>JAQJVL010000028.1:3226018-3583471 GCA_035578905.1 Stictocephala bisonia
GTCTGTAAAGTTAAAGTTACAGACAGTTCAGGTTCTGTAACACTACTTAGGCTCAAAATACTGACACCTTAGACCACTGATTACTGACTCGCCCAAACTGTTGAGTTGCAGCAATCTGGTGTTAATGTATATGGAAGATTGAGTACTGCACATACTATTATACTTCCTCGAAGTTACTTAATGATTACCATCAAATTGCAACGCAGCAATAAACATTGACACGATGAGTCTGTATTGTCTGTGACCTTAAGTTAAAGTGTGTAGTTATTGTTTAATATAACAAGGTGTTTCGTAATGTATCGTAATTCATCATACATCACAGGAATGATCAAAACATTTCGTGAACCGTCGTGATGACCCTCACATCATCCAATGCATACAAGTGCGGTGGTGATGACCACCCCCACACTATGGTGGTGATGTTACTTAACTAATGATATTTAACTAATTACATACCTTTCTTTAATATACCGCCTTAGTTCCCTCACTGCCCCTGTTCATTCAAGTAAATTATATTCAAGTGTGTAGTCATTAGGGACAATTTATAGGCCTTATAATACTTGTAAATGATTAAAAAACCTGAAGATATAGGCAATATGTTGCCAATACCAGGGTATGGGTGGGGCTTGTCAGTCTGTTTACACACCTCTCATTCAACTGAGGTCAGGTGTCTTGGATCTATAAAGACTTGCAATCAATAAATGGCGACCTTGGTCTTTCATCCCTGGGGTATGGGTGTATTTCTCCGTGTATTAAAGATTTATCTGAAATATGCGGACATATTCAGGAACTAACTATATGGGTCAAAATAAAGGAAACATTTCTTTTAAAAGTCTGTCTTAAAATGTTTCTATGCTCTGATATCCACCAATTTGCTTTTTAATTAAATAACTTATATCTTTAGAACAAAACAACTGATTGAGTTGTATTTTTAATTATTTCTTTATTTTTTTACTGTCTACGCCAGTGCCATTTTTAACAATATATTCATACTTTGTTGAAGGACAACGGTCCAAATATTTCATGGAATATTTGCAACGTCTCATGTATGTATTGCAAGGTCTCATCTAGTTTGCAATTCTAAAAACTACTCATCCATAGAAGTATAAATGTTACAAAAAAAGTAGTAAAACTGTTACAGTATTTTTTTAATTGTATCTATTTTTTAAATTAAATTACTAAAACCCGTCAATTTTTCTAAAAGTTATTGATTTTAATTTGTTGTAACTCGTCAAATTTCCTATCCAACGGAGTAACGTTCATAATTTTTTCTGTTTTTTAACTTGAATGTTTTCAAATTTTAATTTTCTCAAAACTGAAGTTTCAAAAAGGCCATGTATAACCTATGTGTACTAGTTCATAACTTTTGACCTAAATTTCAATATAACTTTTAAAGGGAACAAGACTCTTGTGATTTTTAACGATAGTAACGAGTTAAATAATTTTTGTGACATTGAGATTTGTATAGATAAGTAATATAGCAATTTCAACTCAATAATTTGAGTCATTCTACAGATATTAATTATATAGTAAAAAATATTGTGTATATCTGGGAAAAAAACATTTTAGGACAGATGTTTACAGAATATTTTTCTTTATTCTGGCCCTTAAAATTAATTCTTGAAATATGCCGATCCTATATATATATATATATATATATATATATATATATATATATATATATATATATATATATATATATATATATTTAAATAAAAACTTCACTTGCCAATTCACATTGAGTGTTCACGGACTTTACTCAATTTTTTAAGTATCTACCGTCATATTAGTTAAGGATTCGAACCTTGGGCAATGCCCTTCGCACCCCGAGGGCTTAGCCACAGAGTCACCATCTCACCAGGATTAATTTTGTTACTCTTTAAATAAAGATTTTCTTTTTTTAAACTTTTATTTTTCAAATTAAATTTTCAAAACAAAATTTTATATATGGTTAAGGTTTAATAAATGTAAATATAATTTGATATTTCAGACTCAAGGTCTGTTGGGATTTTAATGGGTTCTAAAAAAATGAATTTAATAAAACAGCCTTTGATAATTTTGTAAGGTTTAGGTTTAGAGTATAATTTAGTCATCTCAATCACTATAGCGGAACGGTTGAAGAGGGTGAAGTTACTAAGAAATCAACGCCGCAGCATTCCTGATGTGTCTTCCGCCGCCCTCTTGACCTCGCCGGAGACAACCATGTCCACAATGCAGTTTTTGACCTATGCTGAGGCCGCTTCCGAACCGAGGGGCACCAGGAACTCCTTAGATCATCCTCAAGAACCAACTATTACTAGTAGCCCTGTAAAAAATAACTTTTTTTATGCCAGAACACTCTGGTAACTACGACATAGAGACATCAGGCCTACCATTCAGTAAATCTCAAACTGCAACCAACATTCCCTCTTTTCCAAAACTTCATATTCTCCGTCAAAATGCCCAGATTGCCACGAATAAAGATGGCAAGCTTGCCATATTGTGTGATGAGCTTAAGCCTGACATATTCGTAATTTCTGAGCATGGTTATTTACAAGATACAATCCCAAATTTTAAAATTCAAAATTACGTATTAACAGAAAGTTTTACTCGAAAATATCATCGAGGGGGTGGTGTGGCAATATTTGTAAAAAACTCATTAAAATGTCAGCCCTTTAAAGTTCCGTTTGCAGTGGATCTGGATTTTGAAGTTGTAGGCATTACCTTAGAGACAAAACAGTACGGCAAATTGACTGTTATAGGACTGTATCGATCACCAAATAAACAGTCAAATCACGATGCATTTTTTCAAAGACTAGACTCACTCTTAAATATTTTACAGTACGTAAATCCAAATTCATTATAATTTGTGACTTTAACATCAATGTGATAGACCACACCGAACCCCTCACCCAGTGGCTTCGCGACGTTTTAACTTCCTTTCATCTAAATTGGTCTGTAAACACACCAACTAGAGTGACGTCCATGTCTAGCACAGCCAATGTACCAAACACTTCAGTTTCTGTTGTTAAGACGGCTATCTCCGATCATTACGCCCAGGAGGTCGTGCTTAATGGATGTGTTCCAAAAAAAGAAAAATTGCCATCCATTCCTAAACGGATTGTTCAGCCCCAAAATATTAAAGAATTAAACTTTCATCTAAAAAATGAAACATGGGAGGTCCTACAAAAATACAATAAGCCAAACGAAGCATTCCAGGCTTTTCATGATTGCTTAAACTATTATATAGACATATCTTGTCCATTTAAACAATCCAATAACAGGCCGAGAATGCAAAAGAATAACTGGATTACACGGGGTATTCTTGTCTCAAGACAAAAGCTAAAGTTTTACCACTCAATTTTTACAACAACTCAAAACGAAGAGTTCAAATCTTTTTTCAGAAAATACAGAAACATTTTTAAAAAAATTATTCGGGCCGCTAAAGCTACGAAATTACTAAAACGTTAAAGAAAACTGACAATTTTTCAAAAACAGCTTGGAAAATAATCAACAGTAATACCAAGGAAGAATGCAGTAAACTGAATAATCCGATCTCTATAAAAAAAATAACAAACTCATTGAAAACCCTCTTGAGGTCGCGAGTTCAATGATTTTTTTGCTTCAGTTGCATTGACAGTTCCCATTAATCTCCAACCCCACCAAAACCTCAAAATTGCTAGGGAACCTGTAACATCCATGGTACTGACCCCTGTTAGCGAGGAGGAGGTTGATCGGGCGATACAGAAACTGAAGTCGAAAAAAACCTGCGACATTAATGGCATGTCAGTGTGGATGCTCAAAAACTTTTATACGAGTATTTTGACACCACTTACAAAATTAATAAATCTTTCTTTTGCTGTTGGGGAATTACCTGATTCCTTAAAAACAGCAAAAGTAGTTCCCATTTATAAGAAGGACGACCCAACTGTAGCAAACAACTACCGTCCTATATCAATTTTTCCAGTCCTGAATAAAGTCTACGAGAAATTATTTCTCGAAATACTTCTAAATTTTCTGGAAACTAAAGAAATTCTAAGTCAACAACAATTTGGTTTTAGGAAAAATTTAAGCACAATTGATGCAGTGACAAATTTTATGAACAATGTTGTCGAGGGGTTGGACAGGTGAGAATATGTGCTCAGCATATTTCTCGATCTCTCCAAAGCATTCGACTGTGTGCATCATGAGACACTCCTGCACCAGTTGGACGAATGTGGCGTGCGGGGTCTGTCTCTCCAATGGCTGGAGTCGTACCTAAAAGACCGAGAACAGTGTGTTCAGACCTCGGGTGCCACATCCAAAAAAGTAAAGCTGACCCATGGAGTCCCGCAGGGATCAATTCTTGGACCAGTATTATTCCTAATTTATGTCAATAGTTTAAATTCACTGGTCCAGAATGGACAAGTAGTTCAATATGCTGACGACACGACTGTCTCTTTCCGAAATAATACTTTGCAAAATCTAGAACTCATTTCATTCATTGAACTTAATTCATGTATTCAATTCTTTTCTGATCTCAATCTCAAAACAAATTCAACTAAGACAAGTTTCATTAATTTTAGTCTTCGACAGCAAGAAGATGAATACAAACCCTCTATTATGATCGATGATGAATTTCTGAAAGAAGCCACATCTGTCAAATTCCTGGGGATGCACCTTGATCAAGGGCTGACCTGGGATGATCACATTAATCACATTTGCTCTAGAGTTTCATCAAACATTTTTGCTTTGCGTAAAATTTCCAAAATTTGCTCCCTGGAAGTCTTGAAAATAGCCTATTATGGGCTAATATACCCCCATTTGGCATATGGTATAAGACTCTGGGGAAGCTGTTCTAAATACAAACTAGAAAGAGTCTTTCGACTCCAAAAGAAAGCAATCAGAATAATTCAAAAATTAAAAACCAGAGAGTCGTGTCGGGACGCTTTCCCGGAGCTGGGGTTTCTGACTCTGCCCTGCCTTTATATCCTCGATGTGGTCCTGTACTGCCACTTTAAGTGCCAGTTGGTGCGGGGCAGGGACATTCACGTCTATGAGACTAGAGACAGGGACAACTTGCGGACTCACCAACATAGAACATCGCTTTTGAGCTTCTGCCATCACAAGTCGGGGTCAGATTAATCAATGGGCTCCCTGAGGGTGTCAAGCTAATACAAAATCAAAATCAATTTAAGAGTCAGCTAAAACAATATTTGCTAACAAAAGCGTTTTACTCGGTTGATGAGTTCACGATGAGCCACTGGAGTTAGAACATTGTAAAATTCCAACATCAAAAGGAGGGTCTGATGTCCAAATGAATGAACGAATGGCTGTATGAATGTTACACTTATATGTTTGAATGGATGACGAATGAATGCCATGACTTTAATTGTTACCATTAATTATTTATTAATTTTGACGATTGTGATACCATGTGAACTGGTTTTTATGCAATAAAACTTTTTGAATTTTGAATCACTTAACTACAAACAAAAAACGGGCAAATTAATTGGTAAATAATTATTGTTTGGACATATATCTTCATGTTTCTGTCACTTAGCAGTGTACCTCGCATTGTTATAAACTATTAACTCGCGCCCAATCCACGATACATCGTGATATACAAGTGAGAAGAATCAACATTATTTTTTCAATTTCCGACACATAATTTCAAAAAGTAATTAATTTTTCTAACATATTTTAACCATCCTAATGATTTTATGTAAAGAATAATCTCTTTAATAGGCATATGTATCAAGGGATTTTGATACACAAAAAGTTGAAACACTAAAAAAAAATAACTTATTTCCGGAAGTAACTGAAGAATGTGGAAAGCCATTTGTTAGACCAGACTTTGACTGGTCAAAGTCCAATGATATTTATTTGAACTAGAATCAATAGCTTAATCCGAATCAAAACTGACAAAATTCAAATTTCAAGTTATAACCAAACGGCTTTATTGAAACCAAAAATCGAAGCTCGAGTTGGAATGACACCTAGTCCATTGCAGTTCAACCTTCAATAACTTGATCAAAGTTCATATTAAGATTGAAGTTGAGTGACTTCTTGGAACTTGATCAAACCTAGAGTTTAACCTTGAAGAAGAAGCCCTAAAACGGTAAACTCTCCCGACTTGTCGTAATTGTGTGTTGTAAATTGTGTGACCGGAATTAATGACATTACAACGTTTAAAAGCCAATACTAAATAAGTTTAACAGTAAGTTCTTAAATATTGTATATTGTTTAGTTGCTTAGTTAATAAGTTTCCTTATAATTAATAACTTAATGAATTATTATTACTTGTGATTAGATGTTAACTTACTCTTGTAATATTAATTGATATTTTACCATATATGACGAATATATCCGTCAGCGTAGATACGTGACACAACATCTACAACAAAAGAACTATATCAACTAACAATAAGGTTAAATATTACAGCACAGTAATTAAGCCAGAACCTCCATACTAAGAGTGACATGGAACATATGCATATAAAATAAGAAGGAATAATCGTAAGGAAAATGTTGGGCCCCAAACAGTGGGGGGGGGGATATAGAAAGCTTTCCAAGAGTCACTGAGAACATGTTGAATTTAACGGCAAACATAAGTGAAAGGAGGTTAAGATTTTTCTGTCACATAAGCACACACTTCTCCTCATCAAGATTCACAAAAAATGTCATACATACATACGTCAAGTTAAATAAAAAACATCAATAACACAAAATAAATAAATCAATAATAATACTGGAGCGATGGTGATGCAGGCTGGCACTGACCTGTGAAAAAGTTAAATAGAAAATCATTAGTTTGAATTGCTTACTCGTAATTCCGATCTTGAACTGGCCTACAATAGTTAATCCCAAGTGAACGACTCCAGCTTGAGTCTCAAAAGGCAACTTCCTAAGTCCCTATCTAAAACCAGTGCCTCCCCCAAATACAGCAGAGACCAACGTCTCCTCCACTTACCCGAGAGTCTCGAGTCCCCCGTATTTATATATCAACCAGTCAATGTCACCACCATCATGACCCGAGTTCTGACCTTCACTTGTGACAGGATCAACACATTTCCATTACCAAATGTTCTATCATATTAATTGTAAATTGCATTAATAAAATTCATACTAACAATCTAAATATAACAACATAACACTAATATAATAACTTCGCCTGGTTGAATAAAGACGTATTTCATTTCATTTTCATTTCATTTCATTAACTAGTTTCCCTATATTTATTTATTTAACATTATATATTTCCTGAGCCTAGATATCTAAGGCGTCAGAACTTAAGAGTCTGAAATAAGACACAGGTTTGAATCCAGGCCTTGACTGAATCTTTTTATTAGTAATATTCACCTTGTACTGTTCACCCCTTACTCTGTTTGATAGGTTCCCCACACATATCAGTAGTCTATGGGGGAGGGACAGAGTAAGGAAATCAGTTTCTTATTTTAAAAATATATAAATCTAAATTTAATTCGATTATTGCTTGAAGTTAGTATAACCTGGGAATAACAGGAGTTTATCAATTACCAAAAACAGTGTAGTCATATAAAAAATTAAAATATAAAAACACCTAAAGTGAGACAGTTTGGAAAAAATTAAAAACAACCATTTACTTGACGAACACAAATATCCAATTAAATTGTTTCTTATTATATAAATGAAAAATTGAAAATTTCTATATAAATTAATTCATTAGGTATTGGTTCTCAAAACCTCAAAACAAATGTTATACAAGATATAATTTGATATGACAGGTTAAAGTTTTGTTATTTTGTTGATATGTTTGTGAGACTAAAGAAAAATGAAATTAATGAGAAATTTTTTGTTAATGCTGTGAAGTTAGAACTAAATAAAAAACTATTTTGTTTATACAGTACTTCGATTTACTGTTTAAAATAATGTTCAATCCTTGTTCATAAAATCAACATAAACAAACAATTATAGATTAAATAAATGTAGAATATTGATTAAAACATAATAAATTATAAACATATATTTTTTAAATAGGAATTTGATAAAAATATAATATATAGTTAAAATTTATAGAATATAGTCGACATTAAAAATTATTTTTGATTTATTGATTTTTTTTTTTTTTTGTATCAATATACAGTATCAATATATATAAAGAAACAAGATTTCAATAAGATACAAAAACTATTTTACATACAGCTGAAAAAGAATTACTATTTGCTGCAATTAAGGAAAATCATACAAAAATAGTATATTTAAAATCTGGAATTGAAATTTTAAAAGAAAATCTCAAGTATAAAAGATCACAATTACATTTTGAAAAGACAAAACTTATATTACCGTCTCTTATAATATATAAAATATGTATGTTTATAACATCGAAAAATGGAAAACAGAAGAAATCCTTTGATTGGTCAGTAAAAATAAAAATATAAACCATTATAGTAAATTTATACTTACGTGTCAGATGTAAATAGATTTTAAATAGATGTAAACACGTGTTAGACAATGTCGTTCTAAATTTATCAGATTACATGGTTTCTAATGATGAAATCCAGTTACTAAAAAAGTTTGAATCATAGTATAATTTATAAACACCGATCTACCACTTGAAGAAAATGTAAACTTACTTCCAAAAGATTTCCAAGATTATTATCGAATTAATTAATATAGTTAACACTTTACAAAGAAACAATATAATTAAATATAACTTGGCAATACAAGAAAATATAGTTTTAAATTATTTGGAAATAATAATAACATATTAACATTACCTGCGGATAAAAGGTAAGTCACAGTTGAAATGTAATTAATTTATAAGACTGTAATAAAAAGATAATTGATCTAGTAGAAGCTGTAGAATATATTCCCATAAAAAAGACCCTACAAATAATATAATGGTTAAAACTAAGTCTGCTATAAAAAATTAAAATTTTTAATATCTGAAAAAATATCTCCATAGTTTTCTAAACCACCCCATACAAAGGATGATTTTTAACAGTTTCACCGTTGGGCTCTTGTAAACTACAAATGTGACAGGAAACTCAACTTTCGTCCATTTAGACATGGTCATCGAGTGGCCATTTAGAATTCTTCCATAATCATAAGGAATATTCATCTACATAAGAAAATTACCTTTATCTTAGACCACATGTGAGTAACGGTATCAATCATCAGTAATATTTTGGCCCCAGGTCATCAAATATACGGTTTCCGAGCCGTAAATAAAACACGAAATTTGCGTTTATAACGTTATAAAAATTTAGTACATTTTTTAATATTATTCTTTACCATTTACTATAGAAACATTCATTCCAAGTTAATGAATTTGAAGTAGACGTGTGCCTGTGCTGCTATCTAACGGTGATTGGTTTCTATGTACTTCCAAGAATATTGTTTGTACTATTAGCTCAGTTATTAGTCACTTCAGCATGTTGTGGAGAGAGGGAGAGAGAGGGAGAGAGAGGGAGAGGGAGAGAGAGAGAGGGAGAGAGAGAGAGGGAGAGAGAGAGAGAGAGAGGGAGAGAGAGAGAGGGAGAGAGAGAGAGAGAGAGAGAGAGAGAGAGAGAGAGAGAGAGAGAGAGAGAGAGAGAGAGAGAGAGAGAGAGAGAGAGAGAGAGAGAGAGAGAGAGAGAGAGAGAGAGAGAGAGAGAGAGAGAGAGAGAGAGAGAGAGAGAGAGAGAGAGAGAGAGAGAGAGAGAGAGAGAGAGAGAGAGAGAGAGAGAGAGAGAGAGAGAGAGAGAGAGAGAGAGAGAGAGAGAGAGAGAGAGAGAGAGAGAGAGAGAGAGAGAGAGAGAGAGAGAGAGAGAGAGAGAGAGAGAGAGAGAGAGAGAGAGAGAGAGAGAGAGAGAGAGAGAGAGAGAGAGAGAGAGAGAGAGAGAGAGAGAGAGAGAGAGAGAGAGAGAGAGAGAGAGAGAGGAGAGAGAGAGAGAGAGAGAGAGAGAGAGAGAGAGAGAGAGAGAGAGAGAGAGAGAGAGAGAGAGAGAGAGAGAGAGAGAGAGAGAGAGAGAGAGAGAGAGAGAGAGAGAGAGAGAGAGAGAGAGAGAGACTGCTAGCGCTCCCTGTGAAAACCAAACATTAACTGATTTCACCAAACAAAAAATCTGGAAAATGGACTCATATACTCCTCTTGTTTCTTAAATATACGATTTTCTGTTTTTCTGTCTGTCAAAATTCAAGATTTTTATTGTCATAAAACACATAACAGTGCATGGACAAAAGTCAAGTTTTTTACACTAAATTACTATGTACAAAAAAATTAAAATAGGCATAAATACAGTTCAATACACAAAATGGCAAGAATAATAAAATTAGATGATAAACAAAAGATAAATTAATGTAAGACTACATAATAGTAGGTCTAATAATGTTAACATATAATCTAGGTCATAATTATTCTAAAACTAGTTATGGCTTTCCCAATCAATTACTCATTCGAAATCCATATTCACCCATATCTTGACGATCGGCGTCATGAATAAATAAAATAAATAACATTTAAAAAAACATCATTTTTATATAAAAATTCATCCAGCAGAACATCCTTGATTTTCTCTATAAATTTAGCATGGGGCAGTGATTTAGTTCTATCTGGCAATGAATTATACAGTTTAGTAGAAATATTTATTTATTTATTTATTTATTTATTTATGACTCTTTACATAACAGCTACAGGTAAAAAACCTAATACAGCCATTTTGACAAAACTATAACTACACAACAATTATTTTCAGTACAAGAATAAGTAAACTATGCTAAAAATATATAAATATATAATACAGGCTTAACAGTAATAATCAACTATGTAGCGCGAGCTAACAAATAATATTTATCCAAACATAACTTTAGAAACAAAAAGAAGTTAAATATTTCAGTGAATATCCATTTTATGAAAGTGAAGGAAATTGATTTAATTCAATTAAAAACAAACTCATTTTTGAATTAAAAACATCTATTTCTGTTTTAAACTTATTTAGTAGGCGAAGTGCTTTAAACAAAGACAAATTATAAAATTGTACAGTAACACTTCGAGGTATGTAAAAAACTATGGATGAACGCAAATTACTTCTACGGACATATAACTTAATTTTATCTAATAAATAAGAGCTATCAACAAAATTGTGTAATACTTTGAACACCAAAATGATATTTGATTTGGCTCTTCTACTGGCTAACGATTCAAATGAAAACAAAACTCTCAATATATCTGTTGAGAGATCTCTAGGACAAAAAATATTAAATCGTTTAAAATATAAGTATCTTAAGAATCTATTTTGAATGGCCTCTATTGATGATATGTGGTAGTGTATATATGGATCCCAGATTGGGGCACAGTATTCTAGTCTGCTTCTAACAAATGAAAAATACAAACCGATTATAGTTTTTATGGAAGAAAATAACTTGGTGTTTCTGGTGATAAATCCTAGCATTTGGAGTGATTTATTAATCATTGAATTTATGTGAATGTCAAATTTGAAAAACGAATCAAAGATTACACCCAAATCCTTTATGTGTGCAACATTTTCCAATGGGATTGCATTGATGTTGTATCTTGAGGGATGTATTCCCTTTTTCCTCGAGTATGTTACAACAAAACATTTTTTTATGTTCAGGCATAATTTGTTTTCTGAACACCACAGAGCGAGTAAATCGAGAGAAGCCTGTAATAGAGTTACATCTCTATCACTATTAATCATTCTGTACAACTTTAAATCATCAGCATAAAGAAGACATTTAGCATCAGAAATTTTGCCTGGCAAGTCGTTGATAAATATTAGAAAAAGTAAGGGTCCAAGATTAGAACCTTGTGGAACCCCGGAAGTGCTGCAGTAAGGTTTAGATTTTAAATTTGAAACAACTACGAATTGAGTGCGGTTCCTAAGGTAAGATTCAAGAAAACAAACAAAATCTTTGGAAAGGTCAAAGGTTAATAACTTCTTGAGGAGTATCGAATGGTCAACTTTGTCGAACGCTTTAGAAAAATCCGTGTAGACTACGTCCACCCTTCCACCAACATCCAGTTCAGAAGAGACATCATATGAAAATTCCATCAAATTAGATACTGTTGACCTTTGGGGAATAAAGCCATGCTGTTGCGGGGATAGTTTAGATCTGATAGAAGAATAAATATATTTATATACAAGTGACTCAAACACCTTTGCGAACGCATTTAACAAAGAAATGGGACGATAATTTTCGATGTTTTCCTTCTTGCCTGATTTGAAAATTGGGACCACCTTGGCTTCCTTCCATTTATGAGGAAAAACACAACAAGATAAGGAAAGATTATATAAGTAAGTCAAAGGCTCCGCCAACACTTCAGAACACCCCTTAACAACATATCCAGGTATACCATCCAGACCAGAGGACTTTTTTGACTTTAACTGTTTCATAACAGCTAGTACTTCAGGTACAGTAAATACAATAGTTTGATTAGTTTTGTTGGAAGAGGGAAACAAAGGAGGGTTACCAATTACGGGTTGGACATTAAAAACAGATTTGAAAAAGTCAGCAAATGCATCAGATACAGATTCTCTTGGTACCACATTGTTATTGTATTTTACCTCTATACTACCTAACTCATAGGAAGATGTACGCTTTGACTTAATATAGTTCCAAAACTGCTTGGAATCTACGTTAATACAACCCTCTATTTGTCTTAAGTACTCCCTATGCGCTATACTAATATTAAGTTTAATACTGCATCTAAGTTCTCTAAATAAATTATCATGGTATTTGGAAAATTTTCTCTTTTTTGCAGCTTTGTTTTTAAGTTTAATTGAGCAAATTATATCTTTTGTAAACCAACAAGGGTATTTACGTTTAAGAACATATAATCAGTTATAAGAAATATATAATCAGTTTTTCTGTGAGCTACTGTATTTAAACTGTTGAACTCTTAAGCAACCTTTATGTCTTGTATTATAAGCATGAAAGTCAGCATTGATATTAAAGAAATCTAAATTTCCATGAACAAAACTGAGCAAATGGAATACATAAAGAGATAAAACGTTAGAATTCGAAGTTGTACAGACCAAGGTTTACAAGATGTTAATGCAGGTAAATTGCATATTAATTTAATAGCCCTTTTTTGATGTATAAAAAGTTTTATACCCAGTTGAATAGTTCACTGATTGTTTTTAATTTATTTATAGATAATTCAAATAAACATTTTCACAAAAAGTGTCTTTAAAACAAAAAATTAAGTGATAGTTGAAATGTGTTGGTCGTGCATCTAAATGCAAGGTTTCAAAGTCCTATTTTGTCAGGAAGGGGCTTAGAATTTCAGTCGTGTAACTTTATTGTACTCGCAGCCTAAGGAAAGAAAACTTACCTCATAACTCCAGTAATTATCAGTTCCAGCCTCACGGAAGCCTTCTGTTTACCTAACAAAGCACAGAGTGACGTCACTCCAGAAATGCCAACCCCCACATACTCACCCCTCCTTCTTGGGTTGACGTTAATGATATGTCACCGTAGTTACGTAAAACAGTTCTTTCTTCACCACTCATTGCAAAAAGTAATTAAACAGCTTATTATTATAAAATTACAAATATACTTTAAAGTGTACAAAGTTTTGTAAATTACTACATAAGTTTAATGAGTATGATGTTAAATATTTTGATTTTATATTTAACTTCATAAGTACTTATTATTTTTCTACAAAAAGAAAGGTTTCATTGAGTTTTTTTTAACAGTCGAATATGTTTAGTTATAGAGTTGCCTATAAAATAAAATAATTACAGCTAAAAAGTTACATAAATAATTATGGAAATAAAAAATACAGTAAAAAATATACTTATAGGGTTAAACCCCTAATTTTATTTATAAATAATCAAATAACCTATCCTTCACATAAATAGTTATTGAATAAATAAAAAATTTCGCAAATCGAGACAAACAGATACAACTTGAAAGGTTTATTTGTAGACAAAATGTGAGGATATACAGGATGTAGAATATTCAAAATGTACAATATTCAAAAACATATGATATTCAAAAATGTACAATATTCAAAACTTAGTTCTGATAAAACCAATGTTATTTACTGCATATGCTTTTATCTCCTCTCAGTACGGTTCAGTTCTTTCCCTTATGAATTAAGTTGGGTTAAACATTTTTTAAAACCTGTGGCAATTTTCATGAGGTAAACCGATATCAACAAATACTTAAAATTAAAGTGAAAATATGTTTATTTTAATTTAACTTGAAACAACAGTTTTAAAACCTTTCATTTTTAACTCAATCACTTTAACAATCAATGGTGTTGTTATACACTTTACATTTGTAAAATTTATGCATTTTTCATCGATGGCTTTTAAATTTTGTTTCCAATATACTGTTTATATCACGACACTGTAAAATACTCGGGTTATGAAGTTGTTTATTTTTTTACATATAATTTAAAAATATATAGGAAGTTCAATATTGCAGTTCTACTTCTTAGTATACGAATAATTGTACTAAAAATAATCTTAACAATTTATAAAATTGTAAAAGTAATTTATATTAATTGTAAACGGCTTGACAGTATTAAATACCTAAAATTTGGCTTCATGAAACTAATTTACTATAATTAGGGCATTGTTAAAAGATTAAAAAACTCTTAAAACAAGACTGTACTGTAGAGTTTTGTTTTAATTTAAAAGTACAATTTAATTTAAATTAAACTTACATCAAAAAGAACAATATAGAGTTTAATTACATTAAATAGTAGACGATAATGGGTAAAACGATGTTATGATTTCTAAATAGTCTTTTAAGTCTTCATTACATCTTTTGGAAAAAAATGTTATCGGACTATATTTTAAACCTGAAACTGAAGAATAACTCCTATTTATTTAAATAATAATAACTGGCGTAAGATTGGTGCCGTCATTTACCCCATCAAGACAGTAAGCGGCTTATATTCAAGCACCTTCTATCACAAACCTCCCCCCTTGGTGGCATCACACTAGAGCTTAGGATTCTCAGCCTTAGTTATTGCAGCATGTAAGGGTGCCTGGTCCAGGGTATACTGATTGTGGGTAGAGTGTTCTTTATATTAAAAAAAGGAGGGGCATTACTTTAAACAATATTTCTCTACAGATGTATATAAACAGTATTTAAGATTTGGTACGTTTTTAGAAAACAAACTGATTTCAATCAGAACATTTCAAAACTTGTTTTAGTTGAGCTATGGCCTGTTATAGAACATGACTTACCATGGCGATAAATCCAACGTTCCTCTGATTTTCACTCAATTGGGCTACTTTGTCCCCTATATAATTGTAGAGTTACTGATTATTGAAGTAAGCTTTGTTAAATAGGAGAACAAACTGATTTCAACAAACTGGTTTTATCACATCAATGAGTTGAGTTGTAAACTTTGTAATTATTTTTTGCAACTCAAATGATTCTCTCAAAGAGTATCATATACTACAATGTGTCAGATTTAATTTGAATATTTCTGAGTAGAACGATATATTATGATCAGTCATTTTTGCCCTAGAGAGACGATCAACGATTACTTACGTGTGTCAAACAGTCAATCAACTGATTGACTGAATGATACATGTAACAGAAGTAAGATCGACATATTTAATTCTCCTATGGGATAGTAGTCATCACAGAAAAATTATTTTCAAACAACAACAAAAATCCTAATAAGAGCAATTCAAGGCCTAAATGACAAGAAATCCTGCAAGACATTTCATAAAACGTTAACTTTACCCTCACTATTCATCTTTTAATTATAATCAAAGCACACGTACATGAACTTCAAATTGTAAAAACGTACACAATCATAAAACTAAAAGTCAAGAACATTTATTTTTAACATGTTGCAAACAATCTAAATGTCGTAAATCAATTTTTGGCCTAATTGAGGTACAACTATGAAACATTTTACTAAACATCATAAATAATATGACTTTTAAATAAAAATATGACAATATTGTACGTATTGGAAATATAACTATATTGAACAGAAAATTTAAATGAAAAATAAATAATAAAATTGAAGATGAACTTTCCCTAATTAAAAGTAGAAACCTTGATACTGTTTTTAAAAGGCTTTACAGAAAATGGTAAGTTTTTGTTATCAAGAAAAAGTAAATTCTATTTCTATAAATTGACTTATAATATAAACATTATACATTATATTATACCATATAAATATATTTTAATATCTTTGCAATGTATGTGTACAAAGACTATACAAAATTTTAAATCTTAAAATATCAAAACTTTTGATATTTTAAGTACAGCCTCCTCATAGCACGTCACTAAATGCGGTGAGGAACTCGATATTCTACTGATCTAGACACAATTACCCTGATTCGTGATGTCTTAGAATAGACTAAATTTTCTAGACTCTGACACTTTTTTATCTACGAAAACAAACTGACGACGCATTTCAAAATTCATCTCAATGCAGTTATGGTCTGCTCGAAGGATATGGCAAATCAAATAATGTAAAAATCAGCCTTGATGACTTACTTCTTCACTGTCTGATCACTTTATTTATGTGTTGACTTTATTGAGTCTATGCAGCTGACATTTGGCACGGAGGATCTCCTTATGGTGTAGATTGCAATGAGGTTGTGGTTATAAAAGGTATCCATTTTAGTGTTTTTCATTGTGATATGTTTAAGGTAATTTATACTGACTATCACGATTGAGCTTCTCGCACCCTCCTAAAGTAGGCTTAAATTGTTTCCAGTCTGTACAACTTTTTTCTCGATCAGAATGGCTGTGGGCCGTGAGTTTATTGTAGTGAGATGAGGTAGAGGGAACCCACCAGGGGGATAAGCAAGCGTAGAGAACTATCCCGTAGTAAAGCAGGGGCAATCAGCTAATAAGCAATGAATGTGGTGAGGGAAGAAATTAGAACAAAGCATTAATTAATTCTAATGTGCCTTTCTAGGTATAACTCATTAAGAAACCTAGTAATTTAATGTATTACCACTTTAAGAATATATTGAAGTAATTTTTTAAACAAACTATATAAAAGTACTATTGAAATAAAATATACTTTTTAAGTGTATGCAATTATTTTGTTATGAATGACATATGTACAAATTTTGAATGGATATTTGTACAATTATCTTGGGCCGAAATAGTTTATTGGTAATACATTGAAACTTTATTGCTAGGGTTTGAGATAAATGAAGGATTTGTGTATATTTGTGTTCGGGAAATGCAGGAAGATTGTGTGACTGTAAGGGGGCGAGAGGGGAGGGGAACACGTGTGATTGTTAATGTGGCAGACGCGTTGCTTCTTCTAACGACAGTTGCGGTGAAATCTAGAACTAAATTTCTTGAAGCACTACACTGTGCAACTTGGATGAACACACTTAATGGAATATGATGAAACATTTTAATTACTGTAATCTACACCCTTCTTGGAAATTAGACCAATAAAATTATAAAATTTTCAAGTTGCTTTTTCACAGCTTGACCTCCACATAATGAATTCATATAGGACATTATTAAAATATTCCTTTCGACATTATAATACTTGAGTTTATAATACAAATAAAAATAAACATCAACGCTTATTTTTTAAATGTGTCAAAACAAACAAGTTTTGAAAAGTGTGAGATTAAAATTGTATATATATATTATAATCAATTAGTTTTAGAAAATTCCACCCAACTTTAAAAAGTAAAGATCTAATACGATCCAAAAATAATTTGGCACTTACCCTTTACTTGATATTATATCACAGCACTCATTAAGTGAAGTTCACGCACAGGCCTGCAGGCCCAAGTTAACTAGGTGAGAAGTTGATTTACTTAAAACATTTTAAAAAAACTAAAATTGTAAGACAAACTACGGTATGTCATATTTTGAAAAAAGTACCCTTTCCTTTTGAACCTGTTGTAAGTGGCTTTAAAGGTTATAAGGCAAGTAAATGTAGACAGTTTTAAGATCAACTTTGGAGTATATTTACCATTAAGTTACTTAATAGTAAAATCTTATTATTTACAAAAGTTTCATTCTTAGCCAAGATTTCGCCAAAATCCTGGAAAGTTGATATGTACACGTACAAGATTTTTTTTCACTTACAACAATAATACTAAGGCAAGCTGTGATATACATTACTACATTACTAATAATACTAACACAATAATCTGACAAAATACAATACAAAATAGGTATACTAAAAAACACAATACAACAAGAAATTTGTAGTAATTTAACAGTATGACAACAATTGGAAATACTGTATTTTTAATTTTGATCATTACAACAATGGTAGAGGACTTAGCAAACTTACATGAAGTATAAACTTATAATTACAGTACAATTAAAATTAAAACAATTAATTTACAGATTGAAAACCTCTACAATTGTTCAAATAAGTTAAAAACTAACATAATATACTTATAACTATTACATAAGCTTGTTTCTTGAATTTTGAACTTTCAAACAACAACAATGGTTTATTGTACAGAAATATTTTTAAAATAAAAATATAATTTCTGTCGAGCTATGTATAAAATATATGTATTTGTTTTTTTCCTTAACTAAGTTAAACATTTAATGTACAGCAAATAAATATTCCATTAAAGTAAACGGGACAGACTCCAATTTGTGTTTTTATATTTCAAAGACTTTTTGGTGAAACGTTTATATTCATAAGTCAACACAGAGAATACAAACTAAAAGGTCTGAAAGTAATTCGGTATCTTTAAAACTCCTAGGGTCTTTTTTAAATAATTTTTTTGTTCATTTTCTATTATGCCAAACATATATTTGACAATCGTTTGTATTTCTATAAATTTATTTGTTGTTTACTATTGAGATTAATTGTTGAATAAATATTTAAGTTTTCATTTCATAAGTATATAAATAGTTTGTTTTGTGTTAGTTTTCAAATAAAGGTTGAAAATTATTAAATTTTTTTTGTATGAAACAGTGATTAAATCCAAATATTATAGGAAAAGAGAGTCAACTGTTGACATTGAATATTTTCTAGGTATAAATAAACAGTTGTATCGGAATCTTATTAATAATAAAGAGAATTGAGTCTTGTGTGTAGTGCATGAACGTGTATGTAGTACATGAACGTGTATGTAGTACATGAACGTTTATGTAGGGGCCCCATTACTAATAAAAATAAATCACAAATGGCATTTAAAAACTTAAAACACTTAAAACCCAGTCAAAAACACCATATATTAAATTTTACCACAATCACGAATTCACTCCCGATCACAAAAATAGCACAAATAAAATATGTTGACCTCATCACACATAGTAGCACCCACCTCAAATGAAATACAATTTTATTTTCTGACTTCATTTACACGAAAGTAGGATGGTTCAATGGTCCACAGCAATATCGATATTATGTCAATAGGGTGAGTGGGTGTGCTATAATACTATGATATGTGTTAAGTGAATATAAGAAATGTGATAGAATTATATCTCACTATACGGCTGCAGCGAACGCCGTTTTGACAGTTAAAGTTTAGATCGATAGACAGCGCTGGTATACCAAAACATACACTGCTCGAGAGGGGATAACAAAGGGATAGATACGTCGCGTCTGCTCTACCAGAATCTGATGTCGGATTTCAGGTGAATGTGAATTAAGAAGGATGAGGGAGAGAGAAGAGAGAGGCAGAGAGAGAGAGGGAGAGGGAGGGAGAGGGAGAGAGAGAGATAGATCTCGGGGACCACTGAGCTCCTCACTCTGCACTATTAGACGCGACACCTGTTTCTTTCTTCTCTGTAACTATGCTGATAAGATACATGTTAGGCATGACCACTATTTATAAAAACTAATCTGAACTTTATAGGACATGAAACCAATGTTAAAGAAGGAAAGATTTTAGTTTCTAATGAATAGTTTACTTAAAAAACAATTTTGCAGAAAATAGCGAGTAGGATAACAAGTAGAGTTTATTTATTAAATTCTGTTTCAGACATGTTATTTGATACATTTTGCACGTGTTACATCAATATTAAATAATCTTAAACCACTTAACATGCATAAAATAAAATTTACAAACGAACAACAAATTAACCCAAACTTATTTCTATTTTTGAAGTTATTTCTATTACTGATTCTGCTTAATGCATCGTATTATAATACAAAAACCATGACATTAAGAACTAATAAGACAACAACCAACCAAATAACAACATAATAAATAAAAGTACCAATATATATGTAACTTTCAAGGTATATACAACATCACAGGCGCAACGAGTTCTCAAATAAATAATGTTTTATAAGATAATATTCATCTATAACTGAACTATGTTTAAAATAACTAAACTATCAAAGATAAACAACGGTATGAATGATATAAAATACTAACCTACAGAAATGCTGGAAGGCATTAACTACGAAATACATAAATTACAATATAAAATAAAACAACAAAAAATGGTACTGCATTAGCATATAATGATAAAAACTAATCTACATTATTCAATAAGAATAAATTATAATAATAGATTTTTATTTAAGTATTCTTCAGATGCTGTGGAAGACGAAAATCTAGTTCTATATTAAAATACAGAAAGAAAAATGTCGTTATTGTACTGTATTTTTCATATCTTAAAAGATATTAAATATGCCATTTAAATCATGAACTAAATTTTTACATCTCAAACTGTTTTTATTGCTGATAAAACCAAAGTAAAAATAAAAGCTTTTAAAATCCTACAACCTAATATTTACACTATCTAATAGGACTATAGGAATCTTGAAATGGGTTTGGTACATTAAATGTAAGGGTATAGGGGAAGTATATTGTCCAGATAACATTACAATTCTAATAGATTGATTGTCCGTTAAAATTAGTTTAAATTGATTTTTACCTTTATAAGAACTTATTTCAGTGTTTGAATTGAAAAATATTAATAAGAGTGTACGTAATTTTTTTAAAGATATAGAATATTTTACCGTGTTATAGCTGCTTATTTCATTCAAATAGCATCGTTTAATATAAGAACTTAAATATGAATATTTAGTTTAAGAAAAAAAGGAGTTCTGCATTATCGTCGTACAAACAGTAATCTTAAGAAAATAAATGTAACGTGTATGAAGGTTTTTAATTAAGTAATATTACAATAAATCGTTATAAAATCCATGTTCAGTTCTTCCTATGGCATCTCTCCTGTCCGCTAGCTAAAAGATTGATGGCGCAAGTATTTCATACGACGATTCAACTTCAATATTCAATGTAAATATATTGGGTATTACTCATTCAATTCAAAACATAAGTAATAAATCGTGGGAGGGATTAGAATTAAATAAATACAAACCTGATGAATTGTAGTATTGAAAATACGAAACCAAATGTATAAATATCCATTTATATAAAATCTCAGCCCATCCAGGCATTAAGAGATAATTATTTTTGGATAGTGATTCGTCTGATTACGATCCCCACTAAAGCGTTATCCTGGAATTACCCTCTTCAATCAGGTTAACCCTTTCAATAGTAAACACATTTTATTCGATTAATATTAAAATTAATTAACTACATTTAAACAATTTGGTTGTGGTGAAAATAATGTTATGAGTCAATATACTGCCATTTTCGTCATTATAAAATAAAATTGCTATGATTTTTATTACAGATAATATAATATTTTATCTGTCCAATTATTTTTTAAATGTTGATGTTACATTTTCCAATTGAACAAAAAGTCAGGATCAGTATCTTAAGATGCTGTATAATAAGCACGAAAATTAACAATAAAATAATCATATATTATTGACAATTTTTATTAATTTTTATCCAGTATAATTACTGGATTTTAATTATAATTACAGTATAATTAAAATCCAGTATAATATTTTATCCAGTATAATTACCTGCCATATTAACCCTCCCTAGTAGAATATACTTCATATATTGAAATGTCACTTGATAATTACAAATAGTAATAGCAATTTGTAATGTATGATTGTCGGCACTGGTGGCGCAGTGCTGTAACCCAGCTACTTGGGGACAAAGTGTTTGGGAGATTGTAGGCGATAGGTTCCATGCTCGGTTCTCTTAATACCGACAAGGCGTCCGCTCAATGGTTGCCATCAACGTAGACACTACTAGAGTAGTCTGGAGTGTCCGTGCTGAATGGTAGTCAAGGTTCGGATGTTGTGTAGGGGAGAGAACTGCGTGTCAGACTTGTCAGTTAGCTGAAAATCAGACCAACACTACGTGGTTCGGATTCCACGTAAAGCTGTAGGTCCCATAGTTGCCCTGGCTATTGGGCTATTAATAAATAGTCCTTTCTGAGCTAAGTCGAACTCAGATAGTAACAATGACTACACTCGTTCATCTACAGTCATCACACTCATTCACTCCTCATATTCGCCCATATCTCTACGATCGGCGTCTTAGAGATGAATAATGAATAATGAATGATAATAATTGTAACAATAAAACTATATCTTAATCAAAATATATTCAAAGAGAAACTTCATAAGCAAGTGAATAATTTTAGCAATTCAGTAACTAGTTATTATAGTATAAAACATAATGAAGTTTTTATTATTAAAATAATACCTTAATATATTTTAATATATAATTATTTTAATATATAATTATTAAAATAATTATATATTAAAATAATACCTAAAACTGTTCATTAAAATATGTACTCATAATGATAGGTCGATACGAAGGTATCAATATGACAGGGTGAATCGATGCCATAATCAGCTGTTCATCAGCTGAGTTAATGTATTTTAATAGAGTAACCGTGTTTCAGGAATTTTATCGCCTGAGGCTGAGGTCGGATTCGGATTTCTGTGAACTATTGAATTCGTTGTATATTCAATTACAAAATACAATGAATGGCATGTATTTTACATTTTTCGATTCTTTATTGCTTTATTTTCGAATAATTTCAAAGAGTGAATAAAACTGTAACAATAGTTTTTACATTTCAATAACTAATATTACATTTGTACAATAATAAAACGTATTGTTGTTTCAGCGCGTGCATTTTTCTCCGAAGCCCTTTCATCAAAGATGCTACAGCATAGCCTCGTGTCGTTACTTAAATCTAGATAGAAATATCTCATAAAAGATTTGAATATTTGCACTGAATTTATATTTATATTGCATTTGTATTCTAATATTAAAGCGATAGTTGAAACCACATCTAAGTATTATCGTAGATGTCGCATCCAATAGTGCGCTGAAAGTGTGCCGAGTAGTTATTTCTCCAGTCTTAATACTGTCTAATATATATTCAACAGGATAGTATGTCAAATTGTAATTTATATTTGGTAAAAAAATAATATTGCTTGTTGTTGCAGGCTTCAAGTGCATTTCGTAAACACAAAAAATCCGTTAACTTTTTAGGTACTCACAAAAACTAAATTTTTTTCTCGACTACCGTATTACTTATTTATATACATAGTTTTAATAAAATATATATTTTTAAACTTCACTTGCCAGTTTACATGGGCCTGCATGTCTGTGCGTGAGTGTTATTCAACGATTGAAGTACTCTCCATTGGATCAATTACTAATGATTCAAACCTTGGACATTGCCCTACGCAATCCGAAACCATAGCTACTAACACACCACACCGGTATGGCATACAATCAAAAAAACAAAACAAAAAGTTAATGTCACACAACAAAATCTTATTGCAATATATACTTGTATTACGAGAATCGATTTTGGTAAACACCGTCTATGATCCTCAGACCAGAGGGACTCACAAAAAAAATTTTTCAATTTTGTGCTGTGTGAGGTTCGTTTGTATTGAACCTCTATACAACAACAATCTTTGCTGAAAACAATAGAACAGAAATCACTTGTATACGTCAAGTTCTATCAAAATTAACAATTTGTATATTAAACTGTAAGGTATTTTTGTTTAATAATATATTTTATAAAAATTTTCATCTCTTTTTAACTTGTAGAGAAATCTAATTAGTTATTTTATAGCATTTATGGCAATGTAAATGGGGGAAATGGTGTGTGTCAGAACAAATAAATCAAAGCCTGTCTGTCAACGTATTTACGTTGGGTGAAATATTCCGTCAACATTTGGATGGCTTTTTGGAGTTAATTTTTACTGTAGAGTCATCGATCATAATCTATATCCAATAGCATTTTTTGATACTATGGTGTAAATAGCATATTTTAATCGTATCTTGTACATTGCAGTTTATCGTGGTTAAAAGACATGATGGTGAAAGTATTATAAGGACAATAATATGTTTATTCTATAAATTTTAATAATGCAATATAAAAATAAACTAATTAAGATATAAACTGTAGGAGTGTTTAATATTTCAGGGTGTACTTTTTACTTAGGTGTATCCGTTCGGATTTTTTTCCAAAAATTAGGTTAGAATGAATATAATTTATTGTCCACTCATTAGGGTTGAATTAAGGAATAATTTTTATTTTACTGTTTTATTTTAATTTAAGAGTTTATTTTACTGGCTTTTAAATTAAGCACCAAACAGCTATAAAGGTTAAAATTAAAAAAAACAATAAAAAAGATTTCTTGTATAGACATCAAGTTCAATGAAAATTAACAATTTGTATATTCTTTTATAAGTAAAAATTACGTAATGTATAACTCTTTAAACAGTTTTTATACAACATTTTTATTCTATTTTTTTTTTTTTTTTGCAGTAAACATGAAATTAAATAATAATTTTATTTAGACTTAATTGTATTTACAAATTAACATAGTAAAAAATAAGAAAAATAGTAAAAGTTTACATTTAACAAACGATAAACCAAATTACTTTATTCATGTATTCTCAGTAGATAAGCTGGTGAACGGAATATGAATAAATGAATAATTTATATATGTAAATATTATTCATCTTATAGGAAAAATTATATAATGTGTAACTATAGAGGAGAAAGAAACGATGGTCGCTTTCTTATGGCCGCAGCGAACGCCTCAGTGCCAGTTATAAATAGATTACAATTGATGTACATTATTATCCATCTGTACCTAACAAGTAAATGGAGATTTTTTGTGTACGAAATACACGTGTAGCTTGAAACAACAAGCATTATTATTTTTTGCCGAGTATGAATTTTACAATGTCACATGCTATCCTGTTGAATATACATAATTCAGTATTAAGTCGCCGTTCGTAGAGAAATAAGTGGATGTAAGGGGCGAATAAGTGTGATGAGTGTAGATTTGAGCGTTCCTTAGAGAGAATTGTTTAATAATAACCCAATAGCCAACTAACGAACCATCAGATTTATATGGAATTAGAACCAAGTAGTATTGGTCTTATTTTCAGCTAACTGATACAAGTCCCTGACTACCAACCAACACGGACACCCCAAATTTATCGAGTAGTTTTCACGTCGATGGCAACCATTAAGTGGACGCTGTGTCAGTTCTAAGAGGACCACTCTTTATAAAATATATGTTTCACTCTTCAGTAACGTGTTATAAAGGGTTCTGTCTCCTCCAATTAGAATCACTGTGTTTTTCCTTGCTTATTTGTTCGAATGAAGTCTAACTGTCTTTAGTGATGTCTTTTAAAATCCACAAGATTATCAAATACAAAGAAACTTATACCTCAATACATGACAAAAATAAAGAAAATTCATTGTTTTAAAATCGTACGTACTCACATACAATTAGCTGTGCTTGTTATAAAATTGTACACCATATTTAATCTCTTTCAAGTTCATTTTAGCTTCAAAATCAGTGACAGAACAGTCGTAGTGGGAAATTGTTAAAATCACGCTAAAATAACGGGTTTAAACTAATTATCATGATGATACATTATTTCATCTGGGAAGTCCGGTTGATCATCATAATCATAATAATTGTTATTGCTATAAGAACAAAATGTCATTGACAAAGTCATAATTGTTGCAGAAACTGCCACATCATATTTTGTTAGCTTAAGTCAATAACTAAAATAGACTATAATATAGATATATTAATAAAATTTATAACAATCTACAGCATTAATATACGAACATCACTGGTAATCACATGCAATTTAATAAAATTATACTACATACTAGGATATAATTTTTTCTATATCAAAAAACTTCTGAAGTGTGTAAAATGGATTTAAAATCAGCCAATCATAAAACTTATCGCTAAATTCTCTAATTGAATGGTTCTTAATTAATATATTTAACTTATTGTAATATTTAATTGAAAGTACACTATAGTTTTCAGTTAAATTGATCCCGGAGTATTTCCCGTGAGTGGATACCCGGCTAATGTTGCAACATAACTAAACCTCTTATGAAGGCTTAATATTCCTCTTAAATCCGGATATTGTACCAAATATAGCATTTTTAGCAGGACCACTTGTTATTTATACCGTTACGTAAATAAAAGTAACAATTCATTACAATATATAATGTGTATTGTTGTTTTATGATAGTTACGGAGGGACCATACATTAATAGCATCCATAAAAATATTTATAATATCCATGGATCCCAGTAGTTTAATATTTTTATTTATTTTATATATTATAATATATATATTAGGCAACCTAATGATATATATATATATATATATGCCACAACTGTTACTGAAACAATAGTTGTTTTAGCAGTCATAATGACATGAAATATTATATATTTTGAACAAAACAAGGATTTACATCACGTATTTAAAATTTGAAATCCTGTAATTGTATATATTTGATTTTTTTTGGAAACTACCCAGTTAAACGTAGTTCAAGGTAATTATTTTCATAAACAAAAAAGTTTTATATAAATCAGTCAAAACAAATTACAAGAATAAACCGATTTGCACCTGTCAAGTTGTATCCTTACCTATTTTTATAAGCTTGATTAGAACTGACAATTGATTATTATCTTTTGGCTTTAATTGTTGACACAATAATAATAGCTTTAACTTATGATTATTCGTAAATCTAGCCCATTAAAACTTAAAAATAACCTCCACGCCACAATAATAATGTTATTTTCATCCACCCTGTGATAGTTAATTTCGCGCAACCTATGTTACATTACACAATTGTACGATACTATACAGAATATTATATAGAATGTGATGTATTATTCGAATCATAATCCAATATTATGGATTTACTGTATTGTGGTTTTGTTTGAATTGTTTTAGTACCTTATCAAGATAAATAAACTGTAAAATACTCGTATTAAATCTAACGTCATATTTTATAATTTTTATTCATATCTTCTAAATTAGCAAATACGTGTTGGTAAATATTACCAACTAGTCTGAAGTCACTTAACACAAGTTTCATGTGGTATAATTGAAATAGTAAAAATAGTGCACCGACCGATTTGGGTTGGCTACGTTTAGCATCCTTAGACCAAAGGGCTAACAAACGACATTTTGGGTTTGTATAACAGTTGATTATTGTACTGCACGAGCAAAATAATATTAATTTTGAAAATATTAAAGTTTATTTACATTAAATTTGCTAATAAATTTATTGATTTATGCCCGATGAATACTATTTTTTTTACAAAATCAATCTGTATTATTAGTGTAAGTGTACTATCAACACACGTATAATTGTATAAATTCTACGAGTAAATGTTCCATTGCTACTAACTATGCCAAGAACATTTCTCCACTTCAGGGCTCTGTCCTACTAACATTTAAAGTTCAAAATTAATGTGATTTTTTCTTAATGTAAAGCCACTTTTTACTATAAATATCATACTGTACCTAATAATCATAGTGTATAACATCCAAAAACGATGTACTCACTCTTCACGAAATCTCCAGAACCTTGATAACATTTGAAGGGAAGTTAGCTTTTTTATCATAGAAACCAACTAAGAAAGGACATCGAAACCCTAAGAGGTATAAACAGCTTATCAATCTTTCCTTTCTCCATAAAAGTAACATTTGCATTTAATTTAATATATATATATCACAATATATATATATATATATATATATATATATATATATATATATATATATATATATATCAACCTACAAAATGTAAAACAAAAACCTCATATTATTCTCATCTTCAAATATTTAAACATATATAAAATATTTGGTTAAAGTAAACAAAATAAATAATATTCTATCAAAACAATCCTTAAAAATATTGAAAAAAGTTATTACGGACCTCGTCAACGCACCACTTTGACCAACGAGATTTCAAAAACGTCTCTTGCCCAGTCCAGTTCAGTGAACGTATTACTTTAGAGGACATAGGATAGGCACAAATGATGTCGAGCTGACCACTGTAGAATACAACTGGGTATACTTCCAGTAACTCCTCGATCCAAGTCTTCACTGAATGCATGGATATATATCGTATGTTTTTGTCAGCTACCATTGAGTAATTTTTTTTAAGCTGTAATATATATTTTTAGGATTAAGATCCAAAAGTCATGCAATATATAATATAAAAAAATTGATCTCCTGAAACAAAGCTAAATCCAATCTATCGAGCCATTTACTACCTGCCTCACTTATTCTGTTTATACTAGCAAATCCCTCCTTGAAAGAATGCAGGGGACACTCTGTAATTATGTGATCCATTGTTTGGATAGACTCCCCGCAATAACTGATCTACTGTCAATCCCCACTTGTATTTCCAGTGGTTACATCTGCCCTCTCCAGTACGGAACCGATTTAAAATTGTCCAGTCCCTCCGAGGGAGGTTCATTCCACCTGCAGGTATTGATTGAGCATTAATAAGGAACTTATTACATCCATTAGAACTGGTCCACGCTATGCCCCAGCTAGTATTGGGCGAGAAATTTGAACTGCTCAACAGGGAAGCAGTACGTAGAGGTGGGTTTCGAGATTTTAATCGACCGTTCTGACGAGGGAGATCCTGGGTAATGGGGAGGTGCGGGGCATTCAAGATCTTAATGAATTCTTTAAGTAGTGCCTCCTGACGTCCTACCTCTGGATGAGCTATATTCCACAGTACCGGGAGCCAAGGGAGTGAAGTTGCCACGATAGTACCACTAATAGCTCTCATAGCTCTGTTAAGTTGAACATAATCACATTTAATTTAGTAATTAATCTCAAAGAACTCATAAATTTAATAAATAAACATGACACTAAAGCTAGTTAATTTGGTTTTCATTGTGAAATGTGATAGATCATTTCTACTAACTTTGACATGATTGTACAATTTTGCATCCCTCTAAAGTAGACTTATAGGGTTTTGTTGCTCAGGAGAACGGCGACAGGCTAAGCTTATATGGTTTCTGTTGGATTAGAGAGAACCACAGATGAAAAAATAAGCAAGCTTGGAGAACCACCCGGAAGCTAAGCAAGGGCTGTCGGATAGTAATAATATATAGCTAACACTTCTCCAAGACAACAATTTGTGTATGTAGACCAATGTTTTCTTAAAATAGCCCCTTAATCACTCCTTGCCTATATCCAGCTGTTACTAGGCGTGCACCTAGACTAATTGTTCACTGTGCCTATAGTGTTGGATTAAAACTATTGTAAAATAGAAATGAAAGTAGTTTTTTAAATTATGACACATTTCTAGAATAAAAAGAAGACGTTCATAAATATGATTTATAGATTTACGATAAGATTTTTAAGGCTAAGCAAAGAAGATTCAATATTTGAAAAAAAAAATAGAAATGTCACAAGACATTTAAATTTATGGTATATATTTATTAAGAATCTTAATATACTAAATATTTATGTACATTCGCTAGAAAAGATTTTTAAAAATGTTACTTTAATAATATGATTTATTTTCTATTCTAGAAGAATACCTGAAATAAAAATGTTTTATAAATATGTGTAAATAAGGAAAATGATATCAGTTAAGGGGAGTAAATAGTTACCAGGTCCAGGCCTGAGTAACTATTTATTCAGGTGACTGTAGATGACGAGAGGTCATTTTAAATTACTAAATTCGACTTATTCTCAGACATGACAATTTATTAATAGCCCAATATCCAGGGAAACAATGTGAACTACAACTTTAAGTGTAATCCGAACCACGTAGTATTGGTATGATTTTCAGTGAACTGACAAGCCTGATACTCAGTTTTCTTACTTAAGGAACCCTGAATTTCACCCATCATGGACACCTCAAATTTCTGTAGAAGTGTCCAACCATCGAGTAGACGCTATGCCAGTATTAAAAGGACAGAACATAGAAGATATCGCCTACAATCTCCACAACCCTTGTCCCCAAGTAGCTGGATTACATCACTACGCCAGGTTAAGTGCCTCTCCTCTACCCTAACATTGGATATATAAATCGGTAGTTTATCTGCTATTTATGTATAATGTTATCGAATATGAAGACTTGCGTGGCAGTATAGTACATCAAACCGCTGTGAGCAAACGTTAAAATAGTTTCAAGAGAACAACTTAAACACATTTTACAATAATATGTTTATATGTAAAATTATTTTTCTGAGTATAAAAGCAAATTTAAAAATGTAACCATATTTACCATTGAGTTAAATTTAATGTACTTTGAAAAGAAATTTTTTTCAGTAGAAAAAGCTCCACTGAAAAGCTGCTACTATCTTTTTTACATTAATTGTTCTCTATAAAATAATAGTTTTAACTATATTGTATAGTTAAAGCTATATATCTACATACAAACTACAATACATTCAATCTCTTTAACTAATAACTAAATTAATACTGGTGATTCTTGTCGTGTGTTACTCTTATTTGGTTGGTTTTATTTGGTTTTGGTTTTATTTGGTTATCATAAATATAAATGAAAATAGTTTTTAACATAAATATAAGTGAAAATAGTATTTATCACACTATTATTTTCCGATGATGGTAACTTTGTTACTGAAATCCCGCTAAAAATTAAAATTTAATTCTACTGAAGTGTTGAGGCCTTTCATAATTTAAATTGTACTATCCAGTTATAGGAGTTCCAAGAATTATATTATTTTACTATTTAATACGACACTTCCTCAACAAAACAATAAATTACCTCAGTTAAAGTTTCTTTTGAGTCACTAATTGTTTTATGACAATTATATTACGGATACAATGGACATGTTTCCAGTAAATTGCACGATGATATCTTTGATTTATATACATACTAATTGATTTATCGTCAAATTCTAGATTCCGTCTCTCTAATTATTGGCTATGTAAAGGTCTACATCACTATTGTAATTCTATGTAAATGTAATGCAGTCTAAACCATCAGTAGTGACATGCCTCAAATTGACTACAAGTAAACGTTTTACTAGCTCAAAATGATATATTTTGAGGAATTACAAACAAAATTGAATATTAAATAGGAATATTTAATATTCCTATTTAATGAGATATTTATTTGTAAGTATATAATCAAGGTTATATTTATGAGAGAAGAATACAAAATGAACATCGATCTAAGGGATCTTCTCATTGTACAGTCCACAGCCACACTGAAGTTTTAGAATTCTCTGTTCAATAGACAAAAAATAACATCATCTGGCGAGAAAACTAACATTTTACCTAAGAAATACGATCTAGTACTATTTTCCTCAGAGAAGTTTGTGGTAACAGGTATCGGCAGGATGATCTACAAGTGTTGTCTCCTAGTGGACCATGTAGGGACACCCCTGCGAGCGGCAACTGAACGGTCGCGTAGGCAGAGCATTCTTGACGGCTGAGTCGACCTTGGTCAGACCTCTGCGCTTCTCCTGCTCCTGGACAAGGACAATGACACTTGATAACTGTTAGAAGGACTTAGAACATCTAAACATTAAAGGGAAAAGGGGGAAATGGTAGAGCTGGTTGCCGAGTTGTATAAGACAACACTTTGAGCCTAGATTAGAGATGAGCAGGCTCTAAATCTATATTGAAGCATGGATATAGTTGCAAATACGCCGTATAATATCTTACAACTATATCCACATGTAAACTAAACATTTGGTCTCAATATATTTTTTTAAATGTTATTTTTCCTTGCACATTATGCAAGCTGTAAAATTATTTCATTTTATAGCTCTTGTATTTATTCTTTTTGTTTAATAACCTTACGTAACTTGTACCGAACGTTTTTATCAATAATATTCACCTTTAACTGCACTAGCTCAATCCCTTACTCTGTCTGTATACGTTCACCCTAAAATCGTATAATCTATGTGGAGTTGGAACAGTAAAGTTATAGTTTAACTAAAATTTAAAATTTAATTCTACTGAAGTGTTGAGTCCTTTGATAATTTAAATTATAATATCTAGTTAAAAGAGTTCCAAGAATTATATTATTTTACTATCTAATACGAAACTTCCTCAACAAAACAATAAATTATTTTATCCCAGTTAAAGTTTCTTTTAAGTCGCGAATTGTTTTATTTTAAAATGTTTACAGGTAAAGTTAATGTTGTTACTAATAGTATCTTAAAGAAGATTTTCATGTGATTTGTTTCTTAGTGGAGAAAATGAAATCATACGCCTTCTATTAAAGTTAAGACTATTTACTAAATTGAAGTTTCTTCATACACACAGTTGGTGTACAATACTGAACTCCATTAAAAATATTCGGATCATCAGAAATTAAAGGCTTGAAGGATTCATAATTAGCAGCAAATGCCAACAATCAGCCGGGGGGGGGGGGGGTTATTTTACAGGTGTATGTATGTAGTCGAGCTAACATATTGTTTATTCCACATCCAGGGCATTTTTCGCTAGTTTATTCTCTGCTAAACGAGACAATTTTGCACACAAATTTTACAACTAGTGAACTTTTAACATTATTAATGTTTACTTATATTATCTTTAATTACCTTACGTGATTAAGACTCTTTAATTAATATAACTAAATAGAATAAGATGGGGGTGTAATATAAATGGATGTAGTTTTGTTACTTTCTCAATATTACAAGTGCCATCCTCTGTCTTCTCAAATTAGAGACTTAACAATTAGGAATTTACGTGTTGATCAACATTTTCGTTGTAAAAGTCATTCTTTTAACAGTCAACTCGGTCTGTATATCAGCGAGTTACTTCAGGGCTCCACTTTGCAAATTAACTTGGTTTATGCATTTACGGAATTAAAAAGACTCCATTTATTGGAATGCTCAGAATGGAAAGGCACATTAGAGATATGGATCCCTTTTGCGTAAATGTGCACAAAGGTAAAGATCGAGCCGGTGCAGCATTGACTGGGAAACATAAACGGATCTCTCTCTCCCTTAACGTACGTCTTGATTAAAGTGATTGCTGCGACAGACATGGAGGGATGTTCGTCAGTAAAGTGGCGTAGAGTTAACGTTTAGTTAGGTTAACTTGGAAAATTTCTGATGTGTGGATCTATATATATATATATATATATATATATATATATATATATATATATATAGTAGAACTATACTCGTACTATTACACACATGTGTGGCACAAGTACACGAGTGACACTATCCTCGTACTTTTACACACATGTGTGGCACGAGTACACGAGTGATACTATCCTCTTACTTTTACACACATGTGTGGCACGAGTACACGAGTGACACTATACTCGTACTATTACACACATGTGTGGCACGAGTACACGAGTGACACTATCCTCGTACTTTTACACACATGTGTGGCACGAGTACACGAGTGACAATATCCTCGTACTTTTACACACATGTGTGGCACAAGTACACGAGTGACACTATCCTCGTACTTTTACACACATGTGTGGCACGAGTACACGAGTGATACTATCCTCTTACTTTTACACACATGTGTGGCACGAGTACACGAGTGACACTATCCTCGTACTTTTACACACATGTGTGGCACAAGTACACGAGTGACACTATCCTCGTACTTTTACACACATGTGTGGCACGAGTACACGAGTGAAACTATCCTCTTACTTTTACACACATGTGTGGCACGAGTACACGAGTGATACTATCCTCTTACTTTTACACACATGTGTGGCACAAGTACACGAGTGACACTATCCTCGTAATTTTACACACATGTGTGGCACGAGTACACGAGTGATACTATCCTCTTACTTTTACACACATGTGTGGCACGAGTACACGAGTGACACTATCCTCTTACTTTTACACACATGTGTGGCACGAGTACACGAGTGATACTATCCTCTTACTTTTACACACATGTGTGGCACGAGTACACGAGTGACACTATCCTCGTACTTTTACACACATGTGTGGCACGAGTACACGAGTGATACTATCCTCTTACTTTTACACACATGTGTGGCACGAGTACACGAGTGACACTATCCTCGTACTTTTACACACATGTGTGGCACGAGTACACGAGTGATACTATCCTCTTACTTTTACACACATGTGTGGCACGAGTACACGAGTGACACTATCCTCGTACTTTTACACACATGTGTGGCACGAGTACACGAGTGATACTATCCTCTTACTTTTACACACATGTGTGGCACGAGTACACGAGTGACACTATCCTCGTACTTTTACACACATGTGTGGCACGAGTACACGAGTGATACTATCCTCTTACTTTTACACACATGTGTGGCACGAGTACACGAGTGACACTATACTCGTACTATTACACACATTTGTGGCACGAGTACACGAGTGACATTACTCGTACTATTATCACATGTGTGTCACGAGTACTCAAGTGACACTATACTCGTACCATAACACACATTTGTGGCACGAGTATAGGAGCGACGGGGTTGGCAAACGAGGTTCCCTAGTATAGAGTATTTTGTGTTCATGATCAATGTAGATAATAACAAAATTGTTTTTGATAGTATTTTTTTGAACTTTTGAATACTTAACAAATTTAAACTACATCAACCCATGTCTTGTTCAAAATTGACTATACATAACATGCTGGTTTTTTTTTTTTTTTAGATAAGTGTCTAATCCATTCATGGTGAAAACCGATTCTAACTTTTTCTTCTTTTGCAGGAAAATTAATTATTTTCTGACGCTTTTATATAATGATGAATTAATGTTTTCTAGCTAATACCCTGGTGAATAAACATACCGTGTCTGTTCGTGGACTGAATGCTGTCAATCAATAATAGCGGCTCTGCTGTTTAATCACCTTAAACAACACTGAATCCTATGGAACATTCAAAGCTCTAATCTGTGATGACATCTCTACGGGTAACAGCAGAACGATTCATAATATTTTAACAATAACGAAAATAAACAATTCATATATACACACTAGAATAAATTTCAAAACAAATACAGATAAATGTAAAGAAATTTTACATCAACTAAGATAGATAAGAAATAAATATCAATGACAAGTGGATTTTTCATACAATATATCAATATGTTACACTAACAATTATTTTTTTCAAATGATTTGCAATTAAAGCTGTATTGTTGAAGGTATTACATGAACATACTCTATAAAAAATTATTTATTTAAGAAAAAAATTAAATAAAACGAATCTTCTCCCTTTGTAAATAACACAAAAATGTAAAAATACTTGACAATTGCAAATATTGTCAAATAACTGACAACTGTAGAAATAGAAACATTAAGAATTGTGTGTAGTCCAATTGAATTTATATTTATATGCTGGAAAGTAAAAAAATGATTTATTACATTTTAAATGTATTTTAAGGTATAAATACATACTTTGGAACTCATATGTTACTACTATAATCTATTGACCTGACTAAAATTAAATAATGTCCTATTCCTACAAAATAGTAAGCATAACTTTTAAATTTTGCTACTGTATTTTTTATCTGTTTATTTACTTAAACATTCTTAAACAAATTTAAAACATTTTAAAGAACTTGAATTCATCGATATAACGTGTGCATATATTTTTTTTATACTTTCTAAAAGGTTATATTTTAGGTTAAGTTTGTTAAAAAGTCATATTTAGTGTGTTTAATGTTCGGTTCCTTCTCTGATGTCTACGAAAATAGGCTCCTCGAAATAATTCAAAAGTTACGTTTGCAAATTAAATTTAAAAATTAAGCTTTGGCATTACTATATTTTTAACTAAGAATGTTGACAGGTATTATGGGTTGTTCGGATTTTACAGATATCTTAGTTTCTTTAAACGTTTTGGTAGCAGTCTGACTTACTTTTTAGCTAACATAAAATGGATTTTATACTTCGATAAATATGACAAGTTTCAGCGTCTTAAAGCTCATATAACTTGAAGATATTATATTTTGATAGTATAAAATGAATTAAACTCTCCAGTTTCTGAAAGGTCTCAGAAGATAAAAATTAATAATTACCACAGAGAAACAAAAACAATTACTTTCTTATGGCCACAGAGAACGCCTCCGTGGCAGTTAGAAATAGATTATTACTAATGAACATCTTTATATATCTAGGATGTAATAATAATGGTTATTAGGTTTATCTTTGAGTTTTTTGGGGAATAATGGAGGAGCTGACAAGGGCTTTGTATCCAATCGCAAACTACTCGACACACATCAGTGCAATATTGGATGTGACCTCTGTGTTTTATTCTCCATGTTATTAATGAAGTGTTCTTTGTACAATCAAATAGTGACAATTTGGTTTCGTTTTTCCACGATCAACTTAATATCCATTTTTAATCACTTAAGCTCTTTATTCATATCCTAAGAAACATTTCAAATAACAAATCACGATTAAAGAAGATTCTCCAGCAAAATAAATACGGAATGATATAATTTTATTTGGAATGGCAATTACAACGTCTGACAAGTAAATTGTATTTGGTGTTTATTAGAAGCACTTCATAAAGAATTTCTCCATTGTGATGGACACAATAGATGGACACAGTGGCTTCCTGAAAATATTCTCGTGTCTTTTAACTTTGTGGACCCCGGAATTCAAAGTTTTCTCTGTAAAACAGGTACCTTATGATTGAAATACCACACTGAACTAAATATGGAGGTTTATTAGGCCTAAATTTTCTCAGGTACTTCCAATTCACGTAAATATTTTCTTTTTTTTTTGTGATTTTACGAACCCATAGAAAATATTATTTAGAGGATATTTTACTTTCTTTAAGACAAAATTGTAATCAATTGTTGCACAGTTTACTGATGCAAGTAACACTTTTGTTTTCTTTAAAGAAGATTATTGTTATAGTATATACTTTATTCAACCATTATCTTAAATATATTTATGTCGGAAGAAGGATCAAACAAAAAGACTGTCCACTGAAATGGGTCACGTGAAGTGGTTTCCTGTTTGGTGAAATCAGTTCATGTTCTTATAGGTAACAGGGTACATATAAATGAGCTTTCCTGCACTTAACAGTTTAGTGAAATGTTCATGCGAGATACTAATTATGGGCAAAACATTACATAAATGCAATCGTGAAAGTTGTGTCACAGTACAACATATCACGTGGTCTCACAGTTTAAAGCAACGTTTTCTTCAAAGAGAATGTTATACTCCGGAATCGTTGCTCCTTACAAAACACAGCTGCCAGCTATCTTACCTGAGTTATTTCATGTAATTTAGGTATAACGTCATATTTCCATTACTATGTTTATTTCGATCATTTTATGGCTGTATGTTGCAAAAAAGAGTATAATTGACTTTATTACAAAAATATCACTGTTGTTTTATTGACACAAAAATGCAGAAATTGAAACAAACATAAATCCCATGTGGGAATAAAGTTTTAAACGTGTCGCAGTAAATCAGCTAGACACGGACACCGGCGGGAAATCCAACCCCGGACGTCATTTACTGGTTGACGGTCCGATGTTTCTTAATATCCCAATGTTGTTAATTTATAAACTAAATTAGTTTCCATTAGTTCTATATCCATAAATTTTGATAATTTGTAGCAAAAACAAATTACGATGCTTTAATTAAAAAAAATTGACGTTCATAGATTATGTTTCCGTCATTTTGTATAAAATAAAGTATTCTGTTTGTTTTAAAGAATATTTTAGAAAATATACTATTAAGAAATTTAAAAATTAGTTGAAATTTTGAACAAATTAGAATGTTAAATACTAGATTTTAATGTTATCTGAGGAGGAAATGAAATATAATTCTTTCGAACACGTGTGTTATTCTTAGCTTTAATAAATACTTCACATTGGTGAAGTGGCTATTTAATAAATACCTCACATTGGTGAAGTGGCTATTTAATTAATACTTCACATTGGTGAAGTGGCTATTTAATAAATCCTCACATTGGTGAAGTGGCTATTTAATAAATACTTCACATTGGTGAAGTAGCTATTTAATTAATACTTCACATTGGTGAAGTGGTTATTTAATAAATCCTCACATTGGTGAAGTGGCTATTTAATTAATACTTCACATTGGTGAAGTGGTTATTTAATAAATACCTCACATTGGTGAAGTGGCTATTTAATAAATACCTCACATTGGTGAAGTGGCTATTTAATAAATACTTCACATCGGTGAAGTGGCTATTTAATAAATACTTCACATTGGTGAAGTAGCTATTTAATTAATACTTCACATTGGTGAAGTGGCTATTTAATAAATACCTCACATTGGTGAAGTGGCTATTTAATTAATACTTCACATTGGTGAAGTGGCTATTTAATAAATACCTCACATTGGTGAAGTGGCTATTTAATTAATACTTCACATCGGTGAAGTGGCTATTTAATAAATACTTCACATTGGTGAAGTGGCTATTTAATAAATACGTCACATTGGTGAAGTGGCTATTTAATAAATACGTCACATTGGTGAAGTGGCTATTTAATAAATACTTCACATTGGTGAAGTGGCTATTTAATAAATACTTCACATTGGTGAAGTAGCTATTAAACATAAAAACAGTCATTAGAAATTACATGTTTTTATGTTTACTTTCTGTTATAAATTGTATATATTAGTATCCTATGTTATTTAAAAGGAGCGTAATTTTCTAAACTTTACATTGTCGTTTGGCAGCTCTACTAATTATAGTTCTCAATTAGGCTATAATCAACAACATAGGTGGCATAAATTTTCTTTTGAGGAATGGTTATTAAATTTTTTACTTTGAAATTCCCTTTATAGTTTGTCTGAACCTTGTGTTTAACATGTATCAATGTATTCATAATATAACTTTACCTTACCTACTGTATATACTTTATACTTTTTAGTAAAAATATTGTTATATTTGATTATCATAATTCTGTTTCCATTCAATATTTTGTGCACTCTTTTAGACTTTCCCAAATATATGAGTTATTATATATTAACCACGTTAGTTAATTCTTCTTATGGAAACAGAATTGTTTGGCTTAGAACGTTTTAGAGTTGCAGTTAATGATCATCTATTCTAAGTGATCTGAGGTTGATAATTTCATGGCATTGGTGATGGACTCAAAAATTAAGGGTGGGCTTTAAGATATTTGAATGTTTTTAACAAAAAGTTTAATTTTGTTAGTGTTAACACTTTTTACTAAATAATGAATTATTATTATTATCTTTAGTTACTATTGCTTTTTTGATGTTTCGCTTTTGTAGTAATCAGTTGTTTAATTGAAGTACAAAGATTATGATTTATATTATTTATTATTGGTGGTAATGTCTTAGATTCGGCTAAAGAGCCTCAACTTCATCATTAGGATGGTTTTCTTTATTTTTTTATCAGTAAAGAATGTTGTAATTTCTCTACTGATAAAAAGCCATACAAATATTTATAATTATTTAATTTTGTCTCCTGATTCAATGTAGGTAAATGTGGATCATTTAATTTTAGCCATTTAATCTTAAACTAAGAAGCTTTTCTAGTAATGTCACTGCTTGACTCAAATAATTTTACAATTCACCTCACAGTAAGAAACGTTTTAATTTAATGTAATTTAATTAATACACTAAAACTAAAAATAAAACTAAATTTAATTTAAATTATTTACCAAAATTTCTTTACTTACATAAAATGTATAAAAACTTAATGTGTTCAAAAACAAAAAATTACTTTATTTGACCAGAAAATTAACTTTCTTATATTAATTTGTTTTTTGTGACGAAGTACAGTAATATCCAGACATTGAAGAACTGATATTAGCTGCATTCTAGCGACAGATAGAGGCACTATGACCTCGGCTTTATCGACTTGTTGACACTTGCTGCTACCTACCGTGTGTCTGTAAAACGAAATACGTGTACTAACTACAGACCAGTTTCCAGTACGTTTAAATTACATATACTATGTCTTATTTATCTTATTATTACATCTTTATTGTATATTATTGTAGATATTTTAATTAAATTTGTACACCTGGATTGTATTTTCGATAAAATAATCTAAATAGTATTTAAAATTCATCAGATTTCAAATACTAGAGTTATTTTTTTAACTATTTTATTTTTTATTTACTATTTACCACGTGCAGCTTGTAAATAAAACTGTTATATATGTTCGATGTATTTTTTATGTTTACCTTTAAAAAGAATACAATGATTAATAATTAAACCTTTGTTTTGGGATATTTGATGACTTTAGAAATATTTCATGCCCTCCTAATGAATAAACAGAATTCTTCGCGCGTTTTTAGCATATTTATAGCAAATTTATAGGTTAAAAATGAACAAACACCCAAAGTACAATGGTCAAAGCATAAATATAATACACTTTGTTAGAAAAATAAACCAATGTATAATAAAATGGACACTACAGTGAGTAACCTTACCTAACCTACATAAAACTACACAGCAAAAACGTAAATGTACAATGGCATGCAGACAAGTTTGCTAGACATAGCGAAGCGCAGTACTTACATCAAGCGAGTCGTGACTAGCGAGACCGTGCAAACGAGTGTTGCGTCGCTTCCAGAGCCTCGGTCTCCTAGCAAAGTACTTAGCACTATATATAAATGCAATAAATAACAGCAACTACAAACAACAACAACAACAACAACAGCAACAATATAGGCTATGTATAAAAGGCAGTGGATGGCCCAATATTTTACTACAGGTTATTTAAAAAATAAAATACTAATTAGCAACTGATAAATATTTGAGCCCAATTTTTTTAAACTTAAGACAGACTGAAGATAACAAATCAGCTTTATTATTAGTATTTCTAAACTTTTATAACATTTTCGTATAATACCTTTCTTTTGTGGGCTAGTAAGTTATGAGATAAAAAAAGTTGAAATAATTGTCTATGATTCAGTTTTTTTTTTTTTTTTTTTAGTTTCCATAGTACGTGTTGGTAGAAGTACAACACAACTGAACGTCATACAACACAAATTTAAAACAATATAAATACAAAATGTACTTATGTTACAATAATTTTGAGTTGGGGGACGTACACTTACTTGTGTTGTTTCAACTACAATAAGTACTTAAGCCCTAAATTAAGTGTGTTTGGCAACATTTAATGTTCCTCAATATCTTTGTTTTAGTAAACTATAATAGAATGGGCAGTTCAAAGTTTTAAAAAATTCACAAGGTAAAACATAGTACATCACTTTTCCAGAACGAAGCACATTACGACTAAAAAATGGTTCAGTTCCTATTACACTTCAGTAATATACAGAGAAAACGTGCCTGTTTAAACAAAAGCTTTTAATCTTAGTAAAATTTGTGTGTTAAAGGATACATTTTCAATTTATGGCCAATTATTACTGATAAACGTGTCAAGATATGAAACTCCTAACAAAGTGACAAGGTTAGACAAAGATGAGGCTACAGTTTTGTTAATTTATTAATTTTTTTTAGCTGAATAACTATTATTTACATTTAAAAACACAATGACTAAAAGTTAGTTACCATGTAACAAGATTTACTACAGTAAACTTAGGATTGTTTAGGAATGCTCAGAATAATAAATCCTAAGTAAGATTATGTATGTAGTATTGTGACAAAAAGTGCAGCACCAATAAAACAGAAAGTTCAGACAAAATATAAAACTTGCCACACATTTAATATACTGAGAAGGAAACTTATATTGTGTACAAAAAATATTGAATAAAACATATTCATGCAAGTGCAGTCATACAGAAGCGTGATTTCAAGTGGCACAACATTAAACTATTATTGTACGTATACAGTTACATTGACTTGACACAATGTACAAAACAGATAAAAATTGCACTCATTGTGAACAATTACATAGTAATGGAACGGTTCAATGGTAAGCTTCCTATAAAGTTAATGATGAAACTTTATGGGAAACGACTTTAATTTTAGGAATCGATAATTCGTATAATTTGTTCAATAAAAATGTTTTTCCAAGAAATACAGTTTTTATTTACCTAACCAACATAACATGCCTTATTCTAACTGTCTAATTACTCAAGAAAAGTTCGCAATTTGCAATCAATTCCCATGCTGGCCGTCTCTCCGGAGCAATACAGATGATTTTTTGTGTGATGTTAATAATGACCACATAGAAGCCGCTAATCACGATTTTCCGTGCAAGTAGTTTTTCCGTTATACCTCGATAAATAATTTTTTATAGTCCAAAATAGTTTTCGAATTCTTATGTTAAAAAAAATACGATTATAATAGCATTTAAATTAATGGAAATTTATAAACTACTAAAAGTTGTGGCATTGGTTTTTTTCAAATTTTCCAGTAAAATATGTGATTTCCGCAGTATAAAAGGCATATCTCATGAATATACAGCCATTTCTTGGCCCATTTTTAGGCAAAGTTTACAAATGTTGTTAGGTGGTAGGAAACCACATATTCCAAATTCCTTTTCAGTTTCAGCTTTTTACATCATATAGCTTCGGTTAAAATTTCTTCATTCTGTACGTGTATACGGTATTGTGTTTCTTGTAGAAATGAATAATACGATTTTTTGACAATTCAAACGCGCCAATATGTTTCTAACGATAACCGGGCCACCAATCACTGTACATATTTACAGACCTACTGTACGAACATTACCTGTCGCAGGAGGGTGAGTCCCCGCTTGGCGGCGGTGTGGTAACGCTGGCTCAGGGATGCCTCTGACCCTTTCACCCGTGGAATATGGCCCGTATACCCCGCAATGGGAGGAAACTCCGGGCTGATGTGGACTTCTGGACAACAAATATAATTACAGTCATTAGGCTGTTAGAATATTAAAATATCAACATATTTATCTTGCAATTGTAGAAGGGATAACAAAATATTGATTTCAACTTGCATATAGAAATAAATTAGGTTAAACTAATATTTTAGGTTGTGTTTTGTTAGATTTTCGTTAGGTTAGAAAGCTAGGTTGAGTTAGGTGAAGAATTAAGGTTAGGTTAAGCTAGGGTTAGGAGGCTAGGTTAGGTTATGTTATATAGGCTAAGTTATGTTAGTTCGTATAGGTAATATTAAGAGTTAGGTTGGATTTAGTTCTATTAGGAAGCTAGGCTAGGTTAGGCTAGTTTGGTTAGGATAAGAAGTAATGTAAGGCTTTTGGATGTTATGTTAGGTCAGGAAGCTAGGTCAGGTTAGGTTAGGTTAAGTTAGGTCAGGAAGTTAGGTTAGCTTATGAAGATATGTTAGGTTAGGTTATGTTAGGAAGCTAATTTAGGTGTGGTTAGGTTACGAAGTTGGGTTAGGAAGTTGGGTTAGGTTAAGAAGATTAGGTTAGGATAAATACCAGGTGAGGTTAAGTAAGGTCGGTAAGATTAGGAAGGCAAGGTTAAGTAGGGTAAGTTATAACACAGAACTGAAATATCTTTATTTTTACAATTACAAAAATTTCATAGTAGTATAAAAACTTAAAGTTAACAAGTTCTTCTTTTGAACCAAACAAGTTGTAGTTATGATTATTAAATTACCCATTAATTATTACTTAACACACTTACTAAACTATTCAACATAACTAAAGAAACAAAATCTTTAACACTATCAAATGATTTTTTCGTTAACAGTTTCATGACTCCTTTTCCAAACTGGACATGGTCCTTTTCTGCTTTAATTGATGAGTGGAGTGAATCAAGCAGTGAAAAGCCATTATACATTAAATGATATTTGAAAAAAGTTTTTTTTAGATGGATTTTTAAATTATGGTTGTCTCTCGGTGAACTACAAGTACTATTTAACTGTGAATTTTGGAATAGATTAATATTATTTCGGACAACAACAACGACTGAATAAATATAAATGCACGGGAATGTTAAATGTTTATTATTTTTGTTTTTGTTGTTTGAAGATAAATTTGGTTATATTGTTCTCATGACCCCTAAAGAAACAGCATTATTCAGGAATGGGCATACAATGCCATAGTACGCAGTTAAAGAACATCCAGCTTGGCAATATTTGAAAGGTTCTTTAAGACACAGATCCCACACCTAGTATAATAACATAGTTTATGTTAAGTAGGATAAGTTAGGTTAAGTTAGGTTAGGATGACTTTTTATGACAAACCTATGAAGTTTGGTTATGAAAAATCTGAGAGCTACCCCTCAAAGGAATCCTGCCAGTCGCCACGATAGGTCACGGACAGACAGACTATCGTAAAATGTAACCTTGTAGTTTGGATTTGATTGTGTTGGCCGTGGTCTCTCGAGATAACATTCTAAATCTCAGTTATATTGTAGTGCCTATGACGGTTGAGTCAGCTGCCTTGTCTATTAGACTAAAACGTAATTAACTAATTACTCCCTCTGATGAACCTAACATTCACGAGGCGGAGACATGGATTTTATTCAAATAGAGTGATGAGCTTAATTTTTATGTTTGAAATGAGTTTTGACTGTTGCAATGTCTTAAGACTTTCCTCTTGTTATGTGTTTGTTGGGGGAAAGGTAAAGAACTCTTCAAAGCAACATGTAGAGCATTAATTTGAAGATAGTCGTGGGACATGACGTGTAAATAAATGCAAGAAACCTAGCTAATATTGCCTGTTCTACAAGTTTCATCTTGAACAATATTTTGCAAACTTTTAATTTTTCATATTGAGCATAATCATGTATATTAAAAGTGCTATAAGTATAAATTATAATTAAAACTAGTAAAATATATCAGTGAAAGTTCTGTAGTAATCGAATAAAATGTACCATACCCCTGCTTACGTAAGAATGCCATTTAAATATTTATGGTTTTATTCAAGCAGTCAGGACTGGTGGGAGTCGTTCTACCACCCTAAAAGATTACATTCGCCCCTCCCCCCACTTCATAACACTACGATCCCCTATCTTTTAACGGTTTCTGTTTTCTAAGTTCTACGACTACTTATCTTTAAGTGTTTTATTCATTCAGAAGTCAACCGCATTTTCTATTAATGCGTTTGATATTCTTTGAAATATTTTCTGATTAAAAATTTGGTTAAATATAAAATACAAATGAAAGTTAAGTAAATCACTAATTTGTATGAAAATACAAACTAATGTATTCATCATGAAATTATTTTCTGTTTGTTTAAAAAATACCAGGAGCTATCATTTGGTCAGGACGTATACATCTTTTATATAAACACAGATGTATTATAGGAATTACTTAATAAAAGCAATCAACAGTAGTGGATACACGAAAGACGATAGTTGATAAAAATTATCGACTAAATAATCTAAATGCTATTGTTTAGTACTTTGGCCTAATATCTGCTACCGAGCGAGTTGGCTCTTAAGCATTACTATATATAATCTACGTTTTATTTGAGCCATATTATAATTTTTACTAAACATAAAAAATAACCAAGAACAAAGAAAATTTAATACTTAATGACCTGGGGATTTTTAGATCTGGGGTAGTGACGTAGTTTTGAAGTGGAGATACACGATGTTGCACTGTTTAAACCTAAAATGGCAACTCCAGTTACCTATGGGAAAACGGTAAGAATAAATAGATTTAAAAAAAGTTACTAGAACAAATAAAAATATACTGCCAAATGATCTGGAAAATGATCACATTAATTTATTTTTCCAACCAGAAAATGTATGTTTAGTGTCCAAGTATAAAATACAAATGTTTTAATAATGTTTAATTATTCCAGAACTTTATATTCTTTAGTTTTATCCAGCTATGAACATTTGCCTCCCTAAACAATTTTCCACCCTGGACTTGCCTGCCGGGTTCTCGAACAAGCCGCACTGCAAGCAATGAGAGCGCCTCATCAATTTGATGGTAGGCAACACAGAAGCAGTAGCCGAATTGCGTTTACGATAAACAGGCGCTGACACCCTCGTGTATATTGATGACGAATACATATAAAACGCCGTTTTTACTTACGACAGTGGGGTAGAGATTAATACATTATTACTAGCCCTTCATTATACCATAGGTGAGTTATATAAAAACAAAACGAATTAAAATAATATTAAATATAAAAAACAAACGAACTGGAAAGCAAGAAGAGTATTTAGAGGAACCGAGGACACTGATATCTTGAATATATGATTCTTGATATATATGAGAAATCTTAGACAAACAAAAACCACAAGAGAAGATAAATTTACACTGCAACAGTTAAGAGTGTACATCCAGGCGCCTAACTGAACGCTCCAAGGTATTTATACATTTCATGTATCTGTCACTAATAGTAGCAAATAGCCTGTCTCACTAACACATACAGAAAATATTTCCCTCTCCCCCTCTCTACTTCCCTGTCCTCCACGTGCTCCATCCTGCAAACTGTACAAAAGTACATAACTCCCTCATTTACAGTAAACTTACCAATTAAGTTAAACAACTCTTCCAGCCAAAGATAATTTTAACTAAAACGTATACAGAAGTCACTTATAGATCAATAATTTATTACACTTACAAAAATTATAACAAATTCTAATATGCTAATAAATAATATCCCGTACCATCTTTCTGTTTTGCAATTTTATTTGCCCCTTCACCAAGGTATATACTATTTTCTTACGTACTGGTTCTTTGGAGAGCATGATTCGGCCACCCGGCGTTGTATTGTTTTTAGTCTGATTTCTACTTATCGTGACATATTTATTTTAACAAGGGTAGATTAGTTATTTTCGAATAATCTAAAAAATAATATATTAAAAATCAAATTGGAAAAACCTCCCACAATACGGGGTTGTATTGTTTTTAATCTGATTTGTACTTATCGTGACATATTTATTTTAACGAGGGTAGATTAGTTATTTTCGAATAAACTAAAAAAATAATACATTACAAATCAAATTGGAAAAACCTCAGATTCTATATGAAAAAGTATCAATTCCTATTAAATTTTAAAACAATTAAAACTTAGCAGCATTATTATTTACTGTGTAAATAATAATGAATAATTAAAATGCTAAAATTGGCACTTCGTTATTTAAAATATTCAGTCCAAATATTATGAAATACTAATTATAATTTTGTCAAATATAGTTTTAGCACCGGCTACATATATTTAGAGAGTTTTTTTTATGAGTTGAAACTCGTTGTCTCCATGAAACAACAATATAGTTAGCTAATATGATGTCGAATATATGTGAGTTTATAATATAGTAATATAAAGTACTAGCTGTACCCTCCCGCTTCGCCGGTCATAATAATTATTGAGTTTTGATTGTATCATTGAAATGTGCAGCAACCTTTCAGTTTACACAGTATCCAATTTACAACAGCTGATGTTTTGTGTAGTTAACTACTGTACTCAATTATTTTTAATTTTGAAAGTTTTGCCTACCACAATTTTATTCTATTTGTTTTTATTTAACAGCTGTTAATCAAATAAATCAATCAATTAATAAAGCTTCACAAGAAATCAAAACATAAAAATATAAACAGTATAATTTTGACATATTTAAAACCCACAGCTGATATTCTTTTTATATTTGACTTATTATACCTTCATGCATCCTGCTATTTGATTAACATCGAAACTTTAGAAGTCCAAGGGATGGAGCCCTGAGGGATTAAAGAAACGGGAATAGGACAGAAACCTTCCCTGGGGTATATAGAACAACTTCCCCAAGTTTCATGGCGATCAGCTGGACGGTTTGGTAGCGCATTAAGGATAGACAAACAAACATACATTGGATTTTATATATATACTAGCTGTACCCGCCCGCTTCGCCGGTCATAATATTGAGTTTTGATTGTATCATTGAAATGTGCAGCAACCTTTCAGTTTACACAGTATCCAATTTACAACAGCTGATGTTTTGTGTAGTTTACTACTGTACTCAATTATTTTTAATTTTGAAAGTTTTGCCTACCACAATTTTATTCTATTTGTTTTTATTTAACAGCTGTTAATCAAATAAATCAATCAATTAATATAGCTTCACAAGAAATCAAAACATAAAAATATAAACAGTATAATTTTGACATATTTAAAACCCACAGCTGATATTCTTTTTATATTTGACTTATTATACCTTCATGCATCCTGCTATTTGATTAACATCGAAACTTTAGAAGTCCAAGGCATGGAGCCCTGAGGGATTAAAGAAACGGGAATAGGACAGAAACCTTCCCTGGGGTATATAGAACAACTTCCCCAAGTTTCATGGCGATCGGCTGGGACGGCTTGGTAGCGCATAAAGGATAGACAGACAAACAAACATACATTGGATTTTATATATATAGATATAGAAGATGACATATACGAGATTGGGCAAAAGTTTGGAATATCTGAACTAATATTTTAAATATTGAAAACATTTACTTTATACTACCTTTTTGTATGTAGTATAACCTAACCTAACCCACCCATACACGTATGGTGGTACTTACCCACCCACACACCTATACGTTTACACGTACAGTAGTAGTTACCCACCCGTCCACCTATACGCGTACAGTAGTAGTTACCCACCCACCCACTTATACACGTACAGTAGTACTTACCCACCCGCCCACCTATACGAGTACAGTAGTAGTTACCCACCCGACTACTTAGGTCTATACGTATACACGTACAATAGTAATAGTAGTAGTAATAATTACCCATCCACCTACTTATACGTATACACGTACAGTAGTAGTTACGCACCCACCTACCTTTACACGTACAGTAGTAGCTACCCACCCACCCACCTATACGCGTACAGTAGTAGTTACCCACCCACCCACCTATACACGTACAGCAGTAGTTACCCACCCGCCTACTTATACGTATACACGTACAGTAATAGTTACCCACCCACCCACCTATACGCGTACAGTGGTAGTTATCCACCCACCCACCTATACACGTACAGTAGTAGTTACCCACCCGCCCACCTTTACGCATACAGTAGTAGTTATCCACCCGACTACCTATACACATACAGTAGTAGTTACCCATCCGCCCACCTTTACGCATACAGTAGTAGTTACCCACCCGACTATCTAAACTATATAAACGTATACACGTACAGTAATAGTTACCCACCCGCCCACCTTTACGCATACAGCAGTAGTTATCCACCCGCCTATTTATACGTATACACGTACAGTAATAGTTACCCACCCACCCACCTATACGCGTACAGTAGTAGTTACCCACCCGCCTACTTATACGTATACACGTACAGTAATAGTTACCCACCCGCCCACCTTTACGCATACATCAGTAGTTACCCACCCGCCTACTTATACGTATACACACGTACAGTAATAGTTACCCACCCGCCCACCTTTACGCATACAGCAGTAGTTATCCACCCGCCTACTTATATGTATACACGTACAGTAATAGTTACCCACCCGCCCACCTTTACGCATACAGCAGTAGTTATCCACCCGCCTACTTATACGTATACACGTACAGTAATAGTTACCCACCCGCCCACCTTTACGCATACAGCAGTAGTTATCCACCCGCCTACTTATACGTATACACGTACAGTAATAGTTACCCACCCGCCCACCTTTACGCATACAGCAGTAGTTACCCACCCGCCTACTTATACGTATACACGTACAGTAATAGTTACCCACCCACCCACCTATACGCGTACAGTAGTAGTTATCCACCCGCCCACCTATACACATACAGTAGTAGTTACCCACCCGCCCACCTTTACGCATACAGTAGTAGTTACCCACTCGACTATCTAAACTATATAAACGTATACACGTACAGTAATAGTTACCCACCCACCCACCTATACGCGTACAGTAGTAGTTATCCACCCGCCCACATATACGCGTACAGTAGTAGTTACCCACCCACCTACTTATACGTATACACGTAAAGTAATAGTTACCCACCCACCCACCTATACGCGTACAGTAGTAGTTATCCACCCGCCCACATATACGCGTACAGTAGTAGTTAACCACCCGCCTACATATACGTATACACGAACAGTAATAGTTACCCACCCACCTACCTATATACGTACAGTAGTAGTTTCCTATCTGGCTACCCATACACGTACAGTAATAGTTACCCATCCAAAGTATCTTAGTTAGTATTTTTTTCTACTGCAATCTCAAATGTTTAATGAAATATATAGCATGGTTTCTTAATGAGTGCATTTATTGCTAATAAGAAGACTAACACTTTAAATAACAAAAAAATCAAATATAATGTTATGCAATAATGCTATCCAAATCCTCAAGGATAATCGGAGTAAATATTCATAAGATTTATGAAGAAGTAAATTAGTTGCAATCTATTTATAACTGCCACTAAAGCGTTTGCCATAACCATAAAAACGTACATCTGTTTATTTGTATTCTCTGTTAAATCACTAATAGAGGGAATGTTTGATCAATTCAGTTTCTATACTTAAGCTAACCTTGAAACTGGTTGTGTTGGCAGTACTGGTCCAGAGAAGACTTGACCTGATCTCTCCCCCTGATGCTGACGAGGCGGGGAGCACTGCGGCTGCGAGCCCTCAAGGGAACCTCCAGAGCCCTACGGCTCCTCTCCTGAGACATTCTTTGCCGAAAGTTGTCCACGCTCTCGTCTGCAGCTCGTCGGAATGACGTACCGTACCGGAAGTGCATACCAGGTATGTAGCCTAGATCATAATTGATAACAGAGTTTCAGAAAGAATAATTTGTTTTTGTATAAGGTTAACAATATTTAATCAGTTGGCAGGAATGGAGAATGTAGATAAAAGTATATCTGTAAGGTGAGAGATGGGCTTGGAGAGTTGAGAACTTGGATGATGCTTCAGCAAAAATCATAAATTTGGACTTATCAAAAGTGTTGAACGAAAGTTCTGATACACTTCAAAATATACTATAACGTGAGTAATTTCTACTTAACTATTAAATGTAGAAATTGAATGCAACTCAAAATTCAACTGACATATTTTGCTTATTTGAGAAAGCCGGTGGCCGTGGTTTGATCTTGCAAAAACTTTGAGCCTGAATGGTTCAAATAAAGATAGCACAGGTTCAAATATTGGCTTTGTCTAGAATATTCATCAGTTATATTCACCATGTACCGAGCTGGTTCTTCCCCTTACTCTATATAAATAAGTTCCCCACACAGATCATTAGACCATGAGGAATGGGCAGAATAAAGTCAAAACAAGAAAAGGAACGGAAAGATTTTCGTCCCAATCAATTTTGGGTCAATTCGTCCCAAAACTCCAAGCAACTCGTCCTTAAAATCAATATGCTTAATTTTTCCCCATACATGTTTGAAAATTGAGAAAATTGAATAAAGATTACAGTGGGCTATTTAAACTTTCAAACAACTTAATCAAAATAAGTGTAGAAAATCAGCCTATGAACTGTCAAATGAACTCCAATAGTAATATAGTTCCTGTTATAATAATATTTTGTGTGTTTTTTTAAAACTAAATGAACAAATTGGTTCATTCATTTACTCTATTTCTAAATCGTCTCTTGTTTGATTCGTTTCATAGTCAATATAGTTTGATAATTGTCTTCTTCTCCTAATATAACTCATCCTACCTGTGTAACCTAGAATGTACCGTCTACAACGAGTAGAGGAGTCCACTTCCAGGTCCTTTGTCTGGCCTTGAGAGTGCTGTATGACGGGGAACTGTCCACCAGTGAGGATCGCCCGTAGAGGATCTGTCTGACGATACTGTCCCGCCAGAGAGCGACGCCATACCCCACGGTCACTCAGTTCCTACGACAAGGAGACACTTGAGTGGAATATAACAGTGTAAACTTTATTGGTCTCAACTATAAACTGCATATTTACATACTAGCAAATGTATTACGATAAAATTATTCCTTTATATGAATGGAAGATGAGACTGTCAGTTCAGCATGTCAGCGTCAGTCTCCGTCTGTATAGAGTGAAAATCATGACTTAAATAAAATTATTATTTATTTATTGATTGTCCAGACTTGACTACAAAGTGCTCTTACAGGAAATGTTGGATCTACAAGGAATTGGAAATTTTACGACCAATGACGTAACTATGTAAACCTGCTGCAACCATATCATCGCCTTATCATCATCTTGCATTGTGTCCACGTTTCAGTACTTTAAATGCACCTTTTTTATAAACTACTTATTTTATATTGTTCATTTATATTATGATCGTGGACTTTCTTGTTGTTTATATTGTCTGTTACCTTTTTGTTTCCCATTTTTCAAAAACGTCTCTTATCATATTATTTATAAATTGTTCTATTTTGTTATTTTTTTTAACAAATTTAAATCTTCAAGTGGATTTATGGAATCAATATCTCCCGGTGAAAATCACATAAAGATGCTATCTACACTATTTACAAGATAACCAGACGTTTCGCCCATGCTGTGATGTCATCACCATACGTGTCGTTGGGTTATCTTATAAAAAACGCATTGACACGTTTGTCACCGGAAAATATAGATTCTAGATATGACACCGGCCACTTAAGCCTAAGATCTAAGTGGATTTTAGCCTCAACAAGTAATTAATTATTGTCTGCCGTATGTAAAATGTGGTACGCTTGGCAACACCGCACGTCTGTGCTACTTCAAATGCCACTAAGCGCGCTCAAATCAAGTCGGGACATTCATTAAACGAACTATATTAATTATACCGGTTCCGAGCAACTTCTCTCGTGTTTATCTGATATTACATTATGTGTTTGTTGAAAAACCAGTGCTGGTTTAAGTTTCTAAAATGTAAATATGTCTTTCCTTCACGCTGTCAATTTATTTTTAGTTCTTTCCACGACAGAAACGCGTGTCAATATCGAGAGTATGTGACAGTTCACTGAAGTACGCCCAATACCATTTGCTGTTGCCCTACTTTAAATCCTACGTCTAATATTTTTTCTATTTATTATGAATATCGTTAATCTAATTACAATATTTCAATTTAATTACTTACTATTATAATATAATGATGATTATTTCAATTTTCTTCTTAAACTATTTTTTAAATATCTCCACTATATGATTCGAACTGCATTTCGTGGCGTAAAAATAAGGCTTGCTCGTACTTATACTTTATAAAGTTAAACTTTTTCTCATAAAGTATCTTGAAATTGATTTTCTGCCTTAGATTTTTATTTATTTATTTTATTTATATCTTGTTTCTGTTATTGTGTACTTATTTTAGTTTTGACTGTTAGTTATTTTAAACTACTATATTAAGCTAAATTTATAAAGTACACTTTGTTTTCTGCAAACATATTATCAATACATTTGCAAACATATTATATTGATTGTTATTTTAGGCTAGTTTCTAAAATATGTTAAATTAAGGAATCTAAAGTCCAGTTTATTTCTACTCTTCTCCACACACAATAGCTAGAAGATAATGTTACTTATTTAATTTTGTATAATTAATATTTTTTAGCAACTTCACTACCATATCCAAGCCCTTTATAAAACTATACAGTAAATATATATATATATATATATATATATATATATATATATATATATATATAAATCAATTCCGTCATATCAAATAATGTACATACCACTTTAGGTTCTTATCTTGCTAAATTTAACCCTTTACATTATCTGTTGAAGTACGTACGGGTTCTGAATCTCTTAGAACTTGAAATATAAAGGGAAAACTTAAACCTAGGTGCTTGAATCCAAGCCACATACAAAAGGGTCGTTTGACCCAACAGATAAAGTACCAACTTTGGATATACACAGAGGCTTTTTTTTATGTTTGAAGTTACATGCCTTCTATCTAGTTTAGGACTAAAACATATCACAATCTTAGAATGTAGAAAGCTAAAAGTGTATCCAATGATTTTCAATAATTAATTATACAGGTAAGTGTTCTACATAGGTATATTACATATATATATATTACGCATTGATAAATTGATAAAGTATAAAATTGTTTACTTTCATAATCTCCTGAGTATTGGCTCCATACCGCTTTCCAATACGGAACTTGAGAGTGGGGCAGTGACCTGTGTACCTGCAAATGAACAATAACACTCAATTAGCATTTTCATAATGTTCACAACCCCCCCCCCCCCAAACAAATCATCACATATATACAAATCATTACTGTCACATAAACCTTGAAAGAATTGAATATTCGTGGCTTAATACACGAAATTAAATGTAGTTCAGACAACCCACACTCCCACTTACCTTGATCTAAGTTCTCAGACACTTCTTTCCTTATAAACAGAGGAAATTTACTTTGCCTACAATCATTGACAATAGAAACAGGCTGTTCAAGGAAAATAAATTGCTGTATATCTAACGGTGCTATCTAACGTTTATTGGTTTCCAATAAGCGTTCGCATGAACGTTTGTTTGCGTACTACTAGGTCAGCTATTGGTCACTTCAGCGTGAGCTGGAGAGAGACAGAGAGGGGTGAAGAAAGATAAAGAGAGGGAGACCGATGGCGCTACCTGTGAAAGCCAAACATGAACTTACTTCATCAAAAAGGAAACCAGCTTCACGGAGTCCATATGGTTGGACAGTCTTTTTTTCTGAAGTAAATGTTGATGCTGACTAGCGTTTCAAACGTCAGTATTATCTCCCAAAAGTAATATAAAAAATGTAGAGAGATAATAAAAGTTAGAGATCCTAAGTTGTATTTCAACAATAATTTTAATGTTAAAGTAACTTTGGTGAAGGTTATTTTTATTATATCTCGAAATTAGTCACCCTTTTCTGTTGTAGAAAAGATATTACTTTTTATCGTAAACTTCCCCGCGAGCAAACAATATAAAATTGCTCCTGGGAGAAACATTACTTCCTCAGATCCATTTATACGTTTTTAATGGTAATGAACTTTTGCTTTAATGATAATTTTATTTTTATTTTATTTATTTTTTACAAATACTACAATATTCACATTGGCAGCTAATTAAATTTTAATGAATTTATTCTGTTGATAAATAGAATTTACACTAATTCAAATTTCAAGGTCAATGGGTTGATGCGGAAATCCTTCCTTGGTTCACCACTTAAGTTCAAGCTCAAAACAATTAACCAATTTTATTGTTTTCTGTTTAAGTTGTTTTGCTCGGCGTTGGTGAGTCAATCAATCAGGAAATCTTCTTTAATACAGAAAACTGATTCAATCCAACACAATTTTTCATCCAACCAGGGATGTGTAACAAAGTGAACTTGCGCTGTATTTTTAATAGGCATTTTTATAGTTGTTGATATCGTTAACTTATCGCCTATTTTAGTTTTAATAATTGTCTTACTGAAACTTTCATATCATTTCAAATTTACTTATACATATGTATTATGTCAACATATTATCTTTAAAATAATCCTTAATATAATACTGATTACACTCAGTTTCTGAATAACGTGTACATTTATTTCGTAGTTGTTAAGGTATGACGATTTTCATCTTAAAAGGAAAACAGCCCATTTAACTAATTTATATTTTATTACTTAAGTAATTAACATCCAGGTATGATAATTACCTGTTTAGGTTAGGTAAGGTTACTTGTAGGGACTATTATGCTTAACAATCTTCTATAGTGAATAGTCTTGTTGTAATTAAGCTTCCGACCCACCTGGTGTTAACTTTGGAACTACGTAGAACGCCGTCTATTGTCAGAACATCGGTTGTCGTCTGTCGTCCGTTAAAAACCATTGAGTTGAAGAATGGTGGCAGTTTACGATCTCTTCCCCGCTTGCTCGCCATAATGCGTGTTAGTTAGTAGCTGACGCCCACGTTTTGTTGTTAAACATCACTTCACCCTTGAGACATTTCACGTTCACACTTTTTAAAATATGTATTTCAAATTGTAACATTCTCTATATGATTAAGTGTGACTAGAACCCAATGAGGTTAGATATTTTTCTAACTGGTTTTGGTTTATTACAATATATATGTATATAAAACAGTAGTTATTTGTATTAAAAATACTTCAGGGGATGTAATTAAAAGCTTATTTTAGGGACTCTAGATAAATATGTTCCCTTTTAAGATTGGCCACGTTTAAAATTTACGTTCATAAATAAAGTTATAATCTTTCTTTTAATTAGCATTGGCCTTATGGAGAATCAAATTCAATATGGCGGCAGGTATAGTGGACTCTTAAGGTTATTTGTAATGGCAACTTAATCAGTAAAAGTGACCGGATAGGAAACCCCATTAGGGTTAATTGTCGTCTACTTCACCCTTAAGCCCTGGTGGTTCTGTGGTTGGACAGGAGAGTTCTGTAAAGGATCACGCGATCTCAGAACTCGACGACCTATATTTTATTTCTAAACCTAAATCAAATACAACAATTTATACGATTGTTATTAGAAATAAATAAAATTTTCTTTGGATCCTTTAGCCCGTGTGAATACATTCTCTGATATCAACCATCGAATGGCACTAAAGTGTAATAAAGTCGATCTTGAACGTAATTTATTTAAGTATCATCTTTTGAAGAACTAGGGGAAGGAGAGAGGATAGCTTGTATATGTAAAAAACTGGTTATTTCATAATATTTTTTAATGTTTATCCTGATTTCTGTCATTTTTCCACTAATTAATAAATTTATATTTAAGTATGGAGAGTAGGGTAACTTAGAATATAAAATATATTATTACTGGATTGGGTGAATGAACATATTATATGTTATTATGTGGTGTTGTTACTTTGAAGTTAATGAAATGTGTGTACTTTAATACTACATTGTAATTATCTTTTTTGCTTTATTTATCGTTTACAGTTATGTAAAAAATAAATAAAATATCAGGATTTAAGGTGAATTTTCTGCTCCCAGCATTCTTCTGTTGACAAGTTACCATATAATTAATTATACACCATTGTTTTGTTGTTATAATTGTTGTAATAGTTGTTAAAACATTATTTAATATTGCTAAATGATGAAAGTCATAAAATAAGTACACGTATCCAAATTATATTTCAAATAACATTCAATAATTTAGAGGACCTTTGCTGTATTATAGTAAAATAAATAAATAACACCTGCAACATTTATTTGCATATAACGGTGTCTTAAAATAATTTAAGATACTGCATGTTTTACTAAAATTTTTAAGAATGGCATATGAAAAGAATTTTTGAAATGAATATTAATTAATTTTTCTGAAAATATACCGGTTCGTTGATATTAATGTTTTGACTGAATTGAAGTGAAGGAACCTCGGATCAGGCAGTTGCTATTTACATATATACTAAGTAATTTCCCATTATACTTTATAAATATGTTCATATTAATTGTACAAAATTACGTAACTCCCTCATTTAATAAAAATTAACTGAATGAAACATTACTTTATTTGGAGGTGAAGTTAAGACTACAGAGTTCTCTCTACCACTTAACCTCCAACTATAAAATTAACTCTAGCAATAATGGTTTTTATATAATATTAATCTACTCTTTCTAGAGATGGCAAATATTTTCAATATATCGATATATCGCAAACAAAATATCAATTTGATGATAATATTGAAAGAAAAATAGCCTATAGATATATCGTGTAACCGATTCATCGAATTGTAAATCATTTAACTGTTTAAAGCTATGCACTAACTCTTATGTCATGACCAAAAATACACTCATGTTTTGCCGTCACTATCCATAATAGCCTACTGAAAGTAAACATTAAATACATTTATCTACACGAAACAAGTTGTGGTCTATGGGGTTGAGTGGAAAAAAAAGAAGAAGAATTATGCCTTTCACTTTTAATAATTTTGTTTTTCACATTTAAAAATGCCATTAGGCTTCTTATAAACATTAAACTTCCACCCACTTGTCTAAAATAAACTACAATTTAGTGCGTTAACCTCACGCAAAAAACTAAATAAAGTTACTTTATTATTATTTCAATTCATGTTTTGTACACATAATTTAAATTTGTTTTTTCCGAATCATAATTATTTTGAGGAGAGAATAACGTCAATATTTAGTGATATGATATAAAGCACCAAAATATCAATATGGCAGATATTATCGACAGAAAATATCGATACTAGAATATCGGTATATCAAAACAAAGTTATAGATATTTCAGATATATCGTTACCATCCCTAACTCTTTCAGCCAAAGATAACTGTACAAATTTCAATTCGGCATTTGTACAGATGTCACTTATAGAAAAGTAATCAGAAATTTTTTTAGCGTAATTTACCTTTCAGCAGATTGGTTAGTATTTTTGGGTCATTGTATTCTCAAAATTTAAATTGCATATCTCAATGCTATTTAGATCGCATAATAGGACTTGTTAGTGAGTTGCCAAATCAGCCATATAACTTCAGAATTTGTTTTCAATATTTTCCCTGCACTTACTTATTTACTATCAAAAGGCTAACACTTTATCAAACATTTTAGAAAAGTAGTGGTTGATCTTATAGCAATAATAACTATGAATTATAATTTCAATTATTCTTTGATAACTTCTATTTTGGTATTTATATGTTTTTTTTTTTTTTTTTTTTTTTTTTTACGGAAAAAATAGTTCTTAGTATGTTGGCAAGTAAATTAATTGGAACCAATAATATTTTGTTGTATTCAAATTAGCTATCGTGGTGCGGCTTTAAACAAGAAAACTTGAAAAGAAAGAGGAAATTGTAAGATCACCTGGGCGGAAGACAACAATTACTTTGAGATGACAAGCTCATCGATTTGAGACGTAGGCTTGGAGTCGATAGCGGGCGTGCTATATTGGAGGCCGTGCCTCGCACCACCGTCCGACTTCTCTTTCTTTTTGCCAGACAGAGAGAATTGCTCTGTTGCAAGTTTGCTAAAGTTTTGAGTCATAAAACTTGATAAAGATACTCCGTGCCAAATATTTTGTGAAATATCATAATACTTCTAGCAATGGTGGAAACAATTCTTCCTCATTTTCCATAGAGAAATTAACGCTTACATCGCTTACATAATGGTGTAGTCTATTAAGACATTTTAGTTATATTTTATTTAACAGCTGTCCATACAAATAAACCAATAGTAAAAAAATTACAGCAAATTGTCTTGTTTAGAATTGGATTTATTCAATTTCCTCTTTAAATGCTGATTAACTCCCTACGAAACGATTAGAATGTCACCAATTGGATTTGACCAGACCTGATATTTGTGAACAGGAAATTGATAAAAAGACAATATACCCATCCCACACCTATACACGTACAGTGGTATTACCCACACGTACCCACACGTACCCACACGCTAACCATACACGTACAGTGGTATTACCCTCACGCTAACCATACATGTACAGTAGTATTACCCACTCGTCCAGCCATACACGTACAGTATATTAACCACACGTCCAACCATATATGTGCCGTAGTATTAACCACACGTCCAACCATACACGTACAGTGGTATTACCCACACGCTAACCATACATGTACAGTAGTATTACCCTCACGTCCAGCCATACACGTACAGTATATTAACCACACGTCCAACCATACATGTTCAGTAGTACTACCTACACGTCCAGCCATCCACGTACAGTATATTAACCACACGTCCAACCATACATGTGCAGTAGTATTAACCACACATCCAACCATACATGTATTGTATATTAACCACACGCTAACCATACATGTGCGGTAGTATTACCCACACGTCCAGCCATCCACGTACAGTATATTAACCACACGTCCAACCATACGTGTGCAGTAGTATTAACCACACGTCCAACCATACACGTACAGTATATTAACCACACGCTAACCATACATGTGCAGTAGGATAACCTACACGTCCAGCCATCCACGTACAGTATATTAACCACACGTCCAACCATACATGTGCAGTAGTATTAACCACACGTCCAACCATACACGTACAGTATATTAACCACACGTCCAACCATACATGTACAGTATATTAACCACACGTCCAACCATACATGTACAATTTAATAACTATACACGTACAGTGGTATTACCCACACGTCCAACCATACACGTACAGTATATTACCCACACGTCCAGCCATACACGTACAGTATATTAACCACACGTCCAACCATACATGTACAGTATATTAACCACACGTCCAACCATACATGTACAATTTAATAACTATACACGTACAGTGGTATTACCCACACCTCCAGCCATACACGTACAGTATATTACCCACACGTCCAGCCATTCACGTACAGTATATTACCCACACGTCCAGCCATACACGTACAGTATATTAACCACACGTCCAACCATACATGTACAATTTAATAAATATACACGTACAGTGGGTATTACCCACACGTCCAACCATACACGTACAGTATATTACCCACACGTCCGGCCATACACGTACAGTATATTAACCACACGTCCAACCATACATGTGCAGTAGTATTAACCACACGTCCAACCATACACGTACAGTATATTAACCATACGTCCAACCATACATGTGCAGTAGTATTACCTACACGTCCAGCCATACGCGTACAGTATATTAACCACACGTCCAACCATACATGTACAATTTAATAACTATACACGTACAGTGGTATTATCCACATGCCCAACCATACATGTACAGTGGTATTACCCACACACCCAACCATACATGTACAGTATATTAACCACACGTCCAACCATACATGTGCAGTAGTATTACCCACACGTCCAACCATACACGTACAGTATTATTACCCACACGCTAACCATACATGTACAATGGTATTACCCACATGCCCAACCATACATGTACAGTGGTATTACCTACATGCCCAACCATACACGTACAGTGGTATTACCTACACGTCCAACCATACCCGTACAGTAGTATTACCTACATGCCCAACCATACATGTACAGTGGTATTACCCACACACCCAACCATACATGTACAGTGGTATTACCCACACGTCCAACCATACACGTACAGTAGTATTACCCACACGCTAACCATACATGTACAATGGTATTACCCACATGCCCAACCATACATGTACAGTGGTATTACCTACATGCCCAACCATACACGTACAGTGGTATTACCTACACGTCCAACCATACCCGTACAGTAGTATTACCTACATGCCCAACCATATACGTACAATAGTATTACACATGCCCAACCATACATGTACAGTAGTTTTACCCACACGTCCAACCATACACGTACAGTATTATTACCTACATACCCAACCATACATGTACAGTGGTATTATCCACATGCCCAACCATACATGTACAGTAGTTTTACCCACACGTCCAACCATACACGTACAGTAGTATTACCTACATACCCAACCATACATGTACAGTGGTATTATCCACATGCCCAACCATACACGTACAGTAGTATTACCCACATGCCCAACCATACACGTACAGTGGTATTACCCACACGCCCAACCATACATGTACAGCGGTATTACCTACACGCCCAACCATACACGTACAGTGGTACTATCCACACGCCCAACATTACACGTACAGTAGTATTACCCACACGCCTAACCATACACATAAAGTGGTGTTATCCAAACGCCCAACCATATGCCTGTGCTGGTAGTGCTATTGTTTACCCGTAATAAAGTGGTCTAGTCCTTCCTATCAACCCCCCACCCAACCCCCCAACAACTCAAATTAATGTCAAATCATTAAAACACAATACGAATATAATGAGTATTAAGGATAAATTAATTAGTCTATTATGACATTCTGTTACTTATCTTCAAATTGTAGATAGCAGAAATCAATCACTCATGCACGCCTACTACAGGACTCCGACAGTTAGGGTATATCGTCACCTGGTAGGTATTAAATAAACAAACATTTGCAAGTCACCAATTGTTAATAAAATCCCACTTGCAAACCAATTACTAATCAGTTCCTCGGTGAAAGGACTGGAATGAATGGCATTAATCAAACACTAATTAAGAATATTATTGATAGTGCCATCTTATATCTTTCTTTATAATTCCATCTTATGAAGTCACATATATACAATATCATCACAGTATAAAACACGTAAAACAGGTGTTTTATACTGTGATATCATATCAGTTAGTTATTTTTTTTTATAAAGACTACGAGGTTCACCTCTTAGAAAAAGGTTACTCTAAACATGTAACAGTGTTAATAATATTTTTGACAACATTATTATTATTGTATAAAAATGTATGATTCTGTATATTTTAAAGAACAAAATGGCAATATTAGCATTTTAATTATTCAAAACACAATAGCGACTAATGTTTTATTTCTATAGAATCTATGATTTTTATAATTTGATTGCCTATTTCTTATTTTTGAGTTTATTGGAAAAAAAGTAATCCATTTTCGTTAAAATAATTATGTCACTATAAGTAAAATATATTAGAAAATCAGAATAAAAAAATTAAAAAACGCCGGATTGGCGGATCATGTTGTCTTCAAAGAACTAGCACGTAAGAAAATAGTCTATACTTTAGTGAAGGGCCAAATAATATTGTAAAAACAAAAAAATGGCTCGTGAAAAATACTGTTAAAATAAAATCTTAAGAATTAGAATATTAGTACATATCATTTGTGATCAAATATAATATTTTATTCTGTAACAATGGTTGCTTCACAGAGGAAATAAATAGAGGTGCAACTAAGCATCTAGTGGTGCACTAAATGTATGTCGAATTAGTATGTCGAGTAGGTAGGTATTCCTCCAGTTTGCCATGTGGATAGCAGGTCCAGTACCTTGTCAGTCTTTCCCTTACCCCCCCCCAAATCCTCAAGGATACACGTATTAATTATTACTACAGATGTGTAAAGATTTATATTAATTATAATATGTTTATAACTGTCACTGAGGCGTTCACTCCGGTCATAAAAAAACGACCTCTGTTTCTTTTTGCCTTTTTTTCTGGTTGCTTCTAAAATATTGGATACAGGATCGTCTGTAAAGAAAATTTCCCTGTGCATTTTTAAAAAAATTATCGTAACTATCGTTAAATTTAACGTAGATCCTATGTGCTTTTTTTTTTTTTTTTTTTTTTTTTAAGTGTTTCAGTATATCTGTTTTTGGGTGAAATTAAATTAATGATTTAACTAATTTACTTCCATCCAAAATTATTTTTATATTGTATAATCGTAAATATTTATGTTCACTTAGGCAGTTTTATAAAGGAAAATTTAATTATTTTCATATTTTCTTTTTCTCGTTGTAAATAGCTTATTGCTAGTAGTGCTGATATCTAGTGTAAGATAAAGACTGGACTGAAAGTTTCTTTATTATTTTACTTTTTGTAGCTCTGCCAAACTACTTGAAAAAGTGGCAGGTATTTTGCAAAAAAAATTTTATCGTACTAGAGAATGTTTTACTTTAGGAAAGTATATTCATTTTTATTGTTCCAACCGACCTTTGTATCATCAAAAACCATAAGTACAAATTATACAGTAATCACCTCGTTCCCTGTACATTCACATTAGCTTAAATGTGTTCATTTAAAAATTTATTAACACTATCGTCATTTTTTTAGTACAATTTATATTTTTGTATAAACTTTATTGTACATCAGGGATACTCACTTTGGGCCCTAGGGCCGAATGCTGCCCTGGAAATTTTTTAGAACTACAATGATTTATTAAAGTGACAACCACTTTAGTATTTTTATAAGCCAAGAAACAATGTTTATAATGATTCGAGTTTGTTAAAATGCACTACATACTAAATTAATAGCAGAGACAGACGAAATGCAAGCTAGAAAATATACGAAAAAACTGTTTGTATATGTACTTGCGGCCCTTAGATTATTTAGAGAAAAGTAATAAGGCTCTTCATGAAATCCTAGTGAGGGACCCTGTTGTACATTGTATATTTTAATATACTTGGATGGAAGATAAATAAACTTTTTTTAGTCATCTCGCATATAAACCGGATCGAATTACTGTAAACCGCATCGACTTGTACATTACTAGAGAAGTCTGGGGTGTCCATGTTAGATGGTAGTCAAAATTAAGAGGTTTTCTAGGAAAGAGAACTGAGTGTCAGACTTGTCTGTTAGCTGAAAATCAGACCAGCACTACGTGGTTCGGATTCCACGTAAAGCCCATAGTTGCCAGTCCTATAGTTGCCCAGTCTATTGGCTATTAATAAATAGTCCTTTCTGAGCTAAGTCCAACTCAGACAATAACAATGACTACACTCGTTCATCTACACTACTCATTCAATTCGCCCATACCTATACGATCGGCGTCTTATAAATTAATAAAAATGAATAAAATATACTGAAATCGATTACAATTATGTATATTCAATGTTGTAATTATAGATTAATCTGTGAAAGTTGTCTAGCATGACGCTTCATTTGTTTTTGTTTTGAACCACAGGGAAAGAAGAAACAGAGGTCGCTTTCATATTGTAGCAGTTCATACCACATTGACAGTCACCACTCAAATATTTATAATTTTGTAGTAATAAGTACGTATTACGTTTATCCATCAAGGTTCGGAGGGACTGACAACGGTGCTGGTTCTGCAATCTAAACGGCGAATTGTAGAACTAATTATTTGACACACTATTGGATGCAATATGTCTTTCTTATCTGTGGTCGAACTAAACATCAACACAAATATATTCGAGTACTATATCTAACTACTTTTATTTTATGATTTTACAATATATACTGTGTACATATCTGCAAATTACACTGTAACTAGTACAGCTTTGAAAATACATGTGAATTTATTTCTGCCCAATTTGTAATTTTATAAAACCACGTTCGATGTATTGTTATTGAGGCTCTCGGTTGCCTAGCCCGGTAGAAATTGCATCGTCCAGTGAATACGGACTAAGTTTGCATACACTCTCTTCTCATGAGGACTTCCGTAAACTCGCATGATGGTAGAGGATAGAAGGATCATAGGATCAACAATACCAGGTGAAAGTGTATCTGAAGTCGGGGAATGCCATAAATCGTGCAGAACGGACAGAGTCCGGTCCCAACCTGAACGATTCCATTATGTATCCGGTATTGTCCTTTGAAGATAATTACATAATGATAACTGTTTATTGTCACATAATTAGTGTTACATTTTCATATTTACAGAAAATCTGCTGCAAACACATCATACTTATCTCTAATGTTCTAACCTAAAAAAATTAATTAATATACCAACTATCTAATGGCGGGGCATATACATTACACATCTTTCCTTTCTTTGTCTTGTTCCATTTAGTACTAAAACATGACGACTTCGTCCATAGCAGTAGCTTCGGTCAATGAGATACTACCTGACCTTTCGATAGAGCTGGTTGGCATTTCCAAACTTTTGTACGTTTTTGTATTTTATTATATATTTGTATTCTACTGTAAAATGGGCTTATTTCATATTTACTTAGTCTATGGTTGGGAACTCTTAGTTTATTTTTATTACTTGTATCATAGTCATCGTGTGTATATTATTTTGTTGATAAGCAAATATATTTTTATGTACATGATTTAACACTTCCAACAAGTACAATACTGGGAATGTACGAACATCTAAATGTTCTTCTACAAGATTCTTTTGAAGACAACCCCACCATAACTCTTATCATTCTTTTTTTAGCTTAAAATATTGTTTTCCAGTGATTAGAACGTCCCCACACAATTAATCCTTAGCGCAAAATCGATTCAACGTAAACAAAGAACATAAATAATGTTCTTGTAAAAATATCCCACTTGTTACTGAATTCCTGAATAAGTTATATGAAATTGAGGATTTAACTTGATTTTATACATTTACAATGTACAGGGTATTTATTAACTGTGCCACCATTGGAATGCTGTGACCTATAAAACTAGCAACAAACCATAAATTGCGAGCATTTCCTTGCATCTGAAGAGGATTAAAATATGTATGTAACATTTTTTTTTAAATAGCTGAAATTTCCTCACATCGTGGCCAACTCAGTTTTTTCCAAAGGAATGCCCAAAATTTTATGATAGTTTTGGATGGTAAATATAATTTAAAACTGTTTATAATTTGGTAGCTTTTATATACCGAACCGTATACCAGATACATACAACTTAAGGCTTCAAATAATACAGATAGGCTCAGGCGTATCTGTAATAAGTGGGCTTGAAGAACGCTATTACCAGCTATTGATTAGAATAATGTCATTGTTGAAACATAAACAAATTTAATAGATAAATTAATTGATAAACACAAAAGCTCTTAACTCTAAAACCTACAGATATTAACCAATCTTTACATAACATATTTTCCAAACAAGTATATAAAGTTACATATAAAACAAAGAACAGTATCAAAAATATACTACAACACAATTATTCTACTAAAAATAATTAAAACTAATACAATAATTCAGGAATATATAAAATTAAATGTTCAACTTGTCCTAAATATTACATTGGCCAAACAGGAAGAAGTTTTAGTAAAAGATTCAAGGAACATATACGAAAAAACAAACTTCAAAATTTGACAACGTTTGCTGAATTAAACCATAATATTTCATCAGTTGAAGAACATTTAAAAATTATCCATTTTGGACCTAAAAGTAAAAAACTAAATGCTATTGAAAAATGTTACATATACAAAAACACAAAAGAAAATCCATCATTATTACTCAATGACCAAACAAAATTCACTCAAATACTATGTTCGATTTTATCATGAAGATGCAAAATTATAAAGTTAAACAAGATCTACAACTTATTCATCTACATTTTTATTTAAATTTTTATAGTGTCAGCTGTTGAATTAATTATTCTACAGAAGTATTTTTATAACCTTATATCATTCTGTACAACTGAAAATGGTCTTTCGAGACAGAAATCGATCTTGATTATTAAAAACATCGTAAAAGATAATAAATAATCAAATTTTCAATGCTAAAGACCTAAAGAAAGACAGAGAAAATACATACTTAGTCAAAGACATCTTGTCTTACGTCAATAGTCAGTCATAATTTTAGGCAAACAGTTAGCCTTTAATGGACATTTGACAATGAACTTACCCGGAAACACCTTCCTGTCGATGTCCTTGATAAGTATGAGTCATCAGGACCACTACTAGGCACTTTCAGCATATAAAATCGTAATTTACATTATTCCGGACCATGTAATTTAATTTTATGAAAAAATTCTTAGTTACATAACATTTTTAGAATTTATTTCTGCGAATAATGGTATAAAATAAAAGATCGAAATACAGCTACTGAGAAATTGAGATTTTTGTGAAATAAAAAAGATTTCCTGGTCGAAGAATTCCGTTGTTATTATACAAGCATGTCAACTGCTCAGTTAATTCTTGGTTGATCTTAAAAACTTTAATACCATTATTTGTAGAAATAATTTCTACAACTTTTGCGCATCTAATAGGTATTTGATAAAACTTAAGATTATTAAGATATTTAACTTTAAATGTTTTAAATGGCCGCCTATTTGAAAAGCATTGCTGTACAAAAGTTAAATTTAAATTGTATGTAAGTACTATAATGAACAATATTCATGCCAATTGTCATAGTTTTATCTAAATAACTTGGGAGATATCAACATGTTTTGTAAAAACCTCACACAGACAGACGGATAACGTTGCGAGATAGACGATTTGTACGTATGCCAATTTTTGATTGTTTTAACCCAAGGAATGACCTCTAGAAGTTTGGCTGGCTACTTATGAGACACACTGTATATTTAAAAATAAAAGTATAAAGTGTTATCCTGTCATAAAGCTAAATCCAATCCTTTAAGCCGATTCATTAATCACTGATACAATTTATGCTGACTTATCCTTCCGTAAAAGAGCATGTGATCCATTGTTTGGATAGACTCCCCGCAATCACATGACTGATCTAGTGTCAATCCCTATTTATATTTCCAGTAGTTACCTCAGCCCACGACTGTTCGGAACCGATTCAACAGCTTCTATTCCCTACAAGGGATGATTATCTCACCTACAATACAGATTATGGAACTCGTTTATTCATAAAAACTGTTCCACGCTATTTCCCAGCTAGTATTATGCGTAATATCTGGAAAGCTGTACCCTACGTACAGGTGGATTTCGAGGTTCTGACTGTTCTTACGTGGGAAATCCTGAGTAAGGGGGAGGTGCGAAGCATTCCAGATCTTATTGATTTGTTTAAGTAGTGCCTCCCGACGTCTCATCTTTGGAAAAGTTAAAATGCGCTGCACCGATATCCAAGATAGTGAAGTTGCCATGAGAGCGCCACTAATAGCTCTCATGACCCTCTATTAAGTCGAACATCAATGCTTTAGTACATATGTTACCGGCAATGTATATGAAATCTAGGCAATGTATAGAATGCCTGGCCGTTTTCAGCAAAGTACGAAATGAATTATCAATATCGGATTATTATTCACTTTGCCTAGGCATTGTGTATAATGCCTAGTCGTTTCATATAATACATTTGGATCCTTGGGCAAAGTATTAATACAAAAAGGTTCAATACAAAACAATATATTGAGTACAAAATAATTCAAAAAGACAATATATGACTCAATTTACTTATTACAGCATGTAAGCAAGCATTTTGAGTTACACTGTCTATTGCGTGTGTGTTTTTTTTTTTTTTTTTACACAAGTGCATTTTTATACGCTTAGTTGAGCAACTGCATTTCATGAAACGTTGACCGCTTCCTGAATACTGGCCTGTTGCTATGGTCCGAAATCCGATTTCATTATCAGAAACATTTTAAAAACTGATGACGCCTTGATAGCACACCGAGAACTGCGACCGCACGTACAGCCGTTTAAATTTTCCATTGACGGTTCCGATTTTCTAACAGCATTAAAGGTTTAACAACCACTTATTTTCATAGAACCCTTTTGTGTGTGTGTGTGTGTTTTTTTTTTTTTTTTTTTTTTTTTTTTTTTTTTTGACATGGCTTATAGATTGATGTGTAGTTCAACATCATGATGAGTAACACTTTTATACTTATAATTTAGTCCTTTGAACATACGGTCTCCTCCACCATTCCCAACGGCCAAGTGAGCTTCGTGTTGTGCATTAAATAAAAGTGAATCATCAATGAAAAATTGAACAACACTGCCTCCTTGTTTTAATGGATGGTTCATCCTTTGCTTATTCTCAATAAGCATTACAACCTACCTGTTGAGCAGCCAGTAGTCTCGTGGCTCCTTCTTCGTCTTGGCCTTAGCACCATGAACATCTAACACTAGCTTCTTATTGTTAGGTTCGGTTAAATAAACACTGTTCTTAGCAATAACATTCCGATTTCTAACAAGTTCAGAGGAACACCGCTGTTTCATTACCGATACACATCACATACACTGGCCTATGGCGTCAGTCATTACTTGTAACTTGAAAGCTACGAATCAGTGCTACGAACTCTGCCTAAAGTTCGTTAGAAATGTCATAGAATGCCTGAGCAAAGTACGTAAACTGATTCATTTCATACTCTGTCGGTAATTTGTACGTAATGTATAGAATTCCTGATTTAATACATTGCCGATAACATAATACTATTTAGCCATACGGGAGCACTGTAATCAGCAGCTAAACAGACCAGTGACAAAGCAGTTGTACGCAAGACGTGTGCGTTGACCCCCCCCCCCCCCATGTTGTTCCAGGAATATGATGTACTGCATTTTCCCTGGTTTTGATTTTAGCTGATTTTTTAATATGGCTTTTGTTTAATCTATCTAATTGTTTAATCTAATTGTTATCTATCACGTCAGTGATAGATCTAAGTTACTCTCAGGTACTGTGGATGATCATTATGATGAGGTTTTACACTATTTAGAAACGTGTTCAATTTTGACCAGCCAGTCGGTTAATTTATAAATGCAATTTACTAAAGAATAAAAACTCTAACAATTATTTTTCTATAAATTTTGCTAAATTCAATTATATCTGTTTTTTTATTTGTTCACATCCTGAAAAGCAAGTGTTCAAAAGAAATTATGTTAGTTTTGTAGAAGATATCTTGATTTGTTCACCACATCTACCCAGTGGTAGCTGGTTACACATAGGCTCTCTTCGGTGGAAGAAACAGATTTCCATTAGTTAATAAATATCATCACAGGATTATCTAATTAATTCCTATGTGAGTCCTTTAGGTCTGAGGATTGTAAACGTGTAAACGTGTTTTACCTAAATTGGTCTAAATCTTAAATTTGTTATCTTGTGCTTATATCCTGTTGGACTTGTGGTATTTTAACTTAATCTATTAATGGATCCAAAAGAACTACATGGGTGAACGGTGTTTTTTCTTTATCTTGGGAGATGTGTGTTTAGCAAATTTTGTTCAGAAACTCCGGCGTTCATCGTCAGAAATTACAAATGAAGTCATATTTTCCCACTCTCACGATCCAGGGTCAACAGCGGGGGGGGGGGCTGGGATGTAAACTATCCAACTGCTACCTCAGGAGTCGAACACGAGACAAAGCTCTGTGTTTAACAATAATATAATGTTGATTAGCAATTGTGTTAACTAACTGAAATACAAGCATTTGGACACGATTTCCCATTAAAAATGTAAATGTTAACTCCGTTAGGTCTTCCAATATTTCTCCCTCTACCTAGAATAATATTCTTCTCCGCCTGTGATCGTAGTTAATATTTCTCTTAATTTTATATTTTTAAAATATATACATGCTCATAAAATGTATAAATTTTATAGCTGTTTAATATAGTTCAGTTTTAAAACAATGTCAGGTTATTGTTATTATTATCATTATAAACTGTCGAACTATCGTATATAATACGATCTCACCACCCACACACAGACGACGTCGGCACTATGGCGTAGTGCCGTGAACCAACTACTTGGGGAACAAGTGTTGAGGATATAGTAGGTGATAGGTTTTATATTCGGTCTTCTTAATATCGACACGGCGTACGCTCTATGGTTTCCATCGACATGGACACTGCTAGATAAGTCTGGGGTGTCCTTGTTGGATGGTAGTCAGAGTCCAGGATGTTGTGTAGGGAAGAGAACTGAGTATCATCTACACTCATCATACTCATTCGCCCTATGTTAACGATCGGCGTCTTACTGATTGATAATGAATAATAATTAATTTGGGAGGGTTCCTACAAAAAGTGTAATTATATTTATAATTTATAAAGAAACGTAATATGTTTTGTGTTATAAATAAATTATAGTTGCTCAGTTAGCTTTATTAGATTTTATTTATTTGCTTAAACAGCTTATGCCATAAACATTATTTTCTTCAATTAAAGTTTTTGTATTATTTTAAATTAGTATTTTTAAGTTCTTGAATATTCTTGAATTCTTGGATGAACAGTAAAACGTTATTTAATCTTAATCTAAAAGTTTTAGTTTTGTTTTCATAAGTTTTAGTTTCCCTGAAATTAAGTATCTCAACTTTGTTTTTAAAAAAAATTCCTATTTAATAAGATTGTATTTAGCCTACTATATAACCTTTCTGTATTTATATTTCTTTACCTTTTAATTTGATAACTATACATATACTACTATACTATTGATAACTAGGAAGTTAGTATTTCAGTAATTTTGGTTCCAAACTCAAATAATTAGTTAGCTATTTTGTATTAATTAAGGAATGTATTCGTTGTTTCTGATATAATTGTAAGGGGATATTTTACTGAACAAGTAATTATTGTAAGTAGGTTTACGTGTTTGCCTGACTACAGCCGAGTTTCTCCATCGAATTGTAAATCTTATTTTACAACTAACTTGCGTACTCCTAGTGCCTAACCTTGGGCCATTCAAGTGGCCGGTCCCTCAGGAAGTAGATGGCCTGTCCATGTAGGGGAGACGCTCACCTCGCCGCCGTGCCGCGGGTCAAGGAGTCTAACATTCTCCAGCCGTCGTACGACGTCGGCGAACTATCCCTAGCACACGTTACAACTTACACTGTGAGTTTAGAGGCCAGCTTAGCCATTCAATATCTGTTTGACCTTGATTTGGCGTTGAGCTAAGTAACTCTACAATCGTATTTAACACTACATGTCATTAAGACATGTATACACTAAATAATAATTTACTGAATCTCATGACATTTCACATGTCGGTATAAATTTATGAGAACTCATTCTCATTTATTATGAGTTTTTAATTAATACTCCCTATGAATACTTATTGTCTTGTAAACTGTATACAGTAAGCACAGAGAAGAAAGAAACAGAGTTCGCATCATATAGTTTAATGAATGGGTTATTAATTATGCACAAGAGTTGTCAGGAAAACCAAATATGTACTTTGATGACCGTTTGCAAATAAAATTAATCATTATTATGTACAAAACTGTGATTATCAAAATTGCTATAAAAATTTGAACCTCAAAACTTACAACCACACTAACTCTACTAGTTATCTGTGCTTAGAACCTCACCCCCTCCACTATCCAACTGAACGTGGATTATAGAACGTCACTTTTCAGTATCTACTGGCTTTGTCAAATATTTATCCGCCGTAATCTGACCACTAGAACGTCAATTTTATAAAATATGAATATTAAAAGTGGTTTTGTGTTTGGGGGGGGGGGGGCGTGAAATGCAAAAGCCTGAATTTATGTTGATTCCATTTGAAGGAAAATAGTACTACTATTTGAAAAGATAACAAGTAATCTATTGGCACTTGTCTAACAACTGCAGTAGAATACAATGCTGATATACTATCAACAGTTTCACACCTGGCGACTCCCGCCACGTCGATTTTCCACACGAGAAAAACCTTTCACTTGTGAATAACATTATAAAGGCAGGTTCTGTAGATAAATATTTTATATAATTGTTTATTTATATGACTTTACAGTTTATAAATTAACAAAATACAAAATGCTCGTTTCAAATTTTTATTGATTTTTCGAACTTTTTTTTTTTTTTTTTTTTTTTTTTGAGGTGAGGTGCCAAATACGAATAAAATTAGTATTCTGAGACAGTAGTGGTACTGTATCAACCTGTCCAGTATTTTACAATTAATTTTTTTAACGTTATCTCATAAATAATTTTATGAGCTGTTATTTATGAGGAAATAAACCTATTTCATTTATTGCAGAGATTCTTAGTAAAAACAAAATTAATAAAACAGATTTAAGGGGACCGTTTCGTTTTGCAAAAACGTGGTTTTTTTTCATTTCACGAATACGGTCTGCAATAAGTATAGTTTTGTAAAACTTTAAATGTCATTTGATACATGAAGAACTTGTCTAATAGACTTTAAGTCTGATTTAATAAAATATTTATTATTTCTTTAATTTTTTAATCGTCTCTTAAAATAGATGAATCGTAACTCAAGGAAATACGACTTTCATGTTTAAGAAAATGTCTGCCTTTCATATTCATCCCTTAGGCTGTACTTAAGGGCTAGGTAGTCAGACAAATAGGCCATCTTGAATAAATGTTCCTAACAACCAATATTAAACTGATAACTGATGTATTTTTATGTTATAGTGTTCATATAAACAACAATGAAGCTGTGTTAGAACTGGATTCTATTAGTTATTGAAAGTTTAAGCAGCATCAACTTGCATACGACAAAATTTTGTTTCATTCTATTTTCAAAATGTAGCTTATTTCATAAGGCTTTCAGTAGTCTTGAGAGCCTGAAGTTCATAAATTACTTTTAGTCATTAAAACAAACTATATTGTTTTACGTAGAAGTGACTGCCACTATCCTCATATATTACTTATTATTCTAAATCAACTCATTTTAAATTAATAATAAATTTTATTTTTAACTTTCTAGACAGCTATTATCATTATTATATAACACGCCCCCTTGACTGGTATGACTGGAAGACAACAATAACTGTCTACTGGTAATTACTGTAATTGAAGACCTTCATGGGTTACACAATAGCTGTCATGTTCACTTGCACTGTACTACGTCAGTCTTGTCTGATTACGTCCAGTAGAGCTCCAAGCTACTGTAGTCCTAACCAACACACCCACTGGACTGGTAAGGCTGGGAGACAACTATAACTCTCTACTAGTAATTACTGTAATTGAGGACCTTCGTGGGTTACACAATAGCTGTCATGTTCATTAGCAGTGTACTACGTCAGGCTTGTCTGATTACGTCTAGTTGTCCTCACAAACACGCCCACTAGACTGGTAAGGCTGGGACACAACTATAACTGTCTACTATTAATTACTGTAATTGAGGACCTTCATGGGTTACACAATAGCTGTCATGTTCCCTAGCAGTGTACTACGTCAGTATTGTCTGATTACGTCCATTAGAGCTCCAAGCTACTGTAGTCCTCACAAACACGCCTACTGGACTGGTAAGGCTGGGACACAACTATAACTGTCTACTAGTAATTAATGTAATTGAAGACCTTCATGAGCTACACAATAGATGTCATGTTCACTAGCAGTATACTACGTCAGTCTTGTCTGAATACGTCTAGTCGAGCTCCAAGCTACTGTAGTCCTCACAAACACGCCCACTAGACTGGTAAGGCTGGGTGACAACTATAACTGTCTACTAGTAATTACTGTATTGAGGACCTTCGTGGGTTACACAATAGCTGTCATGTTCACTAGCAGTGTACTACGTCAGTCTTGTCTGAATACGTCTAGTTGAGCTCCAAGCTACATAGTCCTCACAAACACGCCCACTAGACTGGTAAGGCTGGGACACAACTATAACTGTCTACTAGTAATTACTGTATTGAGGACCTTCGTGGGTTACACAATAGCTGTCATGTCCACTGGCAGTGTACTACGTCAGTCTTGTCTGATTACGTCGAGTAGAGCTCCAAGCTACTGTAGTCCTCACCAACAAGCCTACTGGACTGGTAAGGCTGGGACACAACTATAACTATATACTAGTAATTACTGTAATTGAAGACCTTCATGAGCTGCACAATAGCTGTCATGATCACTGGCACTGTACTACGTCAGTCGTGTCTGAATACGTCTAGGTGAGCTCCAAGCTACATTGTCCTCACAAACACGCCTACTGGACTGCTAAGGCTGGGTGACAACTATAAATGTCCAATAGTAATTACTATAATTGAGAACCTTCATGGGTTACACAATAGCTGTCATATTCACTAGCAGTGTCCTACGTCAGTCTTGTCTGATTGTCTAGTCGTGCTCCAAGTTACTGTAGGCCTCACAGACACGCCCAAAGACTGGTAAGGGTGGGATACAACTGTAACTGTTTATTTGTAATTACTGTAATTGAAGACCTTCATGAGCTACACAATTGCTGTCATGTTCACTAGCAGTATACTACGTCAGTCTTGTCTGATTACGTCTAGTTGAGCTCCAAGTTACTGTAGGCCTCACAAACACGCCCAATAGACTGGTAAGGCTGGGAAACAACTGTAACTGTTTATTTGTAATCACTGTAATTAAAGACCTTCATGAGCTACACAATTGCTGTCATGTTCACTAGCAGTATACTACGTCAGTCTTGTCTGATTACGTCTAGTTGAGCTCCAAGTTACTGTAGGCCTCACAAACGCGCCCAATAGACTGGTAAGGCTGGGAGACAACTGTAACTTTTTATTTGTAATTACTGTAATTGAAGACCTTCATGAGCTACATAGTTGCTGTCATGTTCCCTAGCAGTATACTACGTCAGTCTTGTCTGATTACGTCTAGTCGAGCTCCAAGTTACTGTAGGCCTCACAAACGCGCCCTATAGACTGGTAAGGATGGGAGACAACTGTAACTGTTTATTTGTAATTACTGTAATTGAAGAACTTTATGAGCTACACAATAGCTGTCATGTTCACTGGCAGTGTACTACGTCAGTCTTGTCTGATTACGTCCAGTTTAGTACTAAGCTACTATAGTCCTCACCGAAACGCCTACTGGACTGGGAGACAACTGTAACTCTATTAATAATTACTGTAATTGAAGACCTTCATGTCTGTAACTATACAAGATAGACTATAGTTGTCTCCCAGTTATAGCCTGGGAGACAACTATGACTGTCTGCTAATAATAACTGTAATTTTAAATCAGGCTTCTATAATGAAAATAATCGAAAACGTTTTTAAGTTACAGTATTGTTTTTATGATGATTGACAGTTTAGAAATTCGGTTTTTTCAAAGGACACTATAAAAAAGTTTCCAAGCCTCTGACGGAACTAATTGAAACTAACTTCCCAGTTGGTTTTGTGAATTTGCGATACGACATCCATTTGAACACCAGAAATTATTGTAATCGATTACTTTTTAACTTTAACGATACCTGTCATCGACTGTAATTTAACGTATCAGTTCGTACTGATTACTCTAATTATATTTGCATACTGCATTTGCGTCTCACTAAACACCCAATTTTTAAACCTAGTGGTGTTTGAAAATTGAATTGCAAATACCTAGGAGTGAGTAGGAACTCACTTAACCGACGAATACGGGCCGTGATGTCGTCGGATAAGTGAAAATTTCGGATAGTGGGGAATTCGAATAAAAAGTCAATTTCTGTAAACTAAGTACTTTGATACATTTTACTAAGAATTAACACTTTAGTACTGTTTAGACAATCATTACTTTGTGTTAAAGAACACAAAATAAAACTGATAACAATAAGAAATACAACGTAATAACATTTCAGTACAGAATAATGTATAAGTTGTAAATACAGAGTTATTTAACAATACCTAAAATGAAAGGTAAATGAACAAAATGTACTAAATATAAAATTAAACCATTATAAATTAACTTTATAGAGATAAAAAATTACTGTATTATTTATTTAATTTAAAAAGAGTAGTTTTGGATTTTGAAAAAAGTTTTGTATTGTTAGTTGCTTACCTGAAGACTGTCGTTTCTTAGCTGCGATTTTACGCCATTTCGTCAGAAAGACACGGTACAGACCACGCTAAAACTGAACGTAAGGTCGGACAGTACGCAACAAAATTACTGTATCTGCTCATTCAAAAATACAGTAGCTGACCAGTTACTTTTTGCTTTATTACATTGTTACGTAATTCACGTAATACAGTACACAATCAAATTCTGTAACAAATTAACCGTTTTTCGTTGTGTAAAGGTCAGTTCCGGTCCCGAATATTTCGGGAAATCGGACGTTTCTACGGTGGCGATTTCAGGACGGGTATGTCGGTTGAAACGGAATGTCGGATAACAGCATGTCGGATAACGAGGCTCTACTGTAGTTCAAAGCATATTGAAGATATCTTTAAATTATGCAGCATTTTCAATTTGTTAAGTGACAGATAATGGTTGGTTTCACCATATTAACATCAGAGTTCCCAAATTACTCTAGTTTATTTCTAGAAAAATGTCCATAACATATGTATAGTGGATAAAGGTAAGCAATTTGTTAGCATTTGTTTGTTTATGACGTAGAAGGATTCTTAATGAAAGTTGTTATCACTGGCAACTGTTTACCTTTTTTTGTTACCTGCTATGGTTGTAGACGTTTCATCTGATGGCAAGGAAATCACAGAGTTTGGAACGTAATAAGTTATCTTTACAATCACACTAACAATGGCCTATTCACACAAACAAAATGTAAACATTAAAGAACGTAAAGCACTAAAGATAATATACGTTTGACAAAACAAAGCCTACCGTCAAACAAATAATTCAGAAGGAACTTTTAAAAGGCTAATTGATCGATTAGAGGAAATTTTTTCGGAAACTGACAGAGTATAACCAATTGAACATATATATAAAAAGAAATGAACTATAATATGAAACGCAAAATAAGCGGGAACATTAAAATATACAGTATATGGAAACACACATGATTTTCTGACTTCAAAACAATTAAGAAGGTATAAAAAGTATGTCATACACTAAATAAACACAACAAAATTAACTAAATTATCAACAAATACTACTTTATTCCTTTCTAAACCTATTCTAGGGACGAAAGTTGTTCTAACTTTGTTCGAATGTTTGAAGTCTTGACACGTTTAAGAAGAAGATTCTTTATGAGGAAAATAGTTCACAGTTTTTCTTTTCGTCAACAGAATATTCGTTGAATGAAGCAGTGGCCAGTAGCATTGACAAATACATGTGTCCAGCCTGGATCAGGTGAAAGCGCAGGTCCTTGAGGACATTCGCCACGGTCTGCAGCGCTGCCGCTTTCCACAGACTCCGACGTCGCTTCAACAGGAAACGGAAACGCCTCTTTGTCACTGATCAGCTTATCCAGACACCTACGAACTACAATCCTCCATTTCCTCAATCTGTTGCAGTTTATATATCCGGAAATATTGGAAACAGTAATTTTTTACGAGTCGTTATCCATTTACTATTGAAAGTACTCCTATATTTATTGTTGCCATTATTAAACGCCTTTAAGAGAAATCAACGTTTCAGATTATTGTCAGGATGCTAGTTTACTTATTCTCTAATTCCAAGCTACAATATACATTTTCATGTATTAAGATCTACGTTGGTTACGTTATCACAATACGAAGTAAAATTAAATATTTGAAAATATTTGTCCTATTTCCATTTGACTAAGTCACAGAGTTCAGATCGAGTGTCATAGTATCCAGGATAAGTGAGGTGATGAAGGGTTGATGTCACAAAGTTCAGATCGAGTATCATAGTACCCATGTTGAGTATGATTGTGTTGAGGTTGATGTCACAGAGTTCAGATCGAGTATCATAGTATCCAGGTCGAGGTGATGATTGGGTTGATGTCACAGAATTCAGATCGAATATGATAGTGCCCATGTCGAATATGGTTGTGTTGAGATTAATGAGGTTGATGTCATGGTGTTCTTATCGAGTGACCACTGTCCAGGTCATATGAGTTGATGATGGGGTCGATGTCACAGAGTTTAGATCGAGTATCAATGTCCAGGTCTAGTGAGGTAACGATGAGGTTGGTGTCACAGAGTTCAGATCAAGTATCATAGTGTCCGGTTAGAAAATGTTAGTGATGAGGTTGATGTCATGGAGTTCAGATCGGGTATCATAGTGTCCACGTCAAGTGAGATCATGATGAAATAGATGTCACAGAGTTCAGATCGAGTATGGGGATGTTGAGGTTGATTTCATGGAGTTCATTCCGAGTGTTACAGTGTCCAAGTCAAGTATTGTAATATTGATTCAATGTATCCCAGAGTATTGGTTTAATGATGAACAGTCTTGAATAACATGTTCTGGGACATCTGGAGTTACCAAGAGTGTGTGTACAATTTGAATATAATACTACTATTATCAAGATTGTTATTTTTCGTATAAGGTGATCCTTGAGGATACATGATCCAAATGGTCTGCTCTCCGGAGTTATGTGACAGGTGGGTCATTATTTCTGGCCAGATGATTGAATAACGTTATGAGATATTTATGTAGTGAGTGAGTTAGAAGTATCATAAAAAGTTGGTTATAGCAAATGAATGCAGATAAAAGGTAAATTTTGGGGATGTGGGGTGTATCATTAAAGAGGGTATTCAACCCTTCACTATAGAATTACGCGAATCTCTTCGCTATCTGAAAGGTAAAATGATACCTGTAGTGTTGTAGTCGTGTATGATATGGAGTTGAAAAAACAGAACTACAACACTACGGATATAATTTTACCTGTCAGATAGCAAAGAGACTCGCGTAATTCTATAGTGATGGATTGATTACCATCTTTAGTGAAACACCACCACTAAAGAGTTTACCTTTTATCTGCTTTCGTATGTTATAAGTAAATCTTTATGATACTACTAGCTCAGTCACTGTATACTTATCTCACAACTTCATGCAGTGAAGTTTTTGAGTGCACATCGTGAGGAAATATTTAAGTAGTTCAAGAAAAGTACCTAAATCACTTGAGTAAATTAAAAAATCTGTTATCAAGAAGTAATTAGATATTTAAGGATTTAACAGTGTACGTGGTTCAAGAGAAAAGGCCTATATTAAATCAACGTTGACAACTCCTTCCATTTTCACTTTGGGTAGTTATTAAAAACATTCTTATTCAACAAATATACTGTATAATCCGACAGGGCCTGTTTGAAAAATAAACTGAAGGGCGTAAACTTTGTATGAAGAAACTTAACATTTAATGCTAACTCATAGCCACCCGAGCCTGACGGAACTGCCACGGCCATCATTATCACATGGCACATGAAACTAGAAGGTTGCCGTATAAAGTTGCGATGTTATATAGATTACATTGGCAATAAACTACTACGGCTGGCTGAATGAACTATATAAACTTTACATAAAACGTAACTCAAAGCTAGTTGAGCTTGACGGAACTGCCACGGCCATCATTATCACATGGCACTTGAAACTAGAAGGTTGCCGCATAAAGTTGCGATGTTATATAGATTACACTGGCAATAAACTACTACAGCTGGCTGAATGAACTATATAAACTTTACATAAAACGCTAACTCAAAGCTAGCTGAGCTTGACGGAACTGCCACGGCCATCATTATCACATGGCACATGAAACTAACTAGAAGGTTGCCGCATAAAGTTGCGATGTTATATAGATTACACTGGCAATAAACTACTACGGCTGGCTGAATGAACTATATAAACTTTACATAAAACGCTAACTCAAAGCTAGTTGAGCTTGACGGAACTGCCACGGCCATCATTATCACATGGCACATGAAACTAGAAGGTTGCCGCATAAAGTTGCGATGTTATATAGATTACACTGGCAATAAACTACTACGGCTGGCTGAATGAACTATATAAACTTTACATAAAACGCTAACTCAAAGCTAGTTGAGCTTGACGGAACTGCCACGGCCATCATTATCACACGGCACATGAAACTAGAAGGTTGCCGCATAAAGTTGCGATGTTATACAGATTACACTGGCAATAATATACTACGGCTGGCTGAATGAACTATATAAACTTTACATAAAACGCTAACTCAAAGCTAGCTGAGCTTGACGGAACTGCCACGGCCATCATTATCACACGGCACATGAAACTAGAAGGTTGCCGCATAAAGTTGCGATGTTATATAGATTACACTGGCAATAATATACTACGGCTGGCTGAATGAACTATATAAACTTTACATATAACGCTAACTCAAAGCTAGTTGAGCTTGACGGAACTGCCACGGTCATCATTATCACATGGCACATGAAACTAGAAGGTTGCCGCATAAAGTTGCGATGTTATATAGATTACACTGGCAATAATATACTACGGCTGGCTGAATGAACTATATAAACTTTACATAAAATGCTAACTCAAAGCTAGTTGAGCTTGACGGAACTGCCACGGCCATCATTATCACACGGCACATGAAACTAGAAGGTTGCCGCATAAAGTTGCGATGTTATATAGATTACACTGGCAAAAAACTACTACGGCTGGCTGAATGAACTATATAAACTTTACATAAAACGCTAACTCAAAGCTAGTTGAGCTTGACGGAACTGCCACGGCCATCATTATCACACGGCACATGAAACTAGAAGGTTGCCGCATAAAGTTGCGATGTTATATAGATTACACTGGCAATAATATACTACGGCTGGCTGAATGAACTATATAAACTTTACATAAAACGCTAAGTCAAAACTAGTTGAGCTTGACGGAACTGCCACGGCCATCATTATCACATAGCACATGAAACTAGAAGGTTGCCGCATAAAGTTGGGATGTTATATAGATTACACTGGCAATAAACTACTACGGCTGGCTGAATGAACTATATAAACTTTACATAAAACGCTAACTCAAAGCTAGTTGAGCTTGACGGAACTGCCACGGCCATCATTATCACATGGCACATGAAACTAGAAGGTTGCCGTATAAAGTTGCGATGTTATATAGATTACACTGGCAATAAACTACTACGGCTGGCTGAATGAACTATATAAACTTTACATAAAACGCTAACTCAAAGCTAGTTGAGCTTGACGGAACTGCCACGGCCATCATTATCAAACGGCACATGAAACTAGAAGGTTGCCGCATAAAGTTGCGATGTTATATAGATTACACTGGCAATAATATACTACGGCTGGCTGAATGAACTATATAAACTTTACATATAACGCTAACTCAAAGCTATTTGAGCTTGACGGAACTGCCACGGTCATCATTATCACATGGCACATGAAACTAGAAGGTTGCCGCATAAAGTTGCGATGTTATATAGATTACACTGGCAATAATATACTACGGCTGGCTGATGGACTACAGATTTCTCTAGTCTTTTTTATCTATTTGTATATTAAGTTCTTGTATTTAATGATATTATACAAAAATATAATATCATTAAATTAATTCCCCACTCCAATACACGTTGGCGTAGTATTGTTATCCAGCTAGTAGCAGGCAAGGTGGGTAGTGGTGATTATTGCTAATGTATGAGCTCAGTAGTCAGATAGTGAACAGATTTTGAATCAATAATAATCATCATCATTAAGGACCCTGAGTATACTAGTAGAGTGAATATCACAGGGCTCTATTTGAACCTTACTTTGAGAGAGAAGATTATTATTACAGTCGACAAACTCTGACATATATCATTTGGTTCGGATTCCAAATTAAAATGTTAGTTCCTCTCATGTTTTTTTTATTTGTTTATTAATTTTACGTATGTATAAAATTTAGGCCTCACCAAATTATGCAAAACTTGTCGGTGAGGTCCTATAGTAAACAAGAAAGAAAAAACGTAGAACAAAAAATACATGCATATATAAATATATTAATTGTTTAACGTCATATACTTATGGACAATTTTCTCAGTTAGTAACAAGACTACACATGCCATCCAAACTTATTCTAGTCACACAACAATCATATTCACTTAACAGTTAACAATTATATGTCTGTGTAATGAAAATGCAATTTTTTTATTAATTAAAAATTTCAAAAAAATATTCAAGGATGTGTAAAATGTACTGTGGCTATAGAAGGACAAATTTTGTTAAAAAAAGTATTGATTTATAAAATAAAAAAATATAGAGTACGTCAATTACCATCATTGTTACTCAAAATAAGTTAAAAATACTCAGTTCTTCAATTGTTTACTATATTATACGGACAATACATCCAAACAATATAAATACAACACGAGGAAATATTGTTTAAAAACAATTATGATGTAGTATATTTATAAATTGACTGAGTAATCTTAATCAACTCAACAATCACTTGAATATGAGTAATTTTCTATTTTATACTTAAATATTGTGGGGGAAATCACAAATATTTGGATGTTCTAATGAAAATAATGTATCCTTCTCTACCCATGCGTCCAGAATATCATAGTATCTGCCCTCCAGCAAGTACATATCAACCTCTCACAGTTTCACCAACCATTCTTACTGGTTTGTAATCCCATCCTACAAAACAATACTGGACTCGTCTAAATCAATGAATTCACTTTATTACTGTCTAAACAGGCGAGGGGGACTGTGTCCTAATTAGGCGTTATTCTCTCCCTTCTAAAAGCCATACGAACCTTACTTTTTTACTGACAAAAATATATGGATGTTTGATTTTTATTTTTATATAGTTATAAAACAGTGGGGAAAAGTGTCAGCCACACACATAGGCCTACACTGAACCACTGATTTTACAAACTAAACATTTTGAAAAGTCCTTTTATAATACGACAGATAGTGTTTCTTTTACTGTATTTTCTTCTCATCAGCATTCTGCCATTAGTAAGGTATTAAACATTGATCACATCCAATCAATGACGAGGATAAACAACTGATAACTGTTTGCTCATTAATTTCACCCAATCCTGTACAACAATTAATCTTGTTTCCCGGTACTTTTACCAACCTTCCGTCCATTTGTCACTGCCGTATTATCTGTCGTTACTAAGTGCCATTTAGCCACACAGGTCAATCAGAAGATTCAGCCAACGGAATGACCTTGAGGTGCGTCAAGGTCAAGGTCGGCCTGACAGCTGTACAATAGTACTTCATGGATGTAGTGTGGGCCATACAGATGCAAATAGACCGCTTGTGTTGTGTAAAATGGTCTTTGTCTCCATCAACAAGGGCCTAACTGTTTCTTTCCTCTAGATGTGAGGTGGGGAAGTATTGATATTAGCGGCCATTGGTATACAGCTCTTGAAGAGCAATACGCTCGTGAATCTGGTTTTATATCTGCATTATTTTCAGTGTAGAGAAGGTTTATGCTATAATTAGTTGTTCAGAATTTAATATTAAAATTGAAAATGGTTCGATCTTTTAAACAGTGACGATTTTTTAATTAATTTTGAAGGGTTTTGACTTATTAAAATGCATATGCTTATAAAATATTAAGATAAATATTTTGCACACGGTATAAGGCAAGACAACGCCGTATAGTAAAAAATGTTTTCAATAATATATATTTGTTTAATCAGGCCTACAACTAAATTCATCCAGAAATAACTACAATTTGGACTTTAAATTAAAGAGATTTATACAATCCTGTGTTATTTCAATATGTTTCGTCCCTTTTTAAGCAAATTGAACTAAATTATTAAGTCACATTTTTAACTATAAACAGTACGAATGCTCACAAAGTTTCTTGGCCAAATAAGATTTGTTTGCTTAAACAATTAGGTACCACTCAGGTTATCTTGGATTTTAATTTTTTTTTTTAGCTACAGTATTAGAACAAATTGTAATATTCTATTTTTCATGATGAAAACAAACAATGCAAAGTGAAGTATTATGAAAGTTTTAATAATTAACACAGCTGTAAATTTAAAATTAATAAATAAATATTTGACGTAATTAATCTTTGTCCTTCTTTGCAAAATGTACAGTTTTACAAAATTTGATCAATCTTAAAAATGATGGATGTACATAGAATAGCTCAGTATGTCAAGGTATCTCCTCTATTTAGAATTACTATGTAAACTAATCAATAGATAATTTCTAATAAAATGTGTAAAACTCTCTGTTGTAGTAGTGAAGTTAAATGGTTAGCTACCAGTAACTTGTAGAAGCTACCACCTTCAACCAATCAAAAAGTGATTTAACTAAAGGTGGTAATCAGTATCAAGTTTGTTAAAAGTTTAGTGATCAGCCAAGATACAATCAGCTGTTTATGGATCAGCTGGTCTGACGTGATTGCCAGCAATAACAACAGTAAACCGTTGATTGCCAGTGGGAGGATCGTGACTGACGTAAGCCTGTACAACTCTTTGATTCGCAGCAATTGCTCGACGTCGTTATGTGTTTCCGTCGCTAAATAGTGCTTTAAATACGCCCTCTAGTTACGGCACTTTAAACCAGTGCAGTCCAACAGAAAGGCAGGTTGAGAGGGCATGATGGCCTTGTATACCAACTCATTAAGAAATGATAACCGTCAATTGGGCGAGACTAAAGTGTTCACTTTTATTTACTGAGAAAAAAAACTATGATTGAAGAGTGTTGTAAAATAAATCAAAAGTTACAAAAACTACTAAATTTTAAAAATATTTTAGTGATAAAGCAAAATGAAGCGATGATATTTTATAATTTGGTCGTACAGAAAGTGATCTGCGTAATATATTTAGCGCATGCAGAGGTTTCAGCAGCAGGGGGGATCATGTCACTGCTCAGCTGCCGACACTGCCGTACATCACGCACGTCACTACTTAATGTGTTGAACTTCTACAGTAGAGTTTAGTTGACAAAATAACTTTGATGAACTGTACAATTTTGTTTAGTTGCTATTTATTGTTTAAATTTTTTTTTATTTATTTATTTTTCGTAGGGGAAATGTCTTTACGCACTGAGTGTGGAACTCACCCTTATTAATAATATTCAATTAAGGGAATACCCATTAAAATTCCTTCGGGTCGAGTGATCCAAGCCAGAACCCTTTCGGATGACTTCATGCCTGGCCGCTTGTCTTGTGCTCTTTCGAGACCACTTTTCTACTTCATATTGGACACCTAGGGGTCAGTCAGGCATCCTTCCTCACTTTTGACACGTAGTTCTGTGCTGGAATAGGCCACATCATTTCTCCACGCTTCTTCGTTTTGCAGTATTGCCTCCTCTATGATCTACCGTAACAGGATCTACCGCGAAGACAAGTGCTCTTCCATCCCCAACGTAGCGTCCATGGCCTTTATACGAAGAACGAGTAATGAACATCATCCTCGTCCTTCAGGCAGTACTTGCACTGATGTAACTTGACCTTCCCCATTCGATGCAGATACTTCCTGAAGTATCCGTACAACTTACTAAGTAGTAAGTGAATTAAGTACGAAGGCACAGGTAGAAATCAAGCAACCCATGGCTCCAGCCGATCCAGGCCTCGAGATCGCCGATGAGTCCACCACCCATCAGTGCTCTCATCCCACCTGCTCTGCCTCGCAGCAGTCTCCACCATGGTTTTTGCCGCTGCTTCTTTTCTGCCTGGTTAGAGTGCTTGGCGAAAGATGGTATGTCTCTCAAAAGCTAGTAAATCAAGGTGTATGATTCCCCCCACAACCATCACTGCCGAACTGGTAACAGTATAGTAGGAGAAGGCGCTGGTCTTCGTTCCACTGCCAGCACGCTAAAGCAGGTCCCACACTAGTCGCGGATACGGCCGAATGTTCAGGACGATTATTCGCCCGAATGTTCGCTGAACATTCGTATTCCTGGGCCGGTTATTTTGGGGATAATGTTTCAAGTTTGTGGCGCACCCATACTATTTGCAAACATTTCGACGAACATTCGGTGAACAATTTGGTGAACTTCTGGACAAAGGTTACCTCCTCGTTTTCATCGCACCCGCCCAGACTTCCACGCCTTATATAAGAATGACATTACGGTGGACATGAGGAGTTTTCTTTTGCTTGACCTAGGGCCACCAACATTCCCCATTAATCTGCTGAGCGATGTGACCTCGTGACCACCTTTGCTGCTTTTCGCACACTGCTTCAGATGTTCCCAGAAACGGAGACAACATCACTAACTCACTATTTTTCACAGGTTAGGGTTCTTTTTATGATATAAATGTTAAAATGTATAGCTTGTTACTGTCTTTTTATATGTTATTATCTGTTCAATTGCACCTTTTACTAATTGTTGCCTGTTACATATCTTTAATTATTTTGGTCAGCCGTTGATGATTACTATGTGTGCTATGTGTGTGAGGACGTGACTAGGTGACGTTTTCAGCTAAAGAAATAACAAAATTGACGATAAAAGAGAAATACTAATAGCATTTGTCTTCTTTATGAAGCTACCTTGGGAATCAGGAACTGGTTTGGACGTTTGTTCCGGTACACGTCATACACGTACAGTGGTATTGACCCACCCGCCCACCCATACACGTACAGTGGTATTGACCCACCCGCCCACCCATACACATACAGTGGTATTGATACACTGTACGTGTATCGGTGGGCGGGTGGTCACTGAAAATGTGTGTGATTATGTGTTTCTTTTGTGTTTGTTACTACTATTCTGGTGTGAATAAGCTAATGAATGAATAAGCTAATTGGCCCTTTTGTTATGCATTATTATTGAAGAGGATTTTTAAGAGGTATTATTGTGAGAAAAACTACAAATAGCAATGGAACTCAAGATAGGTGCAACAATAATAATAATAATACTAATAATATACATAAATTAGCATAGCTACTATTGATATTTTTTCTTTTTTAATAGTTGTTCTTATTAGCTTTGTAATCCACTCACTTGCTATCTTTTTCCTGGACACTATCTTATATCGTCTATTATCTATGTTACAAATGTGTATTATTATTATTATTAGTATTATTATTATTATTATTGTTATTATGTAAACTGTGGCTTCGCCATTAGAAGAAGTAAATAAATAAATGACCTTGATTTAGCCAATCTACTAGGCTAACCTCACCATGTGTAGATTCTTCTAATGTTAAATGTCTTATTTAACAGTTGAATTCTAAATATTTAGAGCCTAAGTTGTTGTATTTAAAATGTTTTAATTTGTATTCATTACTACGGTAAGCCTTAGAAAGAATATTAAGCTAAGTAGACAACAATTAACATTTACTAAACATTCAATAATAATCTATTAAGTTCTAACAAATACAAAGCTACAAAATATTATACAAATTATAGTTGGCTTTTATTTTCATTGTTCTCAAAGGCAATAAGATTTATTTGTAGCTTACTATACAGTTATTTTATTCTATCAACTCTTCCACAATAACCCTTCAAAGATCATTTTCTATTCATAAAAAGTTCAAATAACTTTGTTTTGTGTTAATACTATAATAATAGGAATTACTTGCTAAACTGTCTAAAACATATTTATTATTTATTATGCACAGTTTCACCACTATACAAGTAACAATATAATAAAAGTTATGTATCCAATATCACTACAATATTAACAAAATTTACCCATGATAAAAAAAAGTTAATGTTGAAACCCCTACCACAGTTTTGGGCAGAAAACTAAAATTATTTATAATTTATTAAAAAAAAACATAGAGTATGAAGTAATTTTGTTTGGTAAAGTTTTTACTCACAACAATATTTGTGTTATAAATACTAAAGTAAAATGAAATGAAAATAACTTTATTCATTTATGTACAAAGTACAAGAATGGCGTCACAATCACTTAAAATTTATTAAAACTAATTCAAAGTTATCCTTATTTTAACTGTTGAGTTATATTTTAATAGTATGGTATGGTGAAAAATGTATAGTACATGAGATTATACACTTTCCATTGTACATTTTTTGTTAAGTTAAAGGTTATAATAATTAATTCAATTAAATTATCTTTCAATAGATTCTTCCAGAGAATATAATTCCAAATATTTATCAATTAATCGAATGTATTATGTTTGCAAATTTGATAATGATAAAATTAAAAAACTGCTAATTACCGTATACTGATAGTGGACTTTAAAATTCTTAGAAAATTGAATAAAATTAACTAATGCAGAGTTTATTTCTTACCCTGGAATTAAACAGCCAGTAGTTTGTGAAAGAAACGCATCTCGTTCCGGTTTTGTTAGATCCACAAACATAGTTTAAGACATAAGAGAGATCACAGTGAATAGAGCATACACTCGGACGCGGTCGAATTGAAACTGAGAACCGCGGCAATGCAATTCTCTGCGCCTGCTTTCCTTCCTCTATTGTGGCCTCTGGCAAGTTTTCATAGCTGCCAGGAAAAAAGCTATGAAAACTTATTGTATGTTTTATTGTACTCTGACCAAAAGTTATGAGCTTTTACTTTTAAGAATATAAAAATGTAATAAATAACAACAGTTTATCAAAGCTAATTAATTTTACCTGAAGGCAGAAATGGTACCTAAAAGAAGTTCTATGCCCAAAGTATCCAGATTATATTTGTACTCTATGATATTTATCATCTGTAAAATTCAACACAGAACAGCAGTGATCTGTTGTCTGTCAGTACCAGACTTCAGAAGTTATGTCAGAAGTTGCAGACACTAAGATTTTCTGTTTATTTTAGTGTATAACAAGTCTTAGTGTGATATGTCTATATTTTATGTTTTTATATTTTAATGGTTTTCCTAATTTCAATTTAATTCAGGCCCCTCAGTCATTCCTGCACAAATATGGGCAAAACTTCAAAGGATAAAAGAGACATTTATTACAGATTAGCTAAGGAAGAAGGTTGGCGTGCTCGAAGTGCTTTTAAATTGCTACAGATAGACGAAAACTTTAAAATATTTGATGGTAAGGGATCTATTTATTTATTTCATGAAATGTACGATTTCTTTACTGTACATTTAATGTGTAATGGTGTTTACCGTAGAAACAAATAAACATATTAAAGGGTAATAATATTTTATGGGTATTCAGCTTAGTCGATCAAAGTTCTTTCTTATTTTCTTAGTTTTATCCTTCATATTGGTAATTATTGGAAAGAGCACATTATGCATTAACATCGTTTACCATGTATCTCTTCTCCAGGGTCGTAAAGAGAGGAATCGTCAAATTCTTCCTCTTTCTTAATCAGGGTTTGGTGTAACCATGATTTTTATATCCTAGGCCTAGTCCTGTGGCTATGTTTTTATTTTTCCCACTCAAAAACTTGTTACTTTTAATAGTGCTTGGATACATTTTTGGGTTAAAAGCCGAGAACATTATGAAAATGGAAAAATTTTTTCATTTTTGAATTTTGCGTTGTTGGTGTAAATTTAGTGTTGTGGGTATTTAAATTGGAGAGAATTTTGCCCTAATCACAAATATGGCAAGGGTTTTGCAATCGCAAAATTATTAAGCGTGTTAGAGCCGGATATGTACTGGTTTTAGTAAGGTTGTTTTGTAAGGTTAAGTTTTGGTTAGGCTAGGTTATATTAAGTTTGGTTAGTTGTTGGTGAACAAACAAATATTCACATAACAAATTCTGAAATTGACATACCTACATAAGGATTAACACATAAATATAATACCTGCCATAGAAACTATCCATCAATTCAAAAGCATAGATTAAATATTTTTAAGAAAAAGTCTACTACTGCAGGTTCTAGATTTATGTATCACCTTCCAAATAAATTTCACTCAATGTCTGATACACAGGTATTTAAAAGAAAGTTAAACATTTATTTGATAGATAAAGCTTTGTATTCTTTCCACAATTTTTTAAAAAATTATTGTAATTAGTATAGGTCATATTTGTTTTAAAATTAGGTTAGTAATTTTGACAAATGTAACGCCATTCTGTGTTTGCTTTACGTAAATCATGAATAAATAAAATAAATAAGAGTCTCACTCACCCTGATGATGTACATTGTAATAGGTAATAACATTTCAGCATCTTGTACATAATTCTTCGAGAAGGTCCAACCTAGACTTATGTTTATTATAAATACTAGCTAAAATGTCATGTTACTTGCTGAAATGACTTTTCACTTTCTGAATCCATATTTAGTTGCTGAAACAACGTCTCACATGCACAAGGTTTTAATTAGGTTTTTGATAAGCTAGTTTAAGAAACAATTTTAAAGTGTTAGAATTTTATATCAAAATTTTAGATTACTTATGTAGGACTTGAAATAAGCAATATTTTTTTATTTTTGAATATCAATGTGTTGGTTTTGTTGATGAATGTTGTAGGCGTGACAAAAGCTGTTGATCTATGTGCTGCCCCAGGTAGCTGGAGTCAAGTACTGGCAAAGAAACTTCAGTAAGTATATTCTTCAACTGTATATTAATTGTAGTACTAATTCCTACTCACTGTACCCTATTATTTCTTTGCTTATACAGAGGGGTATCATTCTACCCCTGAGCTGCCTTACTTAACGGGTGTGACAAACTTCCGCCTTCTGTGTTCAAATTCTGCAACAGTGTGTTTAGTTGAAAGAAATAATACTGTATTGAACTGTACATGTTTGTTTAATTTCTATTTATTGTTTACACTATTATTAATTGTTTTGTTGTTATTATTAATTGTTACTTAAACACAAAATAATGATTTAATTTAATCAGTCTAAGCTTAATTTGTTAGTGTTAATCAAACCTACCAATGGTCACTGCAGCTAATGATGTAATGGGCAGGGCTTGGTATGGCGCTTTGAGTCTTTGACCTAATTGTTATAATAACATTTAATGGAATAACACAGTGGTGAAAAGTAGTTCTCCCTCTCACATCCACCAATCAAACCATCTCTCTTGCACAGGTGCATTTGTCACTTTCTAAGCGGCCTATCTATAACGTAAATATATGTGTATTTAATGAGTAAATAACAGCAGAATTAAACTTACGCCTTAGTGGCTATTATGAATTTTGTATAAAACGGTCAACTTATTTCTCTTATTTGTGTTTGTAAGTTACAACAACACAAGTTTAGTATAGTCTAAGTATAATAACTTCATTAATGGTTTATGTTACTTCTTTTACTGTATATATTGAAAATTGACAGTAGATGTTATATTTACTTTATAATTAGAAACACATCATAAGTACATTTGTATAAATAATGTATAGAAATTAAAGATATATATAGCCTAATTTGAATTTGTTATACTTTTGAACATAATTCTTATCTTCATTACAAAATGCAGAGCCCTATTTCATTATAAGGCTGTAATAGTAAAAAGTATGTCTACTACGCCAGTTATTCAACTTGTAATGCTGTACAGTTTCCAAGCCAACATAGCTTGTAGGTCATTCAGAATTTAAAAATAATATTTCGATGATTTACTCCTGAGTGATTCTGACAGTAGCCTACTCTCATTTGAACACAGGTCAGCAGATGGCAAGGATGTTAAGATCGTTGCTGTGGACCTCCAAGCTATGGCCCCATTGCCGGGAGTTGTGCAGATACAAGGGGACATAACCAAATTGTCCACTGCTGAAGAGATCATTGGACACTTCAGGGGTGAAACAGCTGATCTTGTTGTTTGTGATGGTGCTCCAGATGGTGAGTATTATTACTGTATTTTATTTATTTTTATGAACAGAGAGTGATTTTAAACTAAATCAAGGAGCAGTACTTAACTTACGTATGTTTTACCTGTTTACTCAGCTGTATAACTTTTGCTTGAATGGATAAAATTAAATTTACATTAGAGCCATGTTTCAACGTTTCAGTCAGGAGGTTATTCAAATTCATTTATTCCCAGAACATACAAGATAATCTGATTGTTGGTTGCATTTATTCACTATTTAAATATGCTGAACAGAGAATGAGCCCAGCTCGTGGTTCGTCACCAATGAGTTAAAAACACCAACCCAATTCAATAACTTATAATAAATGCTCTGTAAAGTAACCTTAAACCAAATAGAGCATCAAATGTCACATTACAGTCTTTTTTTACCTGGGCTTCTTCTTAAAATATCGAGATTTGGAAGTTCTCAGGAGTCTGTAATGCATTGTCCAGTTCCTCCTTTTTAGTTAAGTGTGATTTTGTGTAGGCATGGGCAGCTCACTAACATATAGGCTTAAAGAAATGGCTTAGCAGGTGTGCTACCAATTAACCTCTGAGCTGAATTCAAAGTTAATCGGCACAAATAAGCTCTATCTCAACCTCTTAAACCTTTTAAATGTTTGCAAGTTGTCAGCTTGTAACTCCTTAGTCATGCTGTTATAGATGCCTCTTAACCATACATTTTAACTAAACATAAACGTTGTAGTGTAGTCTTGTAGTTTGTTCATGACTTGCTTAAATGTATTTTATCCTAATAAAATAAAATGTTTGATTATTATAGTAACGGGACTTCATGACATTGATGAGTATATACAAGGCCAACTTCTCTTAGCCGCTCTCAATATTACAACACATGTCCTCAAAGTGGGTGGAACGTTTGTTGCCAAGATATTCCGTGGCCGAGATGTTTCTTTACTGTATTCCCAGCTAAAGATATTCTTCCCACGGGTTAATCTTGCCAAGCCTAGAAGTTCCCGTAACTCCAGTATCGGTAAGTTAAGGTATCTCCTTTAACATTCTCACATTTATGTACTTCAAGAAATGTATGAGTTGGACCTTGGTGTTTTGGTCAATATTGTGCAAATAATCGCTTAATTCAGAAACATAAATTATATGTTTAGCCTACCCAATGTAGTTGTTTTGATTGGATGGCAGAAGTGTTAGTTAAGCTGTGTTATGTATTTTGGTGATATTACAATCACAGTAAGTGTCAACTGTCACTCTGTAAATATCACCTGATAAATCGCTGATAAGCATAGTAACAATTGGTAAATTGGTTGTTAGTGTAGTAGGTTAAAGTCCAGCTTCATAATATAATTTGAAAGGTAACAGCTGATAACTAATGGCTGTTTATTTGTCATTAACCCTCGTACTGGCAGTCAAATTTGCCTTGACTGACAGGCAATTTTTACAGTTTGTGCAAGTGTTTGTTTGAAAATTACTAGAAAATCATGATTTGACTAGAGCATAATGTATTATACACTATTGTATTCAAAATTTGTATTCTAACACATAATAGCAAAACAGATTCGAAAGTATATTGAAAAAATTTGTTTTTGTGGTTTGAAGTTAGAATTTTCGTTTTCCAAAAAACTTTCTCCTAATTAGTGACCATGTAGCAAACACTAAAAATGTGCAAAATATTGTCTAGAAAAATATAGTAATAATAAGCTGACTAAGACAAAAATATTTACTTGGATATTGGAAGGTGTTCTAAAACTAAAAGTTCGAACACATCTCTTGAAAAAAATAGTTTGTCTATTTTCTTGACTCACAATTAACTCAAAAATATCTAATTTCAAATTAAAATTTATAAAAACTGTGTATAATATATTTATGAAAAGAAAATAAATACTTACATTACGTTGAGTTATAGAAAATATAATTTGTAAACATTATATACATAAACTAACATCACTAGGAAAATTGTCTGCAGGAATGCCACTATTATTATCTGATTCATAATTTTTTACTAAACAACAAATCATGAATATCAGAAGATATTCATTCATTCAGAATATATTGTTTATTTACACACAATTCTGATCAATTGTGTGTAAATAAACACCAATCAATCCACTCACATAATACTTTACTAAAAGAAACTATTATATGAGCAGACAGCTAACTTGAGTGGCTTACGCGAGTGACCTTTGGTTTGCAAAGGTCAATAAATAAAAATGAAATATATATATATGAAGTAAATATATGTAAAGAAAGTGTGTACTTTGCTGAATAAAACGGTATAATGTTGAGTCCGATTTATTAATTGAATGTTGTAAAATTACGTAATAAATGTACTGCGTAAAATGAGTTGTGAAATATGACACTGCCACTACACACAGGGCGAAAATGGGTTGGAGATTTTACTTTGCCAGTGCGAGGGTTAAGCTGTTAATAAATGATATTTTCTAAGGAACATTCAGCCAAAAACTACTATTTTATATCAGTTACACTGATTTGAAATGCATATTCCCTCCCATCTTAATGATCAGCGTCTTAACCTTTAAAGCGCCATTTATACAATGCCTATTTTCCATTAAGCGCTAGTTTACTGTAAAAAATCAAAATTTATTGTTTAGTTGCTCTTTTTTTCTTGTTCTGTACAGGAAGATAAAAGATATGATAACATTTTGAAACTGTTATTAACTTATTTTAACTTTTTATCTTATATATTAATATGTAAATAAGCACACTTTTATTTGAAAGTAAGCCTCAGGCATGTATCACTTATACAGTATTAATCAATACAAAATATTATTACTATTAATAAAATATGAATAATTGAGTACATTTACTTGTACATAAACTGATAAAGACAGGGCCTGCACATAACACATACAATAAAAAATAAGTAAATACATATAGCACTTGAATATGATGTATTTAGTACCTTGCACAAAATCGTTAAAATCAGAATCGACTGGATCATTCATATTGACACTTAAAACAAATAAATTACTTACATATATTAAACTATAGTAATGATAAAAACAACTAAATACACAGTTCCAAAGAGGTGAGGTGGCGGACAATAACAACCAACACCCCCATACATGTACAGTAGTGATGACCTACCTGTAAAATATTTCAATAAAAACTTATTTCATATCTATCAATTTTATTTCATTAAAGTAGGCACTGTTGACGCAGTGTTGTAATCCAGTTACTTGGAGACAAAGAGTTGTGGAGATCCAGAACCTGATAACAATACAATTAGTAATGACGAGGCAATGGAATTTAGCAAGTTGTGTAGATTGTAGGCGATAGGTTCTATATTCTTTCTTCTTAATACCAACATGGCATCCGCTCAATGGTTGCTATCGGTGTAGACACTACTAGAGAAGTCTGGAGTGTCCATGTTAGATGGTAGTCAAGGCCTGGATGTTGTGTGAGTAAGAGAACTGAGGATTAGTCTTATCAATTAGCTTAAACTCAGACTAATAGTATGTGGTTCAGATTCCACATAAAGCTGTAGGTTCTTGAGTTGCCTTGGCTATTGGGCTATTAATAAATGGCCCTTTCTGAGTAACAGTCAAAATCAGTTAGTAACCAGACTACGTGCATCCACCAGTCATATAATCATTCTCATTCCCCTTAATATACGCATAATGTTGTGGCTGCATCTCATATGTAAGAAAGAGCTGAATTATATTTTTCTATTTGCATAGAATGTGAATCTACTCTTTCCTTTAACCTGTGGCACAGCCGTGGGGTAGAAAACAAAAGAATTTAGGTATCAATATTCGTGATATATTTTTTACCATCAATTTATCCTCGCCCTTCAGCTTTGGTTTTTGTTAATGTTAACTTAATTGGTCAACTGTACTATGGGACTAAAGAAAAATGTTATTTTAAGTGCTGTTTCCACTTAAAATAACATGCAGCAGAGTCTATGATGCAAACTCTGCATTCCTTCAAAATTTCAAGTTAATCAAAAGTAACAGAAATGAAGTGTGTTTTTTAAAGCTGTTTTAATGATGTGAGTAGAAAAACTGTACTAAAAATAAGCAATGTACACTTAAATATGTAATGTTTATAAACATAAGTACCGTTGTACTAACCCATTGCGGATCACTGACAAGCTCAGCTTGTGTGCAGTGACTGAGCCTAGCGGCAAGCTCAGCTCGCACAAGCAATCTGCTTTTACCTCCAAATAGTTACAATAGACTGCTAGGTTGCGTAAGTGTCTATTCATCAGCTGGGTATTTTTTTAAACTGGTTTCGTTTGTAAAAACTTTCATTAATATCCAATATATCGCAGTAGTATGTTGAAGTTGAAGAAGCAGTTTAAATTTTATTCAGTAATATAAATCTGTATTCAGTTAAGATATAGTGCGTTTCTGTCCACGTCGGTGCACCGATATAACAAGTGACATTGAGGTTAGTGATACAGACAGAGAGGACTGAGAGGAGACCGTTGTTGTTGCCAAGCCTAGTCTATTCGATGACGTAGACCTTGTTAGCTCTTCACCTGAACTGAATGAAGATGATAGAAAATCATTGGATCTTTTATGGCCAGTGGGGCGAAGCCCAGATCATATTTTTCATATGTGATATTTGTCCTACTGTTGTTAGCCTTTATGGTTTAGAATGATTCCTATCAAGATTTATTATCCTCTTTCTAGCTTGATAAATTCGGGGAGCCAATTTGCTTATGGAATTAAAGTTACAGTTAAGAGTAAGTTACTTCCTGGACAGATCTCTTTCCAAATATAAAAGTTAACTTATCGCGTAAAACTTCAATTATGTTAAGTGAAATTTTAACAGTGATAAGCAAAAATTTAAGACAAATATTAAAGAAAAACTCAACTTTTGTTTTATTTAATTTTCAAAACTGTTTGTTTTACAGAAGCATTTGTCGTTTGCCAAGACTATTCTCCACCCGTAGGGTTTGTTCCAACTATGACCAACCCGTTGTTGGATAACTCAAACTGTGATTGGTCAGAGCTGGAAGGTATCAATCGTGTAATTGTGCCATTTGTTGCTTGTGGAGACCTCAGCGGATTTGATGCGGACACATGTTACAGCCTAGAAGTAAGTGTTTTTTTTTTATTTAAAAAATTTTTAAAACTCTTATTTCAACTCTCTAAGCCTGGCCAAAGTTGTTTTTTTTTTTCTACTAAGAATTGTATGTCAGTCAATAAAATAAAACTTTTCTTAGTATATTTGAAATTTCATTTTCCTCATTTTGCTAAAGTAAAAAAATCAATTTCTTGTTAGCTTTAGATAGGTATTGTTTGAAGCGTCATTTATTTTAAGAAAATATTAAGCTCTTCAATATGATATAATGTTTGTACAATTATATTCATAAATAAAATGTATCTAGAAAAGAATCACTGTATATAATGCAACAATTTTAAAACTAAGTTTGCCATTTAAATACATTAGATTTTATAAGCGCTGTTCTAGTTGAATTCGTACAGTGTGCTGATATTTTAATGCATTCATACTCACTGGCGCACCCACACACTTAATGTGCACAAAACTATCATTCTTGTGTTTGCTCTGACAATGGAGGAGAGAGATTCCCGCAACCTTGTTAATCTTGTGTCACAAGTGAGTAACTTGGTATTTGCATGGTTTTAGTAACATACGTTAATAGTATTTAGAGGTGTGAAATTCTCTTATTCTGAAATAGAAGATCATAGTAAAAAGTATAAATTATAGCTAACCATATATCCATACATAAAATAGGGGTGTGCGAGTAGTTATTTTTGAGTTCGAGTCAAGTAGTTGGCGTTTTTTCGAGTATCGAGTATTTTCGAGTGAGTATTTATAGAAGGATTTAATGTTCACCCAAAACAAGCTGTAAAAGGCAGACACCATCCTAAGCCTATGTTAAGTTTTGCCAGATTCGTAAATATATACATCTAAACTGAACACAATAATTTTGATTTGTTGTTTGTAACTGTAACATTTGATAAATACACTGTGTTACATTGGTGGCGCAGTGCTGTAACTCAGCTACTTGGGGACAAAGTGTTTGGGAGATTGTAGGCGATAGGTTCCATGCTCGGTTCTCTTAATATCAACACAGCGTCCGCTCAATGGTTGTCATCAATATAGACACTACTAGAGAAGTCTGGAGTGTCCGTGTTGAATGGTAGTCAAGGTTCAGGTGTTGTGTAGAGAAGAGAACTAAGTGTCAAACTTGTCAGTTAGCTGAAAATCAGACCAACACTACGTGGTTCGGATTCCACGTAAAGCTGTAAGTCTTATAGTTTCCCTGGCTATTGGGCTATTAATAAATAGTCCTTTCTGAGCTAAGTCAAACTCAGATAGTAACAATAACTACACTCGTTCATCTACACTCATCACACTCATTCATGCCTCATATTGGCCCATATCTCTACGATCGGCTTCTTAAAGATGAATAATGAATAATAACACTTGTTACTTCCTGCCTTCCTACATTTTAAAGAAAAATGTATTTAATTTTTTTTCATAACTAATATTATGTAAGAAACTAAGAAAGTATATTATTAATTGGAATAACGTGGATTATAAAGATTTAATCTGTTCACTCATATCACAGATCAAATTTTCTATGCAAGCCAATTATACTGTTTCGCAGCCGGCGATAACATAGCGAACCTTGTTGGTAAAAGCTGCATCCAACCAAACTGATGCTAAAATTCAGATGTCATCACCAAATGCAGTCGTATGCTTTCAGAATTGCCTCCTCTCAAAAAAAAAATTTTTATTGTGTATACGCCAGGAAGATTGGGTATTTAATTCAGTAATAACAAGATTACAACTAACCGGAAATAAGCTCTGAATTATATAATCAAATTTGAAAATCTGGACGACAAAGACTGTAGTTCAAACGATTGATAATAATAACTAAGCAGGTTTACTAAAAATAAATTTTAAAGTCGCTTAGGATGAATTAGTTTTTTAATTATGATCGGTAATGAAATAGTGCAACTTGAAACTGCTTCAATACTTGAGGCTACACTGAACAACAGATAAATAATTATTTCATAACTTGAAATTCATGAAAACCTGGTGTAATCGAATGAAAACCATAGACGTATTCGGCTAATATAATAGGTCTAGCCGATATTGGCGACGAGATGCTGTCTGAAATATTAGCTAAGTGCCAACTAGAGATACAGTGGAGATTTTGGGCAGCTAAATTATAAACTTATGAATAAAAAAACTAAACGTTTGATAAGGCTTCGGTTCAATAAAAACTATTTTCCGAACCTCTAAATTTGTCATATTTTGTTTAGAAAAGGTCTTCCAACATGTTTCTCCATCACTTGGGTTGATTCGTGATTATTTTACAGTTTACATCGACGTCAATGTGAACAGGGAACCGCTAAGTGAGTTTAGGAATCAAAATTATCGTACTTTACCACCTTTTACACTCCAACTCTGTTATTGTCTAACCTAGTTTAAGTGTTCACCACGTATATATATATATTTTTTTTTTTTATTTGATGGAAAATAAATCAATAATGTTGTGTCACATGCTGGTAGAACGCCATTAGCTCTTAATCAGCTCGCGAGAAATATACAATAATTTCAGTTCCGAAAAGGAGCTGAACGGTTCCTTGCACGTACGTATACTACAACTGAGATGAACTTTCACCTAGGAAAGATGGGAAGTTCTATTCTTGGGATGTAAAGCAACCCGTTCTCATGACCCTTTTGATTGAAAACACATGTCGGCACTGGTGGCGCAGTGCTGTAACCCAGCTACATGGGGACAAAGTGTTTGGGAGATTGCAGGTAATAGGTTGGATGCTCGGTCCTCTTAATACAGACATGGCGTCTGCTTGATGGTTGCTGTCGGCGTGGACACTACTAGAGAAGTCTGGGGTGTCCATGTTGGGTGGTAGTCATTGTGCGGATGTTGTGTGGGGGAGATAACTGAGTATCAGGCTTGTCAATTAGCTGAAAATCAGACCAGCAGTACATGGTTCGAATTCCACGTAAAGCTGTAGGTCCCTTACCTGCCCTGGCTGTTGGGCTATTCATAAATTGCCCTTTCTGAGGAACAGTTGAACTTAGATAGTAACCAGACTACACTCATCCTACACTCATATAACCATTCATATTCGCCTTAAAATACCAACAACATTGTGTCGGTCTCTCATATGTAAGAATGAACAGTATTATTGATATGAACGCAGCGCTTCTGTTTTATTCACCATATTTTAGGTCAGGTTACAAGTGACTAGTAGACTTGACAACCAACATATGTGATCGTTACTATGGTAACTATTTACAGTAATGGCTACCTTCCCAGCTCTGTTGTTCACTTTGAATTGAACTAGATCAAATCAAAATGAACGAACGCGTTCACTACGTCGACTAGTTCATTTGACTGTCGTCGTGTACTACCTATTCTTAGGTGTATTGTTTAGTTCTTATTACGCATACTAAACTGATAACGTATGATTAAGGGTAAAATAAAACACAAGGAAGCGCACATTTTTTATTCATAACTTATAAAAGTGTTTACTCTTTAAACTAAATTAAGATGTAAATCTGATATTTCGTGAAATACAACTACTCCATCGAACTCTTCGAGTAGTTTTGGAAGCTTCGAGCCGAGTTCGAGTAGTAAAATACTCGATCAAATACTCAACGTTTCGAGTACTCGCACACCCCTAACATAAATACATATCCTTACCAATGTAACAGAAAATTTACATATTTTACCTACTATTAATCAAAGCTGAGGGGCTCTGTGCAGGGCCCATATCACCACCTAATTATGTAGCATTCCAAGATTAAATTGTGGAAGAAATCCCAAGTAAAGTAGTGTGATAATTTTATAACATTTAGTTTTAAAATGATGTTTTAAGTCAATTTGTTGCAGTTAGATGGCAAACCCTACGAGTACCTCCCTCCAACTCAGTGCCCTCTTTCCCCTCCGTACCTTGAGGCTCTCTCACTCATCACTAAACCTGGTGAAACTGTCGTGCAGAAACCTGATGGATCAAATAATACAAGTTGTAAATAGTTTGTAATTATAACATTTTTTGTTTATACCTGTGTGTGTTTGTTATTGATTATCCCTACATACAGTCATTTGGCTTCTTGTGGATCTTCTTTGTTTAATTTATGAATAGTTTTTTAATTAGCATAATACGTGTTGGTATAAATAGTACAAGTAAACGTCACACAACACAAATTTATTACAATAAAAGCACAAAACATACAAATATATTACAATACAAGTACAAAATGCACAAATATTATGGTGATCGATTTCGGTGAACCACGCTCACCTTCCTCGGACCAGAGGGATTCACAAAAGAATGTGAATCCCTCTGGTCTGAGGAATGTGAGCGTGGTTCACTGAATCGATCACCATAATATTTGTGCATTTTGTACTTGTATTGTAATATATTTGTGCATTTTGTGCTTATATTATATTGTAAAAAATATTGTAATAAAATTGTTGTGTAACGTTTACTTGTACTGTTTAATTTGTGATATCCAAGCTCTCAATTAAGAATGATATCCAGAAGTAATTTTTTAGAAGTATATAATTCAACTATTTTACATTGTATTACACAGTCCTACAGATTTTTAATAGATGCACGAAAACAGACACACACAAAATATTCTAATATTTCACCCATCTTTGAAATTTCTTTAAAGAAAATTGAAAAAAATTAATACTGGAACTACTAATAACTAAAGCTTCCAGTAACAACTGCGTTAAGGTGTTATCTACAATATTTACATCACCAAACTTTTCGCCCGTGCTGTGATGTAGCATTCTCAGTGGTGCCTCTGAGACAGAAATGACAATACACTGGCTCAGAGGCAACACTGACGATGCCACAACACAACACGGGCAAAATGTTTGGTGATGTAAATATTATAGTAACACCTTGACATGGTCGTTACCAGAAGCTTAGGTATTAGTAATGACACCGGCCGCTTAAGCCTACAAAATAAGAATACTGGAACTGTTAATTTTAATTAAATTGCAAAATAACACAGAAATTAAAACTCACTTTTTGGAGAGACTCCCATCAGTTCCTACTGCATGAAAACCTTACTCATTTAACTCAAAAAGTATCATCCATCAAGCAACATCCATCCGTCTTCTTGACAGTGAGGAGCATATATATGCAGGATACAGGATGATTCATGATGTTCTTCCCCACTTCAACAACACATTCTAGTTCTAAATATAAAGACAAAATGTTGTTCTTATAAATATAGGTCTGAAAACCCTTCTTTAGCGAATTACAGCCAGTGTAGTATTTCGGTAAGATTCATGGATAAAGAGTGAAATAGTATTATATACAACTTATTTAAAGACAAATTATGATGAAAACTCCATAGTTTATGGTGTAATTTTACATGAAAAAGTTAGGAACCATTCAGCCTAAAAGTCCTGTTTATCCTATTGGTAAAAGATAATTCAGTTTATTCATTTTTAGACACCTGCTGTCAATGTTGTATGTGTTTGGTTAGTAGATGGAGAAGCTAATCAAGCATCTAACTGTCAAGAGAATTTTGTGGCTTATTGCCAATTTTTTTTTAAAGGATTTTAATATTTTTTACAATAATGTTAGAGTTATAACTATCAGAGCCAGGTTTTTTCTATTTTACACTCAATGATGTGTAATTAATGTGACTCATTAAACAAAAAACTGTAATGAATAAAGTACATTCTTGGATAGGTTCACGTTGTTCTACTTGCTGGTTCTCCTCAGTACAAAAAGCCCAGAGGATAGTTTTGTTCAATGTGGTTCGACCATGCTGGACAACTGTCAATTTCATTCCTATAATATCTATGGAATCCAAAATTTTCAGTCAATCTTCCCCAATAAAATATTTATTATATAAGAGGTTTGCCCTCCATTATGTTTGATTCCATAGATACTCCTTCTTATCAGTGTTTATCAATAACTTACTATTAGAACAGAAATTTTCCAGTAAATTGATTTTTTAAAGGTCCAAATATTTAGGCTTTCTTAATTTATGTGTCTTGAAAAGAGGGTTGTGTCATTAACGAAGATTAATAGACACTTGACCGGCACCGCATCCGGCATATCATCGATATGTACACCAGAGACAGCATTGGACTGAGGATCGCACTAGCAAGACTCCGCTTGTGATTAGTTGTTGTTGGGATGAAAATGATTTAATTTTGAATTTGGCCTAATGAAAGATTTCAGTGAATTGTTTTTTACTTGAAAGAAAAGAGGGGAGCCAAGCAAGAGCCTAAAGTTTTTTTTTTTCAAAAGAATCTTAGTATCCACACCGTCAAACACTTTTGAGAGGTCTACAAAACAGCCAATCTGAAATTCTTCAGCATCTAGTGTGTTGATGTGAATTAATCATGTTTGTGGATTTTTTCAAAAACCATACTGTCTATTGAAAATTAGGCTAAATATTTTGTAAGTTGGTTGGACTCAACTCGTTGAAAGATTTTTGGAAAGTACAGGTAGGAAAGAGATTAGATTATAGTTCGCCATGCCTATTTCCACTCCGTTTTTAGAAATGAGTTTTACTTGGCAAATTTGCACATTAAAAAAAAAATATCTTCCATTAGTGAATTGTTAATAATTAACAAATGAAAATATTCACACAGAACATTTTAATAGAGCAATGGTTCGAGAATTTCAAATGACAAAGCTTTAGCAAAACACAAACAAAACCGATTTTGCCACAACCTATTAAAATTGTTGGAGACATTTTTGAACAAGTATTTTAGAGATCTTGTTTTGTATTATAATTAAATGAATTTTAGAAACAGTTCATTTTACCTTCGCCTGTGTGGTGCTTGTAACTGGTTTCCCAATGCTATACCTATATCACCTTATCAGCTATGGTGACAAATAGTCATTTACCGCATCATAGATTATAATAATTATCAACAGTTTGTCAACCATGTTGCTATCCACATTTTGTTTCATACTTTTATCTCCCAAGAAGGTCCATCTCTGTAAGCATCAATAACTCATTAGGGTTTTTTATATATTATGATTATTGTTGTGAACAGACGCCTCTATCCACTCAGTTTTTGAATGTTGTATTTCCCCGGTACCTAGAAAAAAGGACGGTAGGGATAGGTATCACGCGCATCTCCTATGACGTCACATGGGCGAAATGGCAAAAATAAACACAAAATACTGTTCTAATTATTGTAATTACAATTCCATCTGATAATTGGTAAATAACTTGATAGCTATTTAGCTGAATGCTTTTATGTAATTGGTAGATTTAGTTACCGGTATTTAATAGAATACACAAATAATCAAATAAGCTGATTTCACCCATGTGACGTCACATGTCTCCTGCACAGCATCGCCGTGATTACCGACCGTCTTTTCTAGTTATTGTTGTATTTCCTACCTGTTCTCTTCATTGTTTTTAGTTTATCTCTTTTCAATGTCTTGTTTGGACCTCTTAAACTTAAATAATAATTCAAACATTTTATCTTTCTTATATTTAAAATACTCGTTTATCTACTTTTGCTCATTGAAGTCACTATTTATTTTTAGTTTACTAATCTGTTGATTTTTTTCAATCAATCTGAAGATGCCGTAACCCGAACAGTGAATAGTAGAAGTGTTTCCTTAAAAATTTCACAGTTTTTATGTAGTTTTTACTTATGTGTTTGCGTTAAATATTTTTTTGTTATTGTCAATCTCAGTTTTTACATCATGTAGATATAAATTAATTTAATTTTAATTGCTTGTTTTGGATTTTCTGTTAATCTGGTTTAGCCTTACATTTTGGTTAAAAGTTTTAGGTTCACCGTTGCACAAATTAAATACAAAATAAACATGGACTCTAATAGCTCAGTTCTTAAAAATGAACTAATACACATTACAGAGCATGACTATGCTCTTCCTATGGCAACTGACAATCCACATACAGTACGTGGTGAGCCAAAGGCTAATGATGACGATGTTCCTTGGCAGCATGTCCCAGTAAAACAAGAGAGGCATGATGATTAACATGATTGTATCGCTGAAAACAAAAGTAAACAGTTCAAACCTACTTCATGTATTCCACTTCACAACAGGTTTGACGTTTTTAAAGGTAGATCCTTAGATAACATTCCTAACAGTACCACTCCTGTAGATTTGACATCTAAGAGTAGCGATCTTAACAACACGTCAAAGGAACCTAAATGCCCCTGACCCCCATATTCATTCCAGATGTAAATAATGTGGGAGCAATGATGAACACCTTTATTAAAGTAGTAAACACAATGAGGACTTCTCATAAAAGTGTATTAAAAGAAACACTGTTAAAATTCAACCTCAGTCATCCGATGTCTATAAAAATCTAGTTGCCAAGTTAACTGAGGTGAGTGTTTGTTTTCATACTTACCAATTGAAACAGAAGAGGGCGTTTAGAGTTGTGCTAAAGGGGGTGCACTTCTCTGTAAATGAAAATGATGTCGCTGATGAAATAAGTAAATTGGGCTTCAAAGTGAGAAGCGTATCCAATGCTATAAGTACTCGAACAAAACAGCAATTATCAATGTTTTTTATAAACTTGGAATCTAGATAAAACAACAACGATATTTTCAAAACTCAGTATTTTTTTAATGCAAAGGCAATATTTGAAGCACCTTATTCAAAACGGGAAATTGTGCAATACAAAGGTGCCAGCAATATGGTCACACTATGGGTTATTGTACGCGCCCATTTAAATGTGGGCAAGCCCATGACACGTCAAATGTCCAAAGGATAGAACCAGCCCAGCCATGTGTACACTGTGTAATGGGGATCATCCCGCCAACAATAAGGGATGTGCTGTCTACAAAGAGATTCAAAGCAAGATGTTTCCAAAATTGCGTGAAAAAACTGCTGGTGAAAATGCTGGCCAAACTAAATTACCTACTGTTTAACAACCATCTTCTATCAAACCCAATGTCTCGTTTCGGCAGCTGTAAAAAATCATCAGATGATCTTAGTGATAAAAACTACTGACCGTAAGTCTGAATCTGTAGCATATTATTTTGAAAAAGTAGAAAAGTTTTTTGTGCGACAATCTGAACAAATAGGGGCATTGCTCAAACTCCTGTCGTGCTTACTAAACTATCAAAATGAACAACGTTCTTAAGATCGCTATTTGGAACGCCAACGGACTGGCACAGCATTGCCAAGAACTAAAATTGTTTGTACATGAACATAATTTGGATAAAATACTTCTTTCTGAAACCCATTTTACTGAAAGAAATTTCTATAATATTCCTTCTTATACTTTCTATCACAACAACTATCCAGACAACAGAACTCATGGGGGTGCTGCTATTATAATCAAAAGTCACATCAACCATTACGAACTACAAAATATGCAATTTGACTACCTTCAAGCATCTAGTGTAGTTGTGAAAATGGCACAGCTGTTTACTTTCCTCCACAGTATGTCATAAGTGGGGACCAGTTTGAGGATTTCTTCGATAGACTAGGTGAAAAATTTATTGTGGGTGGAGACTTCAATGCTAAGCATCACCATTGGGGATGCAGAACTATTAATCCTTGACGAAGAGTATTGTTTAGAGCTGTTCATCACAGCAACCTATAATGTTTATATCTTTAGGATCACCAACATACTGGCCCTCAGATCTGAATATAATCCCTGATTTACAGGATTTCTTTGTCGTAATAGGTATAACACCAAACTTTTTCCAAGTAAATTCTTTTTTCGACTTATCATCAGATCATTCACCTGTTCTAATAATGTTTAGTGCATGTGCATTTCGTCTTGATAAACCTCCAAGTCTTTCAAACAAATACAATAATTGGGAATTATTTAGGACTGCATTTGGTAATAATATTGATCTAAGAGTCCATCTGAAAACAGCTATTGATTTGGAGCTACGAGTATATGAAATTAGCTGTGTAGTATATAAATCTGCAGCGTGGGAAGCAACTCCACTGCCAGCTATCTCTTGCATGCACAAACCTGACAACTATCCACTGTACATTAGACTATGATTGCTGAAAAACGTAAGTTATGAAGGATTTGGCAAACTTCAAAGAATCCTAATGACAAAAGATATTTTAACCAAGCCGTTAGGCAGCTAAAACAAGATATTTTCCAAATTGAAAATCGGTTGTTTGAGAAATTTACCGAGAATCTAATTGCAACTGCTGACTCTGATTACTCTCTTTGGAAATGAACATAATATTTAAAACGTCGAAAACAAAGCAATCCTCCAGTTAGAAAAGAAGATGGAAACTGGGCAAAAAGTGTTGAAGAAAAACTGGCATTGTTTTCGCTGTATTTCCCAAATGTTTTCAAACCTTATCCACACTATCCAGGTGTTGATGAAAGCGAAATTACTGAATGCCTAGATTCACCCTTATAATTGGAGTTACCAATCAAATCATTCCGACCTTCAGAAGTAAAGAATGCTATAGATGGCTTTCGACCTCACAAGTCTCCAGTAAGTGGAGAGGTTTTAAAGAACTTGCCAAGGAAGGGAGTAATTATGCTCACATACATATTCAACGCAATCATAAGACTAGTAGTTTTTCCTGCCCAATGGAAAATAGCTCAGTTGGTTGATGTACCTCTAAACCAGGAAAACCCTTAACTGAAGTGACTTCATATAGTCTATAAGTTTACTACCGATATACCGTCTAAGTTGTTTGAAAAATTTTAACGTTTAAAACGCTATTTTAACGTTTACAACACTATTTTAACATTTACAAACTGCTACAAATTACATTCGCTTGGTTCCTGAACATCAATTTGGTTTCCAAAGAAATCACTCTACCATTGAACAGGTTCATAGAGTTGTAGAAGTTATTCGACATTCATTGGAAACAAAAGAATACTGTTCTTCTGCATTTCTAGACATGTCTCACGCTTTTGACAAGGTGTGGCACACTGGTCTTTTGTACAAATTTAAAAAAATCACTTCCGCATACTTTTTTTATTTAAAATTTTATTTTATTTATTATAAATTAAAATAAAAATTTATTTTATTTAAAATTTATTTATTTATTTATTTTACAGTGTAATAAAATCGTTTCCTTCAAATAGGCAATTTCAAATCAAGCTTCAAAATTTTAATTCAGATTTGTTACCTATATGTGCTGGCGTCCTCAAGGTAACGTCCTTGGGCCAATACTTTACATCATTTACACGGCGGACAGCCCAGTAAACGACATCACTACTACCACAGCTACTTTTGCTGATGACACAGCAATTTTATCATCACATGAGGACCCCATAGCTGCATCTCAAAATTTATAAGACATTCGATCTTAACCATAATGAAAGGTGGCTGCATAAATGGAGGATTAAGGTGAATGAAACCAAATCTAGCCATATCACCTTTACCCTAAGACATGGACACTCTCCCTCTGTATCACTCAACAACATCCTTTACCTCAAGTAGGTTCTGTAAAATATTTAAGTATACATCTGGATAAGAGATTGACTTGGAGAACACATATATGGCATAAAAAACTGCAACTAAATTTGAAATCCCAAAAATTGTTATGGCTTCTGAACTACAAATCTAAACTCAGTAAATCTAACAAAATTCTTCTTTACAAAATACATATTTAAAACATTTGTTTACTATTTATAATTTTTCTAACAACTGCCCATATGTATTTATTTACATAATAATTTTATGTTTGTTGAGTTTTCAAGAAGGGATTGAAAATGACTTTAGAAATTAAATCGAAATATATCCCAAAAAGTTGTATTATTTAAGTTATGAGAAGCTAATTTATGCCAATGCTTATAATTATCACCATCACGAAGAATAACATAATTAAAAATTAGCTAGTTATGCTTTTGATGGTACTATACAAAATTAACTACCAGTTATGACATAGACCTTCTATTCGGTATAATAGAAGCATAGACCTTCATAATAGAAGGTCTATGATAGAAGGTCTATGGTTATAAGGAATTTTTTTGCTTCAGTTTTCATTATACATTTTGAAATATATGCAATTTGCTCATCTATTTGCTAACCAACCATGTTTTTATTATTTAAATGTCCATTATTTAATTATCTTATTCACAGCTAAGAACTATTAAAATAACCTCATCATTTGACTTTCAATAGAAAAAAAACTTCATTCGTATTTGGTTGGTTGACTTTGACAGCAGACTACAAGACATTGTCACTACAAAAACAATATGTCAGAACAGAATCAACAAATAATTCAAACCTTCAGAATTAAAATCCAATGTATTTTTTACTATTGCTGTAGTAGGAAGACGGAGGAAATTCAAGTGACCTGATAATGACAAGAGACTGTTATATGAGTAGTAAATAGTAAGATACGACTGACCGTTGTATCGGGGTTGTTGACCTGTCACTGATATTCGGATTGTGTACATTTTGATGAGTGTCTAAAAATCTTATCTAATCATTACAGCTTACTAGTCCTTAGTACAGATTACTTTTTCATTCGGTATTATTATCTAATGAACTAACAATTCATTCTGTCTCAATAAACCAATTAGTACAGTTATAATTATGTATTCCAGGTGTTTGAAGTTGAAATCTGTTAGGCCTAAAGGTCCCTGTCTGACAGCTCTAGAAAGATTTTTTTCAACTATACCACCGCCAAATACAAACCCGAAAATTCAAGCTACTGGGGTAAGTTTTTCGTTGTTTTCAAATTACCAATTTGGTAACTATTGGATAGAACACATTATGCTCTTTCATGTTTTTTCTCGAAACACTAAATGGGCTAATTTTAACAGTACAGTGCTTAACATTTTTTTAGGGGAAAGCATTTTTCTTATACAAAAAGTAAATTTTACCAAGACGAAAAATATCTTGTTTTACTAAAATATAACATTGTGGGTACTCATATTCTTGTAAATTTCATCCTGATCAAGAATATATTAGGGCCTAAGGGGTTTGAAATCAGACCATTATTGAGTGTTTTTTTCAAATAGCACCGGAAACGTGTCTGTTTGGATAAGGATGTTTTTTTAGTTTAGGTTATGTATTGTTATGTTAGGTTTAGTTTCGTATGGTAAGGTCCTCACATTGTAACCTATACTCTCTCATAAATGCAAAGTAAATGGCATGTAGAGGAGAGAGAATGTTTACTTCTCCCAATACAGTTCCTCTCCACGGCAGTGAGCTGCAAGATACAGCCACGTACAAAACATATTAAATCAATGATGGTAAAATATTTTAAGTAGGAGTTAGAATAAATCTAACCAAGGTTGGTGAAACTGATAATTACTCTAACATTTAAACCATTAACAATACTTCAATACAACTCATTTGATTAAACAACACAATAGCAGATCCAATGTAAATTCTATGGCAAGTGGGATCATTGTTGTTATGACAGACCATGCTTCTATTAGTGACTGTGGGGGTCAAATTCTGTCGCACATGCGCTGTTCGCTGGCCATTTACCATGAGTTGCATACAACTTTACATTCTGTTAAGTTAGGTTCAGTAAGGTTAGTCTAGTTTTATTAATTAATTAGTAAAATGGTTAACCTAACCAAGCCAAACAAAACAACCTTAATGAAACGAGCACACTTCTGGCTCTAATGCGCTTAATAATTTTCTTATTGCAAAAAGCTTGCCATATTTGTGATGAGGACAAAATTCTCCATAATTTCAGTACCCGTAACACACTATTTACACCAACAACGTTAGATTTACAAATGAAAAAGTTTTTCGTTTTCCTTATTTTCAAAACCATTCCGGCTTTTCCTCTAAAATTTTTAAAATACTATCAAAATTAGTTCATTTTATGAGGGTTAGAAAAAAAAAAACTTGATATTACTTATTGTACTCTTTCCAATAATAACAGCACTAGTTATATTTGTGTGGTACTTTGTTGATTTTTCACTAATGTAGGAGACAGTAGCTAATTTTTGGGTGTCCCAAAATGATTTTTCTTGATTATTATAAAAGATATATTCAACCTTAGATACATGTTGAATGTTTCATGTCATTGTAATCAGAGTATGTAAAATAATATTTAGTTCCCTGCATAGATCAATAGTTTATAGGGAATGAGCAGAGTAAGGTTTGAATGGAGGTTCCTTAGAAATAGTTTCTCAATAACAACTGACTTTCAGAAATAAAAAATTTGTAGAAAATAAGCTTCTTAAACTCTTTACCTATTGAACTCTCTTTTTGGTTGGGTGCTCCTCCACACCTGCAACCTCTTTCTTCTTAAATTCAACACTTAAAGCAGTGTTTAAGTGCCCTTATTTTTCTTTTCATTGTGAAAAACACTACCCATATTGTCAAGCTCACTGACCAGACTAAATTGAAATAAATTTGTGTTATTATTTCTACTAGCTAAAACTCTGGAAAGGCGATCGATTGTTAAATGCTATACAATCACTGTAAGTGCCTAATAAGAACATAAAGCCCTTCATGCACTGGTTCAATAATTTTAAAATGGTAAAAGAATAGACAGATAAATCCATATGGCAATTCAGGCATTGGGACAAAATATATAGCCATTATTACAATATATTCTTCCACTGTCCTACTAATGAGAAATCTGAAATAAATTTACAAGACCCACCCACCCTACAGAACAATTCAAAGAGAAACTTGTCATGATATTGTTACTGTACGGTTGTGATATTATGTTCATAAAGTTCCAGTAGAGGAATGGAGGTAAAATGTGCACTTGATACGACACTCTAAAGTACGTTATATGTTGTTATAAAAGTGGTAGACAGGTAGTCAGATTGGAGTAATTAATTTCATGACATTTCTGTGTTTTTAAAAATTGTATCCTTTCTTTTAGATATTTATAAACAATGAGTGGTTGAAATCAAGTTCCGGTAAAACATTTCAAAGTGTTGATCCTGCTACTGGAAATGTAATTGCAGAAATACAACGCTCGGATAAGGTAAGTATTCAATACGTAGAGCATGCAAGAACATATTTTAAACATTATTTTTGGTGAAACAGTTGTTTATTAAATCAATAGCTGTTTATAAAATGCAATTATTAAATAATTGTACCACAGAAATACATTGTATTCCTTCTTATAACATGCCAATTTGGTTGACAGAAGGAAAAAATGCAACAGTAAACTTTTGATTCCACCATTTGTTATCAATAATATATTACATATCCTATGCTAGAATTAATTTTTACTGTAGCTAGAATAAGTCCTTCTTGTTTTTGCCAATGAATGTTAATGAAACTTGATATGGAATAAGTAGGAATTCTAATCATTTGTAGCTTAAATTAATGAATTTTTAATCTATATTAAACCTAAATAATTAGTATTTAGTGTTGTAATAGTATATTTCATAACAAGAGTGGAAAATGGGATTTTGCATGTTCGAGACCATTTGTTTGAAGTACGAGACTTGTCGAGCTCTTCAATTGGTCGAGAACATGCAAAACATTTTTACCTGAGTTTTGAACAATATTTTTTACTACTGAATAAAAAATTTTGGAATGTTATCTTTTTATTTAATTAGGAACATTTTATAAAATCAGCTCTACTATTTTAAATGCACATTTAAATTAATTGTACAGCTATGATTGTTGGAAATAGATATTCCTTTATTAGGAATTTTATTCAATACATTCAAATTATTCTTCTCTGTTTGATGACCACTTTCCTCATCTGTTTCCTCAAAAATATCATAACGATAACAAGAATGCTTTTGAAAGCTTTTGAAGGTTATTAAGTTGTTGATAGTAGAAAATTTTCGAACGTAAACAATGTTACTTTCGACTGTCAACAATAGACAGCTGTGGGAAATATGACGTTTCGCTGGTTATAAACACTTAACGAAAACAGCTGAACTCAAGGTAGTGATGTGAAAAGAATACGTCTTACAATAAACATTTTATTACTATAGAAAAATAATCTAAGAAAAAAATATTACTTCAATGTAGTTTATGTCGATGTTTTTTTTTAATTCGTTGTTAATTTTTGTGCTGAAGAGTGATGTAGATAAAGCGGTTGATGCTGCAAATCAGGCATTTCGCCTTAATTCCCCCTGGAGAACTATGAACGCTTCAAAGAGAGGCATGCTCCTAAACCGCCTTGCAGACTTAATTGACCGTGATGCTCACTACCTGGCGGTAAGTTGTCATAAAGCTTACTGATTGTGGTAAGTATGAATGGTTTTGGATTTTTCAGTATTTAAAACTGCTTATTATTTACTATTAATTTCATTCCAAACAACTTACAGAGCATAGATTATGTTCTTTTCAAGTTATAGTAAGAAGTTAATTACATTATTATCTGTTTTTGTAAATACTCTATCAATAATTACTGTGACCATATTACTCTATAATTACTGCATTTTTCTTTTTCTTCATTTTATAATTTAAAGTTCAGTTGCCAATCCATATGTGCCTGCATTCCTATGCATAAACCTCATTCAACAAGTGGATATATTGATATTGACCCTTGCAAATTACATTGGTATCAGCCCACCTACACACCAATACACGTATAGTGGTAGTAACACACTCACCCACCTTTGCACCTGTAGTAGTATTGATCGTGTATTTTTGTTAAAATCCTCAGATTCAATTTCATTTATTCCTGCTTGTTTTCATTTTCAATTTTGACTTACATTTATTAGATAAATTTATACTATCACAATATAAATAACAGAGCTAAGTTGTGGATCATGTTAAAATATAATGATACATACAAATTATGAATATACCCATACACCCACTCGTATACGTACAGTGTTACTAACCAACATGTACACGTACAACTTTTTTTTCATGCTCCGCCATCGGTCCTTTTTCATACTCTTCATTATATTAATTTTTGCTTAATATAACCAGAGAAACTATCAGATTTCTTGTAAAACCGTAGGCTTTGCAATCAACCACATTATAAGCAACTAATATACAGAACTTCTAGAAGAAAATGGCAGAGGTCCAACATACCGTACCGATTTCTTAGAAAACTTAGTTAGTTTTATTATGAGTACGTATTGTCAAGTTTTTTTTATGTTTGTGGCATTATAATTCATTGGTTTAGCAAGGTACCCAATACAATTTACACACATACCTGCAGATTCATGTAAACTGGCGAGTAAAGATTTAAAAAAAATCATTTATTTATATATTAAGACATGTTCATACTAGTACAATAAACTACTTATATTTGATATAATTCTTTAGGATTTATAAATAAATAAACAAATGTTGGGATATATTATCTTTACATTTTTTTTTTTTTTACAGTAGAGTTTATAAATTGGTTTTGTCAGTTAGCAATGAGACACGTATTATTGAATAAACATATCATGGTTGTTAAGATAATATTAAGTGTTGGCTTTAACAATTAATTAGTACCTAAGTCTACTTCCAACTAAGAGATTAGGTTCCACAAAACAGTTTCAAGGCCACATATGTGAGAGTAGAAACGTTTTGTAGGGGAGGTGGTTAAAGGATCATGTGATACATTGAGGATATAAAATTCTATTTTGATGAAAAAAAGTCTATTAGGATGGAAGGATAACGAAATATTCTTTTGAATTTTGCTGAAATGGAAATATTGTGGTTTTAAAGGACAAAAAAAATGGAGTTGATTTATTTCTTTCTTATGTCAACCTTAAACAGAAGTACATATTAGTATAAATGTTTAATAAGTTTGTAATAGGCTAATTTTTATTATTGGTTTATATTTTTGACGTGTATAACATGTTGACCTAATCTAACTCTAAATGCACTTGTACATCATCATGACATATGAAATAGGCTGGGAATCCATAAAGAATTAAAAAGATTAACTTTTACGGGCATTAGTTTTTTCAATAAGCGTTCATTAAATGCTGGCGATGTTTCAGTTTGTAGCTTTAAGAATTAAGTTGTGGTTGTTAGTAAATCCCTTTAATAATATTGCTGAATTATTGGAATATGATTTGGGAGATTAAATTTAATTACTTTAATTATCTTTGACTGTGAATTGAAACATATTTGTGATATTAGCCTTAGTGACAAGATCTATTGCTTGTAAACTTAATGATCAATAAATCTGTCTATTGTCTGTTATGGTCACTGCAGCAGAAACAATGGAATTCCTTCCCTAAAACTGAACATCACTATAACAGAAATGCTCTATTGTCTACATTATTAGCTTGAACATGTTAGTCAAATATTATTCCAGAATCAGTTATATCTAACCATTTACTATAGAAACAAACATACAGTTCAAAGCAATGCATTTCTTGTAGACGCACAACTTAGCTGATTTCTAACAATGATTGGTTTCATATACCCACTTGTACGACTGTTTGGCGTATGATTAACTCAGATAAAATCACTTCAGCATTTGCTGGAGTAAGATAGAGATGGAGACCCCTGGTGCTACAAATGAAAATTGAATATAAACTAATGTCACTGAATCGGAAAACCAGCTTCATTGGACCCATATGAGTCTTCTTGTTTCTAAAGTCAATTATTTAAATAAAAATTGAGGAACTTGCATATGGCCCTCCTTGACTGTGATATCCTCTCAACTGGTTTTCTCTTGAATCCATTATAATATACTAAAATTAATTATTTAACCCATTGACCTATCAGTTTATTTGCACTGTGCAGTCAGTTATTCATCCTATTAAAATCAAGGAAAATGTAAGCATTTGGCAAAAAATTCATAAAAAATACAATTTTTAAACTAGAGTAAAAATTTTTATATTTTTATAATAAAACATGCTTAAAAATGTATTTTTATAACTATGCGTATAGAAAATCATAACATAATATTGTAAAAAAAAAGTTTTTTATTTTTATAAATTTTGAAACTATATGTATATTTTTGTAGTAAACAATTAAAAACCATTGCGGAGTTGCTGTATTTTGTTGACAATTGAATTCTCTACAAGAAATATATTTTATAAATAATATTTTTGAATCATCACACACAAACAAATTTCTAAACCTATGTAAAATTTGTCATTTTGACTTTAGCCAAAACTACAAAACAATGTTTACCTAGAACTACAGGGAGATGAAACTTGAGTGGGAGTTCAATTTATAATATATTTATTATAATAAATCTGTAGAATTTAAGTATTTGAAAATCATAAGACAAACTTTATATAATACAAATATAATAAAAATAGAAACTCACTAATGATAATCCTTTGCCATGACTAGTAACAAAACATTCACACTCGTCTAATTATGTTTACAATATCAAATTGAAGGCTAAATATGATTGTGAAACAAATCATCTGATTGTTACAGAGTTGACAAAGAACAGAAAGCAATATTGAAGACATATAGTAACAATAAGTTGGTTATTATTGTTATACACATTGTTGTTTAGCTTGCAAACATTGTAGTTTGGCATGCAACAGTGCCGATTCGCAATGTATTTTTTGGTTATAAAACGATACAAGTTTTTTTTATAAACTGTAAACGCTCGTATATTTGTTTACAGTATTTTGGTCTTCACTGATTGTTTTTATCAATATTTTAACCATTTGATACAATAGTTTTTTTTCAAATATTTAAAAAGCATTGTTACTATCACAGAACAGTTCCATGATAGCAATTTTGAGCCCAGATCTACAGATCTACCGTCACAGAATGTTTGCGTGAAAATAGGCCAATGGGTTAATGTACAATATTTAGAGTTGAAAGTCACAAACTACAAATTGTTAATTTTTATTTTACTTCCCTTCAATTTGATGTATCAGCATCTAAGTCCATCAGAAGAACTTTCTTTATAACAATTTTTTTTTTAAAGTTCTTTTTTTAAGTTTGTCTTATATTTGGTGATATACAATCTTTAACACGTTCACTGCTTTATTATAATTTCTCGACCATTTATCCTTTGAGTCACACGATCTCGGGGTATCGTTGCAAACTATCAATTCAGTGCGGGACAAGATCCCTAGATCTCATTGCGCAACAAAAGTTCTGCGCACAATATCACATCATCAATTGAAGATAGAGCACTCTAGGTTATTGTTTTAGAACTATCAAGTTTCTGACGTCATAAGTGCAATGCAGGATATAGATATAGCGTATAAGCATAAGACCTCAGGATCTCGTGTCGCATATAAGGAAGTACTGTAATAAATTATACTCTAGCTGAGAAATTGAGGTTATTTTGTAAATAAACAGATGACTCAGTAACCACGTGGAACAACTCTCCCGCCTTTTCAAACAACAGCTGACAATCTGTTTGCTAATCTTGACGTTTAGTCTACCATGTGATCAAGGAGGTCTATAGGTCTCGTACCGCATATAACTAATACGTCATTACTCTGGTGCATGACATATAACTAATACGTCATTACCTAAATCATAGATCTCATGTAAGATTTAGGTTACTATTAAATTCACATAGAAAAATGCTTCCATAGAGTTGAACTCCAGCAACATTCATGTAGGAGTTATCACAAATGCATATAAAGAATTAAATGCGAATGTCATCACCGTGTGAATGTAAGCCTATGACACGAGACCCCGGGATCTCATGACACAGTGAACGTGTTAATTGCAGCAACCTTCTTATTTTTTCTGTCTTTTCCCTATTTTAATTTGTATAAATACAGTATGTACAACGTGCTTCATTAATCTATGGGTTACATTATCTTCATATGCACATAGAGAGAAAATGTTTTATGGTTTTTCATATCAGTGTATTCTTCTATTTACTTATTACTTCTAAATTCATAGCTATAATTTGTAACTAATAATATTACTGGATTAATGTTATCACCTATATAATATTTTAGTAAGTTGGTGTACTTACAGATTTTTCAGTTTTAAAATATTTTTTCTAGTATAAATAACTTTTAATTTAATACCTTTTTCAGTGCTTAGAAACGTTGGACAATGGAAAGCCTTATGCAGTTGCTTATGAATGTGACATCCCCCTCAGTGCAAACTGTCTTCGTTACTACGCAGGCTATGCAGACAAAAACCATGGCAAGACCATTCCAATGGATGGTAGTTATTTCGCCTACACTCGGCACGAACCTGTAGGGGTTTGTGCACAAATCATTCCATGGAATTACCCCCTTCTCATGGCCGCCTGGAAGATAGGTCCTGCTATTGCCACAGGTAATTTCTGTGTTTCAAGCACCTTACATTTTTATTATAAAAAGTTTCATTATGAGATTAACTTTCTAAACACTTGGTGAGCGGAAGGCCTTAACTCCAAAAGTGAGGCCTATGAGCTCTCCTATTCATCTTATGCATAATATTCAGTATCTGCAAAAAGCCTGCAAAGGATCTTAGATTCATTTGCTTATTCTCATAATGAAGTGACACACTATTTCTGTATATCAGTAAAAATGATAAAATATTACCAATGTATGTCTATGGGTGAGTGGGTGATATCCATTTTAGATGTATTTGTGTGTGGTTGGATCATTACCTCAATATTTATATGGATGGATTTTTACCACCATATAAGTATTTTCAGTACCTCTGTTTATGTAAGTGTGGGTCATTCATTACCTTTTAAACCTAAATGTGGGCGGGCTAGCTTATTGTTTAAGTGGGCCGGATCATTACCACTGTAGGTGTGTATCAGTTATAATTTTTTGCAAATAAAGTAATTGTAAGAGTCAAGTTGACATTAGAATACTCATAAGTGCTAGTAATTATCACCGTACGTGTATGGGTGGGTGGGACGGCCTTATGTTTAATTACATGTGTACATAGAGTACATTCTATAGACCTTCTTCAAGTTTCATAATTTTAAATCTATTGGAATTACTATCAGAATATTTCTAATCTTTAAATAACTTCAATTTCAAATAAATATAGGATTATTATTGTTTAATTATTTTACAGTTGAAAAAAATTGTTTCAAAGTTTTCTTATTCCAAGAATTATTGGACCAAGAACTTGCCTGGGTGGCTTCATTATATAAAAAATTTGTACACTCCGGTAGTGCCAGGTAATAAAATGAATACTTTGAGAAGAGTCAGATTTATTATCTTTTGTATAGTGTCAATGCAAATATTAAAACGGCTTTCCTGTGGCAAAACGAAATCTAGTTTTTCAAAAAATGATGTAGTGGTTTTTAGGTCTATAAGTACTAGCTTTGATTAAGATATTGTAGATGATAAGTGGTAAGGTTCTTGAAGATTGATAGCATTGAGAATAGGCCTTATATACAGTATTTTCAAAATAATTAACTACAGTAATTTCAATGGTTTACTCTTTTTCTAATTTATTCATACTCTTGTGGACCTTCAAACCCAAAGTGGGTTTTAGGTTTTCCAGCCATTCGCCCCCATTCTCTTATAACTTCAATAGTTGCCAGATATGCCTTCACGTGATTATTTCTTCCAATCTTGGTCTTCCTAGAGCTCTTTTCCCTTTTGGCCGTCCTTTCCAAAGTTTCATCGCCAGTTTTTCTTCTTCTCTTCTTTCCATGTGTTCTAGCCACTTTAATTCTCATACTTCTCACAATAGTCAGTAAAACTTTCTCCACCAAGTAAACCTCTTACTTTCTCCAAAACTCAAAGTGTTTAAATTGTTAAATCACAAATGGCTGTTACATAAGTAATGAGAAATAAATTTAACCTTAATGACTCGCTTAGCTAGTGTAGGAAACCAGGACCTGGAATTGACACTCATTGACACTGGTGAAAGTACAACACAAATTTATTACTACAGTGTGTCATCTTTACAATCCCTTCCAAAATATTGCAAGTATCTTATCCTTTTTTACACTATACAACTCCTTCAACATACCCTTCTCATTCAATACTAGACAAAAAAATGATACGTTACAAATAGTCACTCAAATTACTAATAACATTGGCTTCAATATACAGCCTGGTGAATCAATAATTTCAAGAATATTATTTACAACAAGCGACAGCAACCTCCTATACTATTAAATCACAATCCTCTAAATAATTACATAAACGTCACATTAAGAATCAACTAAATAAGTATTATATGTGCAAAACATCTGCACTAACAAGTGAAAATTATATATTCGATAACAAGCTATACTCAAGAATAATCAATCAATTATTTCCAATTAAAATTGACAATCAAACAATAATATATCAACCTTACTAACTATGACAACCTAATCAATTGACCGTACGATTTTAGTTACATTATTTTATAAATATTTCCAAGAGATAAGCCAAATATTCAAATGTCCCTAGTTGCTATACTTTATTCTTCCCAAGAATTATCCAATAATTAAGGTTTATATATTCAACGCAATATTTACTCATTTACTATATATATCTATATCAACTCAAAACAACCATTTATACGGACAATGCTCAATTACATGGATTTACGTATTTATATATTCACAATTTAAATTAACAATCTCAACACATTAACTTATACCAGGCTCAATTCCCTCAAACAGTGAATTATATTTTATTATTAAATTCCGATTATTATTATTAACTTCTTATATGATTAATGTACTACCTGTCGGCTTACGCTTTGGTGTAGGGAAAACGTAATTGAACGCCCTTACAAAATTTCCTTTTATCTACCAAATTTATATTTTCATTTCCTTTAAACCCTGGAGCTGTTAAACAAATATTAACATACCCCTGGACTCGTCTTCTGCAGGTATGGGGTGTCCACGGGCCGTAGTGGATTCGGTGTCCGCTTGTCTCTCAGGGTCAGGTGGGCTGGTTAGGTCTGGAATTGCCTGTAGTCCCTTAGGGGTGGGTGGAGTCGCTTGCCGTCCCTTGAGGTGGCTTCTCTGGTCCTCAGGATAGGCTGCAAGTCCGGTGGTCCCTCAGGTTCAGGTTGGCCGCTCGTTAAGTCCTCCGGGGGTTGATATCGCAAGGGGTTGGACCTGGCTCCAAGTCCTCCTCCTAGCTCGTCCCGTGTTTGCTATGTAGGGCGGGTTGATGAAGTCTAGGTCGTTGGACCTCTCGGTGCTGGTCCTCCCTATTGGTCTATTTCCCGAAGTCCTATCACTCTCCTCAGACTTCCTTTTCTTTCCCAACTCCTTCCCTAGTATCTCATTCCCCCTGCCACTCACTGGACACGTCTACAATTAAAGACAACCAATTATTATCGATGGTCATATTACGGATCACCCTATAGGCCCGTTTTCGTAATGGGCAGTCCTGCGGAGCTTCTGCTGAATCTCCGCCGCATCAGCGTTCATCGGCCTAATTCTTGGTGAGTCTAAAATTTTATTATTCTGGTCATCCTGTGTACAGTGCTGACCCTGTTTCCTTGACATCCGATTCCTTGCTTTCTGAGTTCATACTCTCCGGATGTCCTACTAAAATTTTACCAACTCCACTTGCTGTACCGTATTTCCTGTTGTAATAACACCTCTGTCTCATTTTTTATGTTAATATTTATTCTTTTTATTATTATTAATAATTATGAGGGAATCTTATGCAAACGTGTAGTAGTTAAGTACACCTCAAAGGTTTACAAGTCTGATTCCTTTCATAGCTTTCTAAATTCTCTGTCCGTCCCTACTTACTTGCTCTCTTTTACTCAAAGTAACTTCTTCATTAGTATAGACAAAGAAATACTTCATTCATGGTCCTTAAAACAGACTATGTGTCAACTACAAATAGTAGCTTCAAATGCCGGCGTGGTGGCTCAGTGGCTAAGACTTCGGACTGCCGAGGGCAAAGTCCAAGGTTCGAATCCGTAATGAGCCAATGGTCGGTACTTCACTCGTTGAATAAAGTTGACGCACAGGCCTGTAGGCCCATGTCAACTGGCGAGTGAAGTAAAAAAAAAAAAAAAAAAAACCCTGATGTTGTTCAAATGGTTCCATTTGATCCATTTATGCTGTTGTATCTTTTTTTAATTTCACTAGCAGCACTCTGAGTTGATTTGGTAAGCTGTTGTACACCAGTCTTCCTAAATATGATGGTATTTTGTAAAGTCTAGGGCGATGAGTAGAGTACAATGTAGTATTTGAGTTACACTAATACATTAGAGACATTTATATGTGCAAGTCAGATTCATGCCTTCGTACCATTGATGTAGTGTCAAACAATAGCTGTTGAAAGCAATACTTTGTCTGTGTTAGGTTTTTTAATATTAAAAATACTGCTAAAAATCAAGCCGAATACATTTATAGCAATACTAAACCCTAGATAATGGTTTCAAAGATCTCATTAATGATTTTGATGTTTTAAATTTGAATACATATCTATGTTACAAACAAATAAGTTTTAACTATTATAGGCCATATCGTTGTATAGAAATTTGTTATATTCTATTCAATACTTGCACCATGACAGGGAATGTAGTGGTGATGAAACCTGCGGAGCAGACCCCTCTGACGGCTCTGTACTTGGCCGAACTCTCCAGGGAAGCAGGGTTTCCTAAAGGAGTGATCAATATGTTGCCCGGCTTCGGGGACGTAGGAGCAGCATTAGCAGCCCACCATAAAGTGGACAAGGTGGCTTTTACAGGCTCAACAGAGGTCAGTCTTTCTATTTGTTAACCATCCAGTAAGTTTAGTATCATTACCCTATGCATCCTTTCTCTCCTCTACCGAGACCTGTATAAGGGTGTGGAATCAAACATTATTTTTTTAAAATTTTTTGTTAAAAGTGTTCTCTTTTCATCTATATATATGTACAGTGTGTATATATATATAAAAGGCAAAACCATGGCTGACTCACTCACTCATCACTAATACTCCAACTTCCCATGTAGGTAGAGAGCCGAAAGACTGTACACTGTTTATTTTGGTCCTAAATAGGACAACTAAAGTATTTTCATTTTGATAAAATACTCTTAAGGAGTTGAAACTGCCCTAAAAGATTGTTCCATAAGGATAACATTGGGTTGATTTTAGTAAATTATAACAGCTCTTTTGTACATAAATAAACATGTTTATTTTGTATGTTTGGCACTATTCCATTAAAAGTTTAATCTTCAGCTGTTAGACAAAAACAAATGAAATTAACATGTTTGAATTAGGCTAAATAATACCATAGTATAAAACACACAATAGCGACACTCCAACACAAAAGCTGGCGACAAGTGTTGCTACTTTTTGTACGATGCTAGCGCTCATAGCGGCAGGAGCAGAGAAGCGCATATTTATGAAATATTTACATCCACAGCTGTTAATGGTAAATGTCAAATAACCTGTCATAGCCATTTTTTTGTTGTTATTATTCCACTTATTTGCAAAACAACGGTATTGGGGTGTGCTTCTGCTAATAGGATCGTTAGTGTCACACTAGTCCCACAGCAATTCAATGAGAGTGTCACTACTGGTTGTTTTTTTATACTGTGGTAATACCATTGGGTTTTTACTAATAAATAGGTAGCAACACAAGTAGTGTTAGTGAGATACTGTAAATAAATTTAATATTGTGGTTAATTTAAATTAATTTTCCAACTTGGGTACACAACTGATTTTTAGCTGAGAAAGTTTGAATAGTTTAATAAATCCGTAATGTAAAAAGATTATAGTCGTAAAAAAGTTATTCAGTTCTAATTGCTCAATCTATTAGCGTGTTTCATAAAAACAAATAGAAGTTTACGGTCGAGTACCTCTTACGTAACAATTATAAAATACATAGCATTTAATATGAAGGACCATTTTGCACCTTCTCACTATTTAGCTCCAAACTTTAGAATTTATTTTAATATTAGCCTAAATACAACATTTTAGCAATGTCAAAATTTAAACAAACATAAATGTATAACTCTCTTTGAGTTGGAGGAGAGAGAATTACAAATAATTGGCACTTAGCAGCAAAATGAGTGAAGACACTTGTGAGACCAGTAAGCCAAAAAGGGAGGAGAAAGCAGAAAAGTGGAGAGAATGGAGCAAATGGGTGGAGAATCAAACACAGATCTTAAAGGGCAATCAGTCAAAATAACGGGCTTTTTAGTATCTTTTTTATCTGAACTGAATTAGTTGATCTTTAAAAATGAATTGTTTTTCCATCTTCAACATGCGCCTCTAGCATTGGCCTCATGTAATAAACTTGTCAATTTGAGTTGAATATTAAAGATGAGAGCAAAATCAATCTTCCTCTATATCTATTAAAAGCTGTACCTTTTGGACAAATAAATTTAACTAAATTAAAGTGAAATGATGACCTCTTCAGTTGTGAGACAGAGAGTACTTAAGTTTCAGAGCTTGTTTTTGGCATTTAAGAATTAGTAGGAGGGAAGGTATGTAAAGCTGCTTATTTTATTTTTGTAAGAAGTGCATTATTATATAAAGTTCTTTACTTGTGTATGGAATCAAAGTAGTGTATTATTTTCAGTGCTGTATCCCAATATTGTGCAACTATATTTTTTTCTAGGTAGGAAAGCTAATAAAGCAGGCAGCTGGAGCCACCAACCTCAAGCGAGTGACGCTGGAGCTTGGAGGAAAGTCCCCCTATATAATTTTCCCTGACTGTGACCTGGAGGAGGCGGTAGTGTCAGCTCACGATGCTCTTTTCTCAAACATGGCAAGTACAAATGCTTATTATAAATAGGCAAGGAGATTCTATGAGATTAGTGCACCTCTTTCAACAGGTTTAAAAACTTATTAGTAAGAAATTTTTTTATATTAATATACTTCTGTGACTCATAAACTAAGCCATTTTCATAACTATCAACATGCACATAATGTTTTATTTTTATCTGAAAATCACTTTTGTAACCTATACAATTTGTTCAAGTGCCAGTTTTATTATACAATGGCTTCACGGCTATTTGGATTGTGACATACAAAATCTAACCCTATCCAGATTTGATCAAAATAATGGTAGCTTATTTCTTCAACAGTAAAATCGGATTGTCATCAAGAGCACCTCCTAGTTGTTCACTATTATATGCATGGTATAAGTGTGTAGTGTTACATGTTCTGCAAATGAAGGCATGCTCAGTTCCTGACCCCTTTATTGTGGTTAAGATATTTCTTGCCCCTTCCATATTTATAGAATTTTGTGCTATGCACCACGTTTCCTGTTCAATGTCTTTTAGTAACCTTGTCACCAGTAATCAGAGTCCAATACTACTCAATAATGAAATGTAACTGTCTTGTGTCTTTAACCCTTCTACCCCTATGTGTTCTGTATTTTTAATAGTGTATTGTCTCATGTTTATATTCTGTGAGCACATGTGTTGTTTTATCGTGTAAATGATGTAAAAAACAGAAGAGAGTTCTATTAAAACTGTTACAAATTTACACATGAGTCTTACTAAGACTGCTTTATTTAAGTTATAATGTAAGTGCAGATCCATTGTTATGTGTGTTCGTAAAGGAGCGTAAAAGAATGTGAGTTTACCTTTTTTGTTGAAAATGGAACATTTATTTTATTACTTCTATTTGTTTTGATTAGTTCTACAGCACAAGACAGCTAATGCAACAAAAAGTATCTTAATTCTCTTATTTTGAGTTTTGTGTTTATGTTTTTTATAAGAGAGTGTACAAAGTGACTGTATGTAAAATATTATAAGTTTACAAGCTCTATCAAAAAGTTATAAAATATTTTATCAATAAATAGGTACATTTTTAGGTTGAGAAATTCCTTAGTTTATTAGATCTGAAATTAATTTATGAAAATTTTGAAAAATCTGTCTGTATTAACAGATTGTCAACACATAAATTTATTAGGGTGAAATGATTAACTTACAGTAAATATAAGCAATTACTAATTTATAAGTAAGGAAATATGTAAGTTTAAGTTCATGATAAATCCTTATACAGTTAAAGTTTGATAGCTCGACACTGGTGGACTAAAAGGGTGATGGAGTATCAAAATTTAAAACTCTAAGGAATATATGATAAACATGAAAGAAAAAGGAATGTATATAAAGAAATATTAACTTCAATCAAGTGTAAAATTATGGAGGTTCTACTGTAAAGAAATAATGTGAATTTATAGTTATAATATATTTCTGTATTTTAAAGTAATAACATTATCATTTTTTAAATGAAAAGTTGTACACTCTGGTCTTATACAATTACATAATCTTTATAATTTCTTACTAATACTTGAGCAGGGACAGTGCTGCTCAGCTGGAGCCAGAACGTTTGTTCACGAAAGCATCTATGACCAGTTTGTGGAGAAAAGTGTTGCGTACACAAAACAGCGGAAAGTTTGCAACCCCTTCCAGTTGGAGTGTGAGCTTGGCCCTTTGGTCAGTTGATTTGTTACATAATTCTAAACGTTATATCATTTTAATAAGGCTTAGAATGTGAAATACTGAACAAAACAATGGTACAGCTTAAGTATTATTCATGCATTTGACAGTTTCCTTTGTTGGGAAAGAGGACATCAACTAGCCTTAGCCCTGTATTTTATATTGGGGTTTTCGCTTTATTTTATATTATACCTCCTCTAAAAATGCATGTAAATTATAGTTCTCTATAACTCAATAGTAGGGGTGTGCGAGTACTCGAAACTTCGAGTATTTGATCTTATATATTGATTTTACTATTGATCTTATATATTGATATATATCTTATATATTGATATTGATTTTACTACTCGAACTCGGCTCGAAGTTCGATTGAGTATTTTACAAAATATCAGATTTACATCTTAATTTAGTTGTAAGATAAACAGTTTTATAAGTTATGAATAAAATGGTGCGCTTTCTTGTGTTTTATTTTACCCTTAATCATACATTATCAGTTTGGTACGTGTAATTATGAACTAAACAATACGCCTAAGAATAGGTAGTACACGACAACAGTCAAATGAACTAGTTGATGTAGTAAACAAGTTCGTTCATTATGATTTGAACTAGTTCAATTCAAAATGATCAAATGAACAGAGCTGGGAAGGTAGAGATTACGGCAAATAGTTACTGAAGTAGCGATCACACATGTTGGTTGTCCGAGTCTACTAGTCTCTTATAACCTAACCTAAAATAACGTCAATAAAACAGAAGTGCTGGTTAGTGTCTTTATAATCCAAGAAAGCAGACGAGAGATCCAGTTCAAGATACTCAAAAAAATCCTGTTACCGATACAAATCTAATGATCTGTACACCATGGAAATTATGCATATTTTCGTTCATGTCAATAATACCGCTCAATCAAAAGGGTCCCGAGAATAGATCACTTTACATCCCAAGAATCAAACTTTCCCTAGGCGAAAGACCATCTCGCTTTTGGTATATGAACGTGCAAGGAACTGTTCAGCTCCTTTTCGGAACTAAAATTATCGTATATTTCTTGCGAGTCGATTGATGTCTAGTTAGTTTTTTAATCTGAGTAGGGAATCGTCCAATGGCTGGCATTAGAAAATACCGTATCATATCATATAAAATATGCTAATGACGTTCTAGCAGCGTGTGACACAACATTCTAGATATATTTTCGGTCAAATAAAAAATAGATTTATATATCCATGGCGAACGTCTATTAATTATTATTCTGTAAACACCTTAGATCGCCAAAACTGTGTGTAACATTTGCGAATACGATATTTTTTCCTGTCAAATTTTTGAATGGTTTTCTGACTAGGTTAGATAATAACACAGTTGAAGTGTAAAAGGTGGTAAAGTACGATAATTTTGATTCCTAAACTCACTGAACCGTTCCCTGTTCACGTCGATGTAAACTGTTGTAAAATAATCAACCCAAGTGAGGGAGAAACATGTTGGAAGACCTTTTCTAAACAAAATATGACGAATTTAGAGACTAGGAAATTAATTTTTATTGAACCGAAGCCATATCACACGTCTCGTTTTTTATTTATAATTTAGCTGCCGACAATCTTCACTGTGTCACTAGTTGGCACTTCACTGATATTTCAGACTGCATCTCGTCGCCAATATCGGCTAGACCTATTATATTAGCCGACTACGTCTATGGTTTTCATTTGATTACGCCAGGTTTTCATGAATTTCTCATTATGAAATAATTATTTATCTGTTGTTCAGTGTATCCTCATGTATCGAAGTAGTTTCTAGTTTCATTACCGATCATAATTTAAATACTAATTCATCCTAAGTGACTTTAAAATTTATTTTAGTAAACTTGCTTAGTTACTATTATCAATCGATTGAACTGCTGTCTTTGTCATCCAGATTTTCAAATTTGATTATAAAATTCACAGCTTATTTCCGGTTAGTTGTAACCTTACTATTACTGAATTAAATACTTACAGAATACAGATCCACTCTTCTTGGCGTGTACACATTCAATTTTTTGTTGAGAAAGGGCAGGCAATTCTGAAAGCAAATGACTGCATTTGATGATGACGCCTGAATTTTAGCATCAGTTTGGTTGAATGCACCTTTTGCCATCAAGCTTCGCTAGGTTTTCGCGGTACACTTTGAACTGAACCACCAGATAAACATTTTGGCCGGCTATGAAACAGTATAATTGGCTTGCATAGAAAATCTTATCTGTGATATGAGTGAACAGATTAAATCTTTTCAATTAATAATATACTTTCTTAGTTTCTTACATAATCTTAGTTCAGAAAAAAGGAAAAAGTTTAACAAAACAATACCACATATATCGGAAGGCAGGAAATAAAAAGTTTTATTTATAAAATGTTACAGTTACAAACAAATCAAAATTATTGTCTTCAGTTTGGATGTGTGTATATATTTACGAATCTAGCAAAACTTAACATAGGCTTAGGATGGTGTTGTCTGCCTTTTACAGTTGCCTTGGGTGAATAGGAAATCCTTCTGTAAATACTCGCTCGAAAATACTCGATTCTCGAAAAAAATGCCAACTACTCGACTCGACTCGAACTCAAAAATCACTACTCGCACACCCCTACTCAATAGTTAAATTGATATTTCATTAAAAAAATTCTCTTTTTTCATTTTACTGTTAAAGAAATTTACTGTATCTCAGTACAGTAAAGTTTTATATTACAAAAACTTATAATATAGTAAAAATTTTACGGCTTACTATGAACCCTGATTTTTAAGAGTATTGTCTTATACCCCACAATATTGAAGTAAGGTCAGTGGTATGTTATAAAAAATGTCTTTTTGTCTCCAAGATTGTCCATGATTTATTAGTAGAAAGTTGTATTAAATATAATTTGTTTGTCTTCAAACAAAATCATATTACAGGTTCCCATTTTGTGTGAATACAAATACATAGGGAAGAAATGTATATACAAATAAACAATGTTATTTTGACATGTGAAACTAAAAGTACTTATGCCAGTGGCTTTAAATGTAGCATTATGTTAATATTGCAAGATATCAGCGTCAAGCAACACGAGCATGGCTATTCCTGGGATGGGTAATTGGTGAGTGAATCTGTTCTTGCCTGCAGCCCGCCAGCTTCATTACTGGTAGGAGCTCAGGAGTCACCTGAGTTGTTGGTCCCCAGGCTTGTCGTCATTTCCCGACGCCTGAAAATGTCGCTTGAAATTTTAGAGAGGGCTTCTTATCTCTAAATTCATTTGTTAAAATACCAGCTACTTTTAACTTTTACCTTTGAAAAAGTTTAATCTTGGGAATTAGAGCAGTTTGCCTCTGTAATTATGTTGAAAATGATCAAGGCTTGGTTTTCTTAATGGTTGAGCTTCACTGCCATTAGCTGTCATAAGATAATTGGATGATGTAAAAACAGTAAAAGATAGCTTGGAAGATATAAGATAAATGTAATAACACCAAAGAGCATTTATTCAATAAGTGATAATATATTTTCTTCATAATATTTTAAAGAAAGTTACTACAAATATAATAAATAATCTATCTGTTGTTAATATGTATATAGATATTTTATTACTGTGTGATCATAAAAAATGAAAATCTGTTTAAAAAATCCCACTTATTAGAATGTTTTAAGATATATTTACAATATTGGCCTTAGTGGAGACTCTATTTAATTTTAGTGTATTTAATAAAAATTAGTAGAATAACACTTTTTTTAAATATAAATTTTAATCTAATCAATGTAAATGGTTACAGATTGATGGCGATCAGGAAGGAAAGGTTCTGTCCTTTGTGGAAAGTGGGAAGAAAGAGGGAGCCCAGCTGGTGACCGGTGGTACCAAGAAAGGGGAAAATGGATTTTTTATTGAGCCGGCAGTGTTTTCAGATGTAACAGATAGCATGCGCATAGCCCAGGAAGAGGTAACTTAATTTCCATCTCACAAAATGTTTATCATTGCTTAACCTTTGTTCAGACTGTAAATGCAGTTCAGAGTAATTATAAAGGGCAAACATTACATTTTATAGCAATTAAAGGTAAAAACACCTAATTAAACATTCTTTTTATGTTATTTTCTATAGAAAATTATGATTAATTATATATTTGAAAATTTAAAAATGACTCATTATCCAAAAAGTCAAACCTTGCAGTTTTTTATTGTGTACCGGTAATGATGTTATACAGGCTACATGGGCCAGAAGCATTCTCGGCTGGCTCTTTAAAAACTTCTGGTGCATATGTTATCAAACTGTCCTTTGAACCATTACGTAATCTTACTATTATATAAAAATCTAGTGGTGTCTGCCTGTGTGTTTGTAACTTAATCACGCAAAACTACTGGACCCATTCAGCTGAAAGTTTGCATGGACTTTCTTAGAGTCTATGGTTAACACACAGGCCTGTCTCTATTTTGGAATTCCATCAGGGCACCGCCCCCTGGGGGCTATAAGAAGTATCGATGCAAGCCCTATGGCAATACCAATTTGACAGTTGTTTATAGTAGTTTCCACAGCAATTAGAAAAGACGGTAGGTATCATGACGAGGCTGTGCAGTAGACATGTGCCATCCCATGGGCAAAATCAGCTGAATTTTTTACTCTATTAAATACTGGTATCTAAATCTACTAATTACATAGAAGCATTCAGCTAAATAGTAATCACATTATTTACCAATTATCAGCTGGAATTGTAATCAAGGGAATTAGAACAGTATTTCTGTTTTTATTTTTGCCATTTTGCCCATATGACGTCATGTGAGATGCGTGTGATACCCACCGTCTTCTTTTGTAGGTACCGTGTTCTGAAGTAAATACCATACCATACCATACCTAACCTAGAGTTAACCTATTTAATCATATTTTGTATTACTGAGTGCAATAAGCATAATATAAATCAACGTAAACCCCATATGAAGGACGGGTACTGTGCTAGTTTTTAAATAATTTTAAGCACATATTGGCAATGTTCGCTCGAGTACAATCCTCACTGCGTTGTATAACCATTATAATGTATATTATTAAAATGAACAATTATTTTACTAATTGAAACAAAACTAGAGTATATTATGTGGAAATTATATTTGTTTCAGTACTTACCATGACAGGGAGTGTTTTATATATAAAGTGAATTATTTGCAACTTGAAGAAATTAAAAAAAGTTAACATTTTCAAAAATTATAGATTCTCAAGTTTGGGCATTAATAATTCAAAACCTTATGTTTTATATAAATATGATTTTCACCAAATTGTTACTGATTTATCCTGTATTATGTCAATTAATGTTGATTCATTATGTTAATTAATGGTTGACCATGTTGCACAGATATTTGGACCAGTTCAGGTGCTAATCAAGTTCAAGACTGTTGAAGAAGTGATTGAGAGAGCCAATGCGACTCAGTACGGTTTGGCTGCTGCTGTCCACACACGAAACATTGATATTGCCAACACGTGTGCTCAAGCTTTGAAGTCAGGCACTGTATGGTTCGTACCGACCTACACCCATTCAGTAATTTAACCTTACAAATAGTCTAGGTTTAGGTTAAATAGGACTAGACCGTGATAGGAGATAGATAAAATAAAAAACTAACCTGAGAACTAAACAGAAAGACAGTACTTTACAATATAGGAGGTGAAGCAAGAGACCTGACATGCATAAGAAGGGAATTGTGGTGTGGTATAGTAGGGACATAAAGAGGGAGATAAAAGTAGTGTGTCAAGCAAGAGAATCAAACAATAGTATATTTAAGTTGTCTCCAATTAAATCGATTCTTTTAACTGTTTGCATTTCTCCTCTTCCATCTCTGTGCAAGAGGATTAATTAATAGAACATAATTGGGCAGGACAGTAAACCACCTGCTTCTTATATTAAGCAAAACACAGGGGTTTCAGCAGCAGAGGAGAACGTTCCGCTGCCGTCTATCACAGGTTTGACTAACTTTCGCTTCAAGCGTTCAACTTCTGCAACAGTGTTTAGTATAAAAAAATAATTGTAACAAACTGTACGAGTTTTTTTAATTGCTATTTATTATTTACATTATTATACATTGTGTTATTGTTATTAATAATTGTTATTTGAATACTAAATGATGAATAATATAATCGTTAATTCGTTAGTGTTAATCAAACCAACAAATGGTCACTGCTTCTACTGAAGTAGTGGGTGGTGCTTGTTACTATGCTACCAGCATACAGCTTCCTAGTTACTATGACAAGTGGATTGGGAAAGCTTAGTTTTCTATTTCACTTCCACCAATCAGTGCATATATCTCATACTGGTGCTTTCAATAGGTCACTTTCTAAGTGGCCTATCTATAATGGCTTCTTTTTATGATAAACAAATGGTTTTAAATAATTTGTACAGTGCAAAACAACCATGTATTGAGGTGCGGTAATTGTGATCTTTGCTGAACTGAATCAGCTGTTTTTATTGTGTTTCTGAATTCAAAATGTACTTCACTTGCAAAAACTATCGCCATTGCAGAGTACAATTCACAAATATATTAGCATAAAATAGCTGTAGTTGCAGACGCACGCTGATTGTAAACTGGTTTTAATTTTATTTCAGTAGTAGTAGTAGTAGTAGTGAATTAACTAATATTAGTCTCGTTTATGGACAGAGTATAATCATATTCGTTAAGCAGCAGAAAGATCAGTATTAGTTGGAAGTTGGTTGGTTTGACGAAAATAATTGAGTGTTGGGGTTAGTTAATAATAACTAATTGGTTAGTTGATTATTAAAACCGATTGGTTATTCTACCACTAATCAACTGGTACAATCACACATTAATCTGACCACTTGTATAGTGCAGAATCTGGCCCGAGTTTCTTGTTAAACCTGTCGTGTTCTACCACTGTTGTGCTCCATCATTTGGTATTTTAAGAAAGACCGGGGTCGCCAGTCATCACTTGGGGAGTTAGGAAGCCTGTTCTTTGAGTAGTATCCAACTGACATTATCTCCAAGTGAAGAAGACAAAAGCATAAGAACATGTATGACACTCTGTTTTTGTGTTTAGTATTCTTTTCATTTAATTAATGTTGGAATAGTGTATCTCGTATTAAACAATTAAATATTATAAACAATGCAGTTGGCAAAGCAAGGTGTAATAGTAATTATTAAATTGTTTAACACTAAGTCTGAAAGAGTAGATCTTTGAACATAATTTAATGTACAACAAAAAATAAGAATTCAAACAACTAAATCAAAACATGACTTTATAACCGCAGATCTACACTTTTACCTGGTTTTGTATAGTTAGTTATGAATTTATTGTCAATTACATTCATCTGAATTTCTACCACAAACATCAAACCTATTATTATTATTAGAAATTTGTTTGAATGTGATAATATAAGGAAACATTAAAGAAAATTGTTACACCATAAGGTAGGAAAATTTAATTTTAATCCATTCGTACATAACAACGCCAAGCAATCATAAAGCTAATTCTTTTATATCTTTACTCTTTAATTCTATAACTGTGAATGTAGGTTGAATCCAAGAGCAACTTATAACTTCTGACATTCCCATCAAAAATGTTGTGAGGAGATTTTGTGTGTAGTATACTTTGTAAATGACATGCAAAACACAAGAAAATATGCAAAGCAGTGTGATTGGTAGTGTATTTGGTTAAAGCCCAGTTTCATAAGCTAAATGTTATCAGTTCAATTCCAATCAGAGTCCTAATAGAATTTGAAAGGAATCAAGTGATAAGCACCCGCTATTTATTTGTCATTGGGCTACGAATTAATGACACTTTCTAAGGAATATTTGTCCTTAGTTCATAGTACCATGTTGTTTCACTAACATTATTCACACAACAAACAATTTTTTTTTTTTGTCTACACTCACAATGCTCATGCAGAATCCATGTTTGCTTCAAGATAAGAGTCCAAGATAAGAATAAATAAATATTTATAAAAATTAATAACAACTTTTAAATTAATTATATATACAAAGGTCAGTCATAGTTACCTCCCTTCACATTTTCATTCATGGCATTAAATTGTTTGCCTTGACACATGATAAATTTTTAGTTTTTTCTACATGTTCACAGGGACATGCTGACATTATTACTTGGTTTTAAGTTAGAATGTAACTTAAGAAAGAATTTTATCAATTACATTTCATAAACAATTTAAATATAACAAGGCAGTTCTGTTTACTATTGAATGATTGTTAAATTCTTGTTCCAATATATATATATATATATATATATATATATATATATATATATATATATATATATATATATATTACAACTTTTAAATGTTTTTAAAATTAATAAGTGGTAGCTGACTGTTAACAAACCATGCAACATACTTTATGTGTTGACATTTTATTGTTTTCTTAACACAATGTGTAAGAAAACTCAATACTGCGTATTATTTTATTTGAATTGTTGCCATATCCAACTAAGAACAGTATATTGAAGAGATGTGAACCGGTCAGTGATTTTAAATACTCTTTTTCAGGGTTAATTGTTTTAATGCGACTGAGGCTCAAACTCCTTTCGGAGGTTTTAAGATGTCAGGAAATGGAAGAGAGCTAGGAGAGTACGGACTGCAAGCTTACACGGAGGTGAAGACTGTTATTACCAAAGTTCCTGAGAAGAACAGCTGAATTTTTGCATGATGATTATCAAGGTTACAAGTGTACAAACGGATAAATTTGTTTCTTGTTCATTATTTAAGTTCAAATTAACTTTAAAAATATGGTTTGATGGATGGGCCTGGTTTCCAAACATTAAACCACACATAGTTCTTTGAGTTAATTTATTAGAATCTGTTATACAGGGCAGGTTCATTGTTTTTGTTTTTTTTTTATTTTTCATGAAAATGTTGATACTCTTAGAACTATTTGCAGTGTATTAATCCTAATATACAATTCAGTTATTTTAATTACTGCTAATGGTTTATGTAAACAAAGTGTATTGTAACTAGGCTTTACGATTTTTCAGTAACAATTAATTGTGTCAAGGAGCTATTTACACTGATTGATTTGAATAAAAACTAGCATTTGCTAAAAGTTGTAATACCTCAGTATAATATACACAGTAGCGAAGCTTACTCTTGAGAAAAATGCAACTAGCTTGACGCTAGTGCTTGTAGTGCCCATGTAGCAGTCTTATAGTAATTAAGCCTTATTACACTACTTTTGACACAAACAACAATGATGTGTGCTACAACAGCTAATCACTGCCCAGTTGTTAGCTACGTCACCGCTTGCATTGCTTGATTGCAAGTAAAACGGCTGAGCTTCGCTACTGTGTATTTATATCATGCTGTGGTGATATTATAAGAACTGCTATGTCTGGAGTGAATAAACAAGGGTAGCATTTACTAGGGGTAATAAGTGCTAGGCATTTCCGACCAACAAATAATGCTTGAAAAATAATGTGACTAAAACCTTTCTCTAAGGCATTTACTAAACTATTTTCAAGCTGGCCAGGAGCATGCTAGACTTGTTCCTAGAATTTACTACCTCTCATCCTCAGTACTACTTTAGTAAAAAAGTAATATTACTATAACAATAATTATATGCAAGACAACATAAATTATATTTCATCTATGAAACTTATGACTACTTATTTACTATAGAAAATTATATTATTTTTATTTTCAATACCAATTATATTTTTTCTTAAATATTTTCACGTGAGAAGTGTGTTTTTTGCTAGAACTAGCAGACTATTTTGTTGCGGAGGCAAGAAGGTAGTGGAGGGGATATATCAAGACCGAAATAAATCTAGCATACGCTAGGGCCTAGCATTTAATACCCTTAATAAGCGCTAAAGAAGTTCCAGAAAATATTAGAATCTGCTTGTATTTTATTGAATTCTTTGTTTACATCAATTTGAGAAAATAGTAACTAGGCCTAGTAAATTCTAGTTATTAGATACGTTTTTTATTCGCCTTCAATATCACCAGACATTTCACACATTCTGTGATGTGGCATCCTCAGTAGTCCACTAAGCAACGAAAATAGGGAGGTTATTTTGCCGCACCCTGTATAATATAAATATAAATTGATTTTACTGAATATTTGTGCGCATTAAGTCAATACTAAGAGTGCTATTTAGTATTGTTGAATAATGTGTAAAGTTTTAGAGAGCTTATATAAATATGAGTACGTAGTTTTAATAATTTATTTTACATTAGTGAACAAGATCAAATGCGTTGTGTTATTCATAATGTTTTCTGTTAAGTAGTAGCCATTATAAAACCCTTGGGGTTAGTCAGTTAGGAGTTTGGACCAAACAATAATAGGTAATTTGAACAAACATTTTTTGATATTCTGGATTTGTCATTGTCATGCTCAATAAAAAATTACTCCATGTATGACTTTCTAGTTCAACAGTCCAGTTCGCGTCTATTGAAGGTTGATATAGACCATTATAGTGCCTGAAATTTGTAATCTGTGTCAATCTTGAAAAAACACAGTGTCAATCTGTCACATATTTCCAATTGTGATAAAGTTATGTATTGTTCTTTATAGATATTCGTTACTATTTATGCTATGTCTTTATATTAAGCCAGATTTAAATTAATTTTTTTATTTCTAGAAAAATTTACCATTTTATTAACTTTATGATGACGTTATTGAGTAATAATTCATGTGAAAGATATTATTGTAACAGTGAAGCCATCAACAGTCAATTTGCTATTGTTGTGCCAACACCACATTGTTGTTGCATATACGTACATTCCTTGAAGAAATATTAACATAGCAGTAAATAATTCATGATATCATCTTAACACGATAACTGCCACCATATAAGCTTTTTGGTATATCCTGCAGTGCCAAATTTTTTTTGCATTCCTTATGTATAATACTGTTTTTGCGTGATAGTAAGCTGTAGTAAAGACGATTCCATGCAAATATTTCTTTGGGGGAAGAGAGGGTAATAATGGACCGATGGGTTGGCAGTAATTTTTTCCAACGTTGTGAGGTTGAAAAATAATGTTGCCGACCCGATCGGACCGACAGGGATGTTATTGAGTAAATGGGGAATTTTACTATTCCTGGTTGGTAGCACTGCTGATGAATCTCTGGCTGTCAGTTTTGGTTAAGCACGAAGTGGTTCCCGCCTTTTATTCCCGCCGAAGGGTTTCCCGCCTACACCCATCTCAGTAGTGCTGTTCTGTAGGCTGTGTGATGCGTTTGGTTGCATACGAATGTGAAGCTTTATTTCTTATGTGAATAATTCAGTTATATATATTTTGTTAATGTTAACCTATTACAATGAGCGATAAACTTAACGATAAAGATATAGTGAGACTTTTTAATATCCCCATGTCAAGTGAACCTGATCAGCATATGAGTGATGATGAATGGGGTAGTGACGCCGACGATCCGGACTTCGCGGTGGCTGACGACGAATATATGGTTACGAGTGTGATGAATTTATTGATAATGAAGGTGCGTTTTTGAATGAAATGGAGGGTGTGGAAACTGTAAATAATAGTGTGAATGAAGAAATTGTAAATACTAGCGTGAATGAAGAAATTGTAAATATTAGTGTGAATGAAGAAAATAGAAATGGAAGTGTTAGTACTGAGCATGTAGATAACGAGGAACTTGACGGTCTTTTGACTAATGCTGATGGGATTGATGAGGTGAGTCCTTATGCTAGTTTGCGTGAGAAATATAAAAAAAACTTAATAAAGCAGGGAAAGAAAGAATGAAACGGGAAGAAGAAGAAAAATTGCAATTATGTGAGGGTAAACAAAAGAATTTTGTTTTTGAGGGCAGGTCGGAGTTTCATTTTGATTTGCATAGAATTTTTGATTTGCTTATTTGATATTTTAAAATATAAATACGACAGTATAACTAAGAAAGTAAAGCTTAACAATTTAATTTATTATATTAAAAGCACGTTTTTATTTTTTTTAAATTATGGCCGACCGATTGGGTTGGCAGAAATATGCAAAACTCCAATGCGTATTTCATAAAAACCAACTGAAGAATATCACAAAGACAATGTTCTGCATCTAGCATGGTGTCTTACTTTCACATTTAGTTGGGGTGATTGGCACCAGACGGCAGTTGAGAGTACTCTCTGGCAGAAAAATAAAATACTGCCATCGTCAGTCAGCCGGCCCAGTTGGGCCGGCACGTTCCCACTTACCACCATCAGACCGCCGAGCCAATCGGGTCGGCATGGCAGTTAACGTGTTAAGCGGGCTATTTCACTTCATGAAAACTCCCCAAACATGGTCTTCAATTCAATATTCATTGTATAGAATAGAATGTCGCTTAAAGTGTCATTTGATAAGAGAAAAACTGTTCTAGTGGACCATAAGTTGATTTTTATAAAAAATTTATTATTTTTATAATTTTGTCATAGTTTAATATGTTAAACTCTTAATGTCACCCTTGACGATTTTCAATGTTAAAACTTGTTTCATTTTACAATCCACTAGAATGTACCTTTATTATAGTCCAGCCGTTCTAACTTTACCTCTGAGAGGAGCCCAATATGACATCTTGAGCATTTGGCTCCATCCTGTCCCACGACTAATTTGTTTCCGGTCTAAATAAATTACAACTAGGGCCTGATAGTTTTGATAAGTTAAAATTGTTCGATTAACCTCGTTTTTGATATTTTTAAACAGTAAAAAAAGTACTTCCCAGTTTAACACTAAAAAGATTTTAATTGCCAAAAAAAAAAAAATGTGTACCTTCCTACATTCTTCCCAGTTATGAGTCGCCGGATGTAAAATGTAGAGGAGGGCTGTGGCGGTCTGAATGCAATGTTGCCTATGTCAATTTTCCATTTTAGCTCTCAAACCTCAGAGGTAAAGTTAGAACGGCTGGACTATAATCATATAGTGTTCAGTAAAATCAACATCATATTTCTAAATACATTCCTGAAAAAGTTACAGTACAAGTAAACGTCACACAATACAAATTTATTACAATATAAGCACAAAATGCACAAATATACTACAATACAAGCACAAAATGCACAAATATTATGGTGATCGATTTCGGTGAACCACGCTCACCTTCCTCAGACCAGAGGGATTCACAAAAGAATCTACTTTATTCTTTTGTGAATCCCTCTGGTCTGAGGAAGGTGAGCGTGGTTCACCGAAATCGATCACCATAATATTTGTGCATTTTGTGCTTGTATTGTAGTATATTTGTGCATTTTGTGCTTATATTGTAATAAATTTGTATTGTGTGACGTTTACTTGTACTGTATATGTACCAACACGTATTATGCTAATTAAAAAACTATTTGAAAAAGTTAGAAAATGCAGCTGATAGAGATCTCACTGAACTCCCGAGATTTTTGTTTTCATCTTTGGAGTGACCATTGTATTACTTCAGTTTATTGGAGAGATAGGACATCAGCAAACTTACCTTAGAAGACAAGTAACACCAGAGTAGTAGTAACATATAAAAGAATCACATAATCACACGAATTTTCAGTGCCACTGGCACTTTCTTCAGGTGAGTAGAGAGAGACTGAAATGGCTTCTACTATTGCTGGGTACGTGGCAGTGGTGGGGGTTGTACATCTCTCCAATATACTAATTCCTGGCCTAGTGCCCTTTAACGTACTAAAGTTGTATTACTTTGTAATTAATTGCAACTATGTAATACAATGATTCCTAGCTGTTGAGCTGGTTCATAGATTGAACAATGAATTGTAGATTTTACACCCATTAGTTGTACAACAATTAAACCCAAAATGGATAACAAATCGAATCCACGGCTAGCAGTACATTTTATATTGGGACTCGTCGAGTCGGTGATGTACTGGTAGTAGTCACATTAATCGTTATTTTATTAGTCACGGTGCCGGAACGAAACTTTTCCGGGCATTCTATGTAAATTATTATAGCTTTTCAATTTCAATAGTTTACATTCCATGAGTTTACAGATTGAACGCGATTTAATCAAATCTGTCTGAAATTTTCAGTCTTAGAATGGTTTTAGACATAAACTTTTAAAGTATGGACCTGAAATAAATACAACTGTTAATTTCAAATGTTGGTAAAAGTAGTTATATAACGAAGTTTTGAAACAGTTTAATAACTGATTCTTTGTGATCAGTTATCACGTTTTGTATGATTAACTAGTGACGGCTAGTTGGAACAGCTTATTTGGTCGTGCCTTCTTTATAAATAATGGGAATACTTTTCGCCGTAATCGCCATGGCAGTACGATCGAGACTTGTGTGTGTGAATCACAAATTTGAATACATCGCAAGAACATATCAGGTTACGAATACATTATTATGATCATATTTGAAATATAGTATGGGACTTTTGTCTTGATTATAACGTTTTACACTCAAAGATATGGTAAAACTCGACTCGATTTTTTCAAGTTTTTTTAACTCAATTTGAGTCCGAGTTTTTTTTGAAAATTGAAAAAATTTCAATTTTGAGTTACCCGCACACCCCTGGTAGTTATACACATTGTGCTATGTAGTATGATGTACAGGGTAGAAAAAAATATGGAAACGCTTTCACAACTTTTGTATGACTTCACTTGTAAAATTGAAAACTTGTACATGGTCATGGTTACAAAGAACATACTTTTTGATGCCATTAGCGACCTTTCATTTTTTCAGGGGGACGGCCCACGAGGAGTTGAATGAAAATCTTCAACGTAAGCCTAGGTCAAGTTTGGTATCAAATGAAAGCTCTATTCTTGAGAAATTAATTTCTGCAAACCGGACATCGAAAGGTTTATCCTTTCCAGAGTAGTGGTAATTTGAATTTCAAAGTAACTAATATGAACAATATTATTTCTCCGCTATTTAACGCTTTTAAGTAAATTATTCTGATCAAAAATTATACTTTATAGGACACAATAATTAAAATAATTAATTTATCAAACTATCTATGGAAAAAAGTAACCTTCTTGTGGAAGAATTTCCATATTATTTTCTACCCTGTATACTTATGTTCTTGGCAGTGTACTCTACAAATTATATCCTGAGCTCTTGCATTTCTAGAGGAAGATCAGGGAAGTTACAGCACACATGCAAAAGACATTACATTAATTTTTCTTTCATCATATCACAGTTCCAAGATGCATGGGTACGAGCGCTGTCTGTATAGGCGTAAAGTTCACTGGCTCTCTGCAACTAGAATACCTTTTATATTCTTTTCAAAATCAGGAAGAGTTATTTATTTTATTTTCATTATATTAGGTGAGATGGCATTTAGAAAACTTGCCTAAGAATACAAGTCCACTAACACCTTATAGTAATAAAAAAATAAAGAAACAACATTAGACACAAATTTTTTCTACTGGCATTTGCCTCATTTTGTCTCTGCTCGCCTGGGAAAATTTGAAATGTCATTGATAATATATATTTTTCTTTACAACCACAGTACCAATTTTGTTTGTTATTTACAATCATATTTATGTGTCTTACTAAGTAAGCTAAAATCGAAGACTGTGTTTTTTTACATTTTTGTAACAAACCACAAGAGTACAATTATTATTCTTCTTTTGAAGAATAATACAATAATTGCAATTTTCTTTTACCATATTGCCTACCTAGGTAGTTTGTATCTATTTTTGAATCTTTGAATGCTGTGTTTTATAGAGTATCGTGAAGACTGATATTCTCATCAGTTAAATTTCTTATGAGTTAAGAATGAGAATCAATTTTAAGGAATATTTTTTTTAAGAAGTTTTAATTTTTGTATCAAGAAATAATTTATATTTGTTTAGTACCTCTCAAAATGTCTTTTAAATGTTTTACAAAAATACAGTATGACAATAAGTTTGTAAATTATTTGATTTTACCTTATGAAACCTCTCTTATTTTAGTGATAAATGTTTGAGAAACTGTGGAGTTTATTATGGGAACTTTTTTTAAGTAGGTACTGGCTAACAAAGAAATAAAGTTAGCAAAATCTTTTTGTAAATTTAGTTCCGTACATTGAATAACTGGCATATATAGTGTCATTTGGTGCTTTAGACTAGACAATCCGTACGATGCTCACTATATTTAACTTACCTGATGAAGACCTTACTCCTCTTTTATGTGTAAATATACGTAAAAATATATACATATTTGTGTAGGTTCTAAAGTGTCATATCATCAAAAATCTTAGTTATCATAGTTCTTCCAATAACTATCAAAAGAAATTGTCGTTTTTTTTCCATCACATAAATAATACTAGAAAAGATTATTTTAAACTGAAAATTTAAACTATAAGATACAAGTACTTTGTACTATAGATTTTATTTTATTTAGACATTGTTAATGGTATGGGTTTAAATTGTTTGTATTAGTCTGGTGACTGGCTTTGATAGCCATATGATATATATGATTGAAAATTACTTAAAATTTAATCTTTAAAATATATTTACTCACTCACTAATACACTGGGGTTTGTTGGCCCCTGTTGTCAAACGCAGCATTGGCCAAGGCCATTTGCTGCAGTAGCTCTTTTTAAAAAAATTCTCTGAAAACTGCGCCAGTTGTGGTAGACACATTTTTTGTATGGTTTTTTCTTATATGTATATTTACATATCAGTTTTTTTTTTTACAATTTACCATCCCACAATTGGTGGGCAAAGCTAGAGTGAAAGCAAGTTTTGACAATGTCCTAAGAGGGTGTATGCAGGCCCCTTAATATATATTTCATCTTTTTGTGTTTATATTTATCGTGACAGTTTTATTTTTTATGTTATGTCTCTGTATATAATTATTGTTTTTCCTTGTTATGGCATATGTACTCTATGTTATTTTTGAATAGTTGCTATGTTTATAATAATTGATGGCTTGTTTCATAATATTAATAAGGAATGTATAGTTAGTTATGCAGTAAGAGCACCTAAAGTGAACTGTTTGAATTGGTTTATTGAACGTTTAGCCCAGTCAATGAAGGCTAAATTTCGGCTGATGTCGAGAATAATTAGTAAAAAGCTGAAATTTTTCCAGTTATTACTACACTGTAGGGGGAGTATTTTCTCAAAAGTCCCCAACCCTACCCCTCTTGCTAACCCCCCCACTCCCCTAAACGCGTAAAAGTGCAGACCCGTACTCTAAATCCATTATTTTAGCTCAGGAAAGTTGCACACTCGTTGTAGTAGTGTTTTTCTTTTCCTCATAACATTCTCTTTCATTTATGTACATACACAAGTTTAGCTAAAATCAACAGATTCGTCGCTATTTAACAAAATATCTCATATAAGTATTTGTGCTTATTAATAAAAAAATATTAACATTTCAACAAACCCACTTATTTAATAATTTTGCGCATTTTATAAGCTTTAAAATTACATAGTTGTTAAAACATTAGTATGAGAGGGAGTGTGTTAAGACAGGTTTTAGTAGCTGGGAGTCGCGGCGGGCAGCAGTGGTCGGGTGTGTGGGGCAGGGGTGCTCTCGTACGAGCTCAATTCCTGGAACTAGTGACCAGGAACTAGTGAACTGTGACCAGTCCCATGAAATAGGCACTTGTATAATGAACAAAATAGCTGGGCAGACATTTGGAGGATTGAAACTGAAAAGAAATGATATGATTAAGACTCAACTAGGGCACAAATGTGTCACAGGCCGAAGTAAGGAAGTTAATATAAACTCACAACAACTATTCAATAGAATTTTATGTGTGTGTGATAGCTCTCAAAGATACCTTGAATATGAATTACCCTCACAGCCACCATCTCTGTTTGATGACATTTCTATACGCAAAGGAACTAAATCATCTGCAATCAAGATCTTCGAGGAGGGTGTGAAGATCTTCCTTCACAGTCATAGAGGAAGAGAGCGTCTGTGCGAGTGATTCAGTTATAGTGGTTGATGGTGGACTTCTTATTCACTATGTGCCCTGGCCAAAGGACACTACTTATGGACATATAATACAATCCTATAGCAGTTACATTACAAAGACTTATGGAGAAAGTCTCACTGTAGTTTTTGATGGTTATCCTGAGAACTGCACCACCAAACAACAAGAGCAAAACAGAAGAGCAGCAAAAAGGTCTTCCTGCGATATTACTTTTGATGAAAATACAAGGTGCATGACTGCTAAAGAAGATTTCTTAGGAAATAAAAGAAACAAAAAGAACCTCATACAACTATTATCTCTAGAACTACATCGAAATGGAATCCAAACTGTGATTGCCGAGGAGGATGCAGATGTTCCAATTGTCGAAACAGCTTTTCACCAACTAAAAACAAGAAAACATTTAATAGTTGTCGATTTGTTAGTGTTGTTAGTATCCCTTGCACCTAATAACGGAAACATTTATATTTGCAAACAGAAAACTGGAAAGTTTCCAACCAAAGTTTATTACGATATAAACAAATTGATATTAAGTTCAGTGGCATACAGAAGCTCTTGTTGTTTGCTTATGCCGTAACAGGATGTGATACAACTTCGTGTTTCTTTGGTCTAGGGAAGAATAAAGCTTTGGAAATGTTACATGCTTTAGAAGAATCTCAAACTCAAGCGTCTGTGTTTATTGAAAAGAGAGTTTCTAAAGAAGATCTAAAGCTTAACGGATAAAACTTTATTCTTAATCTTAATGGATTAAATCTTAATGAAGCAGGCTACTTTATGTTTTTTAAACTTACAAAGAAATCAAAATTGAGATCTAATTTTGACCTCACAAAGCATCCTCCAACATCTGAAGCTGCATATGAACACCTATTGCGAGTTTATTTACAAATACAAACATGTCTTGGAAATAAATTGGATGCAACAAAGTGGGGTTGGAAAATAGGTCACATCAAACAGTATGGAGGATTAAGAAAAACACTAATACCAGTATCCAGCTCTAAACATTTTGCACCTGATGATCTTCTGCAACTTGTTTCTTGTTCCTGCAAAACATCTTGCGCAAATATTGTGGGTGTCGAAAAGTAGGACTGAATTGTTCCGCCATGTGTGCTGTAATGGTCTCTCTTACAGTAACTCTTCTGCTCTCCAATATGACGTTGACCCTGATTGTGAAGAATTATAAAAGATAATCAATTCTACAATGATTTAGCTTGAAGCTTGAATTGATTTAACCACAAACATAAAAATGTACCTAAATGTCATAGATCATGTAAATATAATGTGTAACATTTTGTTACTATTTATATATTTAAATGCTTATTGATAGGTAAATTTTGTAAATATGTATAAATAGAAGGCTTAGTTATTTTTTTCTTCTTGAATGGAAATCTTCATATAATAGAAAATGCTACTGTAAAAAGCGTGTCATTTATATTCCGAGCGAGGTGGGTGGGTGGTCTGTGATGGTTTTAACATAATAATTTGTTAATATCAAATTATTGTGTTACGTACCTGCCGGTTTAGCCAGTCCGGGACAAAGCGGGTCCATAGGTGGTGTATAATGGGACGTCCTAATAAAGGGCTAGGAGTAATCCCCCGAACCATAACTGATTATTCTACTCACTCACTGCGATTGTTACAAAATAACAATTATAACATTAGTGTTATAATTTGCTGAATTTTTTAGTTATATCTCAACAAAAGCCTACGCTACTTCTGTATATTAAAACCACATATATCTTAGATACAAAATTTGAACACACTATGCATATCTATAATAATAATAATTTAGGAAATAGGGCCCAGTATAGCCCAACGTTGCCGGTTATCAGCTCACCAGGCGCGCGCTGCTCTGCACTCTCCCTACAAATCACGTGACAGCCTACCTACGGCGTGTCGAACATAGACATATTTTATCTCGTTTTAAAGAAAATAAAATTTCCCTTAAAGCTTGTACCTAACTTTTTTTAGATATATTAGTCTATAAAACACTATAAAGGAACAAATGTAAATTTAACAGAAAAAAGTTTGATTTTCAAGGTTTAAAAATAAATAACTTAAAAAGTATTGATTTTATCGTAAAAACTGTTGTTACAATATTTGAGGAAAGTATTATTAACAAAACAATGACATAAATGTCATGTTCGTATGACTATTAGTTTTCTCGATATGGCCGATAGAGTAAAAGCTTGCAAGTTCAATATTGGAGGGCGTGTGGGGGGTAAGCAAGAGGGGTTGGGGAGGGGACTTTTCAGAAAATAGTGTTTATAGTGTGGTCTACCATCCCTGAAAAATTCAGCTTTTTACTAATTATTCCCGACACAAACCTTTATTGACTGGACTAGTTTCTCTGTGCCTGTAATCTAGTTTATTATTTTCATTTTACATATATTTGTATAATATCAATGCTTTATTGTAATTGTTTTTTATGCTGTGATAAAGTGTTGTTAACATTTATAAATAAATCATCATTACCATTTTTAATTATTTTTCACTCTTTAAAATCTAACAACCTACTATCAGAATAGTCAACATCAAGGTTTCCTCTATCTGGAGACTCAAAGAAACTCAGTTAACTAAAGAAAATAATCCTCAATTAAGTATTGGTTATTTTACCGTACGATTTCCTTAAACAAGCACCTGTTAGTTGATAATTTATTTAATTAGAAGCTCAAATAGTTGTCTGTGATGTTACAAAGAGTACGGTAGGTACTATATTTTAGCTATTACAAGATGTATGTTAAGTTCAGTAAGAAACTTCAGAAAAAGATACAAAATATATTGTGGAAAGGAAAAAGAAACTATCACAGAAAAATCATGTAAGAAAGAAAACAAAGTAATAAAAAAATGTTGACAGGTCTTCAGCTCAAAGAACAATAAGAGGAAGAGAAAAGACATTACTACAATAGTTTAAACTAAATTATTGATAACTATTATTTCGTTTGTAAATGCTTTTCAATTCTATCATTTAAGTTATGTGTTGCTTATGTATGTTTCATTTATTCTCATAGTTTTTAACAAAGTTTTTATATTTGTAATTTACAAAATAAACATAAAAATTGTATTAGTAATATGTTTTATGCCTTTATTACACTGTATGTCTTATTTTTAACTATTTCATGTTATTGAGTATATGATATTGGCAGCAAATTTTTCCATTGTGAGCACCCAATTCTGTAAACTACTGTCAAAAAAAAGGAGTGATATGTTTTCAATTCCTGGGTGAATATCTACGTTTGTTCAACTATAATTGTTTAACAGCTCAACCTCTTTTAATTTACCAAAAATGTCAGGATATAAAATTTGTAAAAATAAAATCCATCCTAAATTGATAATATATATATTTATATTCTCCTATACAAGAGATGCCAATTCAACTTTGTGTGTATTTGAAAATAAGTATGAATGATTACATTACTGTAGGTTGAGTATAACTGGTCTCTTTAGTTTGGTAACTAAGGGACCTACAGCTTTATGTGGACTCTGAACCATGTAGTACAGCTATTTTCAGCTAACTAACAAGCCTGTTACTCAGTTTTCCTCTCAACGCTGACACATTCATACACTGACTAGCACCCAACATGGACATCCCAGACTTCTCAAGTAGTGCCCATGCCAATAGCATTGAGTGGATTCCATGTCTGTATTAAGAGGACTTAGCATTGAACTATCACAATCTCCAGAATGTTTTGACCCCAAGTAGCTGGTTTATTAATAACAATATTAAATCCAGTTAATTTTAATTAATTAGCTGGGTTAACTATTGTAGTTAATAATGGTAGTGTTAAAAAGTAATATAATATGACCCACTCTTAATTTTTACCAAAAGTGGCCATGTTTTCAGAGTCAGGGTTAGTATTGAAGGTAACTCCTTATAGTTAAACTAATTTACTATAACTCATTGGATTCCTCAGTTCACCACTAAAGCCGTAAGGTATGTATATATATATATATATATATATATACAGTACAACCTTGATAGCACGAACCTCAATAGCACGAAAACCTCGATACCAGACATATTTGAAAAATCCCCTTGAATTGCCCATAGCATTCAATGTTAAAAGTGCCTTTATAACACGAATATTTGAATATAATTACCTCGATAAGATGAATTTTATTCCACTTTCCAAGACCAGGAGAAACCTCTATAACACGAATTTCAACAGTTAAAACCTCTATAACACGAATCTGACCATTATAAGACGAATTCCCACGTGGAACCTCAATAAGACGTATTTATATTTCCAATTCATTCTGTCAAGACATGAAAACTAACTTCCGTCTGTCGCACCACTGCAGTTACATGAGACTGTACTGTCAGTTCCGATTGACTTCAGTTTAGCCTCTCTTTGTACGTAGTGTTGTGTCAGTGATTAGTGAATATGTCAGTGATTAGTGAATCATGTTATAAATGATTAGTGAATGTCAAATGATGTTAAAAAGAATAAATGCACACCTGTAAGTATTGATTTCAAGAGGAAGGTTATTGCTGCGGTTGAAAATAACCCCACAAAAAAGAAAATTGAGATAGCTAAAGAATTTAATATTCAAGCAAGCACTTTAGCTACAATTTTAAAAAACAAGGATAAGTATTCCGGAAGTGGACTTTCTTCAAAGTGTAAACGGGTGAAAAATGGAGAGTTTGTGGATGTTGATGAATATGTTATAAAGTGGTTGAAGATGTGTCGGGACAAAAACGTGCCAATTGGAGGATCAGTTTTGCAGGAAAAGGCACAACAATTTGCTGAACAATTAGGCCATATCAAATTTAGAGCAAGTAATGGATGGCTCCATAATTTTAAAAAGAGGAATGATATTGTGTTCAAAAAATTGTGTGGTGAAAGTGGAAGCGTAGATGAAACAGTGTGCCAAGATTGGATAGAAAACCTCTCACAACACACTGAAGGGTATCACCCTGACGATATATTTAATGCAGACGAAACGGGACTCTTTTTTAAGTGCCTACCCGATAAGACTTTATCTTTTAAAGACGAACCTTGCCACGGCAGTAAAAACAGTAAAGGGAGGATCACGGTTTTGCTGGGCTCAAACAGCACAGGGACAGTAAAATTGAAACCTTTAGTAATTGGCAAATCTAATCGACCAATATGTTTTAAAAACTCAACAACCTTACCAACAGACTACGTGGCAAATAAAAAGGCATGGATGACTGGCGATATTTTCAGTTCCTGGCTTTCTAACATAAATAAGGATATGAAAAAGAAAAATAAACACATTCTTATAATGATTGATAACTGCACAGCCCATGGTGATATTCCTCAACTGTCTAATGTAAAGGTAAAATTTTTACCTCCAAATACCACATCAAAGCTACAGCCACTTGACCAGGGTATAATAAAGAATGTTGAAAGTCACTATAGGAAGGAAGTTGTTCGACGTTTTCTTAGTGACTTGGATAACAACTCTCCAACTAAAATCAACCTACAATGCCATGTGGATGCTAACCAAGGAACTGTTTTAAAAAGAGTGGTTTCAAGATTATAGAAGATGTGGACGAACCTACTCCTCTACCAATAGACGTTGCTCCAAGAGATTGGACTAAAGTTAGGGACGAACTGGACCTACAGGAGTTGGAATTTGAAGATTTGTAACTTTCGATGATGACGTTGCAGTTTGTGGAGAGGTTACAGAATATGATATCTTATCTTCAGTAGGCCTACAAGCACAGCCTGATGAGGAGATGGAACAGCAAGATGAAGAGGCGGACAATGGCGAAGATGACCAGCAATCCAATAGCGAATACACTGTGCAAGCCGCCCGCAAATCACTAAATGTCTTAGTGTTTGTTTTCTAAAAAGGATTTTTTAAGTGATGAGGTGGTAAAATGTATAAATGTTTTGGATTCCACATTGGATACTATCCACATGAAAATAGGTAAACAGTCCAAAATTAATGACTTTTTCAAATCAAGTTCATCACGTCAATAACTTTAAATTGTAGATTGTATTCCTGTATGCAGTACAGTATGTTATGTACGTATATTACTCTACTTTTATTGTCAAACTAACAAATTTAAATTGTTGTAAATACAGTAGTCACTTAGTATTTAATATGTTTCTCTTTTGTTTATGTTTACGAAATTATTACAGTAATTTAAATTTATATTGGATTACTGTAAATTTCAGTAATTTAATTTATTACTGTAATTCATATTACCCTACTCTTATTGTTAAACTTACAAATTTAAATTGCCGTTAACACTGTAATCAATTATTATTTAGTACAGTGAAGTACAATACTACAGTACAATTTTGTATGTTACTCTTTGTTTATGTTTACTAAATTACTACCAGTACTGTATTTCAAAATGTTGATTAGGTTATGTAATTTACTAAGTCATACTCATTTGGCCTTTTAATTTTTATTGTGCTGGCTATTTATATTCCTATGTATTAATTGTATCTGTATCTGTCATTAATTTGTAAATTAAAATGTACAGTACGGTGTATGTATTTCACGTATGTTTTACTGTATTTGGAATTACATTTCAACCCGTCGCCGTATAAAATGCTAACCTCTATAACACGAATGTCACTCATTTGAACCTCGCTAACGAATGTTTGAATTGAATTGGAAAAAAAAAAAAAAAAAAGCCCTGGCTGTTGGGCTGTTGATAAATTGCCCTTTCTGAGGAACGGTCGAACTCAGATAGTAACCAGACTACACTCATCCACACTCATCCTACACTCATATAACCATTCATATTCGCCTTAAAATACCAACAACGTTGGTCGGCGTCTCATATATAAGAATAAGAATAACACGAACCTCGTTATCGCGAATACCTCGATCAGATGAATATTTTTCAATTCCCTTGAGATTTGTGGTATCGAGGTTCCACTGTATATATATATATATATATATATATATATATATATATATATATATATATATATATCTTTAACCCAAGTCATTCTATAATCAACAAAGTTTAAGAGTGTTTGCTCGCCATGACTGGCATCTGATTGGGATGCATTGAATTGACATAGGCTAGTGACTGGTCTCATGCCATGACAATCGGTCAACAAAGATGTGGGACATGTATGTTTGCTAATTCAACAATTTAGTTTAGTTTTTTTAGCCTTCATACGATTTTAATGAGATTACATTAGTAATATATTATAACAGGAGTAATTTACTTCGTAGAAGTTGAAATAAATAAGTAAATATAATAGATTAAATTGTAAATTTTATATTTACTCTAGGAGCATTCCTCTTAAATTGACTACCCCCTGCACCCTCCAATGCCATACCTCCCAAGTGCAGCTTTTCCACCATTATTTATTTATTTTCACTTAATGTATTTTAGGTAATAATAGTTTTGGACTTTGTTATTATTCTTAAGCCTAAAATTTCATAATTTTAGTTGGTCATCAAATTCTATTCCTTCTCTGTCATGACGAATCATCCATAGCATATAAATGTCTAATTAAATATAATACAGACAAAGAGAAGGTGAATTTAAAACAAATAAACTTCGAGAAGCCTACATAAATTTTATATTTGATTGTGGTACTATATATTTATTTACTGATAAGGAGTTATCAAAGTATTATCAAGAAACAGTTAGAGTTTATTGATATGTAGCAATAAATAGGGCTTCATAATATTTATTGAATGTCTTCCCTCACATAGCAGCACCTTCATTTTGAGGATTTAGGCAACGCAATGGTTACAGTTTTGATGTTCAGATAGTCATGAAGAGCTTCTTCTCCCCTGAAATAAGTCAATTTCAAATTAATTCTTTAATAACTAATGATAAAAAAAAAAAACCTGGATATTTTTATATTCTTCAAAGAAACTAATGAATTTATTGGCCTCTAAATAAACATGTACACATATTTAAACTGAGCTAAAACATCCTTCTTCATTGAGTACTATGATGCTGCAACCTAAATTCTATATATTATTAGTCTGCCAATAAAAGAAACTGCAACTTCATCCTGAAAACTTGCTATTTCCTTATTGTGAATTTACCGAGTATAGATATCTGTTAACTTAGGATTTCTCTCGCTCTTAAAACTTAGGTTTGGGACTCTTGTTATCTTAGCAGTTAGCCAATTCAGGGGTTCTGAAAATTAAACCCCAAGAGGTACAACTAAATTTAGCTTGATGGTTTTTGATCCTTGTCCCAAAACAATGTTAGAATACTCAGTAAAAAATGTCACTGGTGTTGAAAATATACCAATAAAGACCTGCGGTTTTAAGGAGTCAGTTAACCGCAGGTCTGCAAATTCAACGCATTTGTCTGAATTGCAATTTTAATTTAATCTAAATTTCAACTGAATTCCTGTTTAGACGCGCAAATTAGCATATTTCTGGAATTCTCAATTATAGATTTAAGAATAACCTCTCCTAAAAATGCATATAAAATAATGTAAATTCTTTTAACTGTATAGATATATCTTACATGTCTTTTCCAATACCAGATTCCTTATAGCCTCCGAATGGTGCTTGGTGTAATACAGCATTAAAACAGTTCACCCTGAAAAATAAAGATTAGCCTTTATTGATGGGAAACTGATTGTTTCTCTCGTAATATAGAGAAAAAAGTAAAACATAACAAAGAATGTGTGTTTGCAGGCAAAGTTAGAACTGAGTAGACATCTATGCCCTTTAAACCTGGGACCATTAGCTTAACGTAACATTCAAACTAGAATAGGAGCACAAGTGGAAAATGAAGGTGATATCTTATTGGAAATTGAACTTGGTTAGTTGTTCGTTAAGCCATTTTCCTAATCTCTTCAGCCTTAGTATCGCCACATAAACAATGAATGTAATGAAAGTTTTGAGTTATGATTTATAAACAAACTAGCTGTACCCACCCGCATCACCGGTCATAATGTTGAGTTTTGATTGTATCATTGAAATGTGCAGCAACCTTTCAGTTTACATAGTATCCAATTTACAACAGCTGATGTTTTGTGTAGTTTACTACTGTACTCAATTATTTTTAATTTTGAAAGTTTTGCCTACCACAATTTTATTATATTTGTTTTTATTAAACAGCTGTTAATCAAATAAATCAATCAATTAATATAGCTTCACAAGAAATCAAAACATAAAAATATAAACTGTATAATTTTGACATATTTAAAACCCACGGCTGATATTCTTTTTATATTTGACTTATTATACCTTCATGCATCCTGCTATCTGATTAACATCGAAACTTTAGAAGTCCAAGGGATGGCGCCCTGAGGGATTAAAGAAACGGGAATAGGACAGAAACCTTCCCTGGGGTATATAGAACAACTTCCCCAAGTTTAATGGCGATCGGCTGGACGGTTTGGTAGCGCATAAAGGATAGACAGACAAACAAACATACATTGGATTTTATCTATATAGACTAGACAGCAAATATCCACCTTGGGTAGTTAATAACGGCAAGTTAGTACAACAATTTTGAGATTAATTTAGTTAAAGGCATGAGCAAGCTGTTGTTAAAAATGCAGTCAAACAAGGATCTTTTCCAAGTTGATTTAGGGTCATACCGTTAGTGACTATTTGTTAATTTGTTAAAATAGCTGATTTTAACTTTTTACATCGCACAAATATGCATCTATGTGATATTATGTTGTTATTAATCTTATCTTAATTTATATAATCCAAAAACGAGTCCTGATTATATATTAGGTCACAATCTCTACAGAATCATTGAATAGATTTTGATGCAATTTGAAGAGAAGCTTTTGTATTATAGAGACCTACTAAGAAATAATGTTTTCTCAAAATTTCATTCCTGAGTAGAAACACTCAATGTTTCTTTTTTTCCATAAGATTAACTATGGCATCAATTTAATTTTGTTCTAATTTTGTTATATTGGTGCGGCCGCCACTAGGTCGAGCTTGTTGCATGGCAGAATAGAGAGAGAGGGAAGGTTACGAATTGCCATGAGAATAAGAGAGAGACAGGAAACGGCGGACAATCAGCATTGCGTATTGTGTAACTGCTCTAAGCTCGTTTTGTCTGATACTGAAGTCTGACTTATTTTCTTATCTCTTTTCGCTTCTTATAGTTCTGTCATATTTGTTGTACTTTTTCAACATCATATATGTATAAAAAAAACCTTTTAGTTCTAGAGGAATGTTTAGTGTATTTCTTTCTATGCCAGTGCAAGAGGGTTTCTATCAATATTTAGAATATGCCATTACATAGTTCTTATATCTGTTATTTATTACACAAATTAATAATTTCTATACCTAATTATACACGAATAATAAGTCTATTAAAATGACATATTAAAAATAAATTTACTAGCCTAAATAAAAAAGTTTGTTGTCTATTTTATTTCTTTTGGGTATTTTTATGACGATGATTAAAATATGTAGACTCTATTCAATCACTTTACTGTGAAGACAATTTAGTTATAGGCTTTCTGTTGAAATTTCACAATAATTTGTTCACAAACAAAAAAGTTATAGCAATTTTTATGTTGTTCAAAACAGCTGTAAGAAAGTAAGTTGTTTTCTGAAAGGCTTTGAACCCTTTTGTATCAAAAGTAAAAGTCAAAGTGCTTTATTCATCCAATCAAACATACAAAATGTCATGAATATGCCACAAAAACAAACAAAACAACTGAGTGAAAATATGATGATTATTTAAAATTAAACCTCAACTAAAATAAACTATTTCAGCTTTTGCATTTAACCAAATCTGTCCACAGTCTATGCCCTGTCAGCTTTTGGGTTAAATTCTTATATGCTATAGAGTGCAGATTTATTTAATATTTATTATGTTTATTTTTTAATGATTTAAATTATTTAATTATTTTCCATACCTCCACCAATTTATTACGAAAATGGCCCAAATATGAAATTGATATCTTAAAGTGGGTTGTTCGGTGGGAAGGTATTTTTAATAGGTGATGATTTTGAGTAGTAAATTGGGCTTCTGGTTTTTTTTATTTAAATGAAATATCCTTATAAGTTTAAGATAACTTCAGCACTGTAAACTGTCATAATTTCAAAATGGATCTATAAGATTCATTATATTTTATAATACTCAAAATTCTTTTTACACGTTTTTGTATTTTAAAATACTTTCTGTGAAATGTGAACACCCCCAACAGATTATCCCATATCTAAGAAGAAATTCAAATTAACTAAAGTAAACTAGCTTAGTTGTTTTTCATTTGTTAAATCTCTTATCTTCCAAATTGCAAAGCATGCAGAGCTTAATCTACTAGTTAATTTATTAATTTGTACATCCCAAGGCAGTGCTTCATCCACAACTACACCCAGAAAATTGGAGTGTACTGACAAAGTAATTTGATTATTAAAAAAATTTACTTAAATTGGGCTAGTTTTGTTTTGAAAAAAGTGAAAAATCTGGGTTTTTTGAAAATTTAGTGAAAGGTTTGTCACATTTTAGCCAATTAAATAATTCATATAAGCAATTTGAAAACTGTTGGGGTAAGCTATCATTATTTTTTAATTTCACTAGTGCAGTAGTGTCATCCGCAAACAAAACAATCTTTTTTGGCATCTGTTGAGGAAGATCATTGATATATATTTAAAAAAAAGCAATGGGCCCAAAACGGACCCCTGTGAGACTCCAAGTTCTATTGGCATTTTTTAAATATAACTAAATACTATACAATCATACTACACTTGATTTTCACGAAACAGTATAAGTTAAAAGATAAGAATACAATCCTAAAACAATAAAAGTTTATTTTTTAGTTTTTAATGAATTTTGTTTGCGATGTCCAGTTGGCACTTAACCCTTTCTGGGCTGAACCAACTTTACAGTCTGGACAGAATAAAAAATGGGGTAAAAATTGTTATTCAATTTTTCATTCTAATTTGTTGGAAACCAATCTTATAACCTTATAACTTTATATTTTTTATTCTAATATTATTTTTTAGTATTATATTTAATAAATATTGTTCGGATAATTTAAGATGAAAATAAATATTACCACAGTCTAATAACACAGTCTTAAGTAGTTAAGCCAATTATGAGTCTAGGTGTTTGACTAAACAAATAGAAAATTATCTTAAAATGATATTATTGACATAATAGTACACATAACTCTTAGAATAGAACTGGCTTTTACAACATGCCGAATTCTCACTCAAATATCACTGCCAAGGAAGGTTAATCAGTCTCCATTTCTGATAACCTTATCAGTGGTATGACTCACCCGTCCACCCATATGCACAGTATCAGCTAAAGTCTTACAGTATCAGGCAACGTGGGTCATGAAAGTGAACATCTTGTACACATAATTTTGCTAACTAAAGGTGTTATTGGTACATTATTGATATCTTGCTCTGAAAAAGACGTATTTAGTTATTCAATTATTATCGCCTGAAAAGTCAGGATTATCACATGCAACCATCTTTCATTAGTAGATGCACCAGACACAATGGAAAACAGCTGGAATGATAACAAAGGCGGGAAGCGTGGCAGCGAGCAGGCATGAGAGCGGGGATGGAAGTAGAGCAAGGAGAATATTACAGTGGGGAGGAGGAATGGAAGAGATAAGCCAAACAGTATACAACTTCGCTCGCGTCAGTTAGGGTTAGGTGATGAGACGAGAGGTATTGGCGGAAAGGCCCATCATTCGCCTGGACCACTAAAAACATTATGCAAATAATCTAGTCAATCCGCTCGCAGAGCATGATAATCTTGGCAGATTATATCGTCAAATGCCCAGGAAGGGTTAATACATAGCTTTTTTGGATGTCTGGATAACAGGACAGTGGCACTAAGAGGGATAAATTTGCTGATGGTTAGCACTTGCTTTATTGCTGATATTTATTTATTTGACAAAGTTGTAATATAAATGCTGTAAGCCGAGTGGTCTAAAGCGTCAGGACTTTGTGCCTGGGTTAGAGATAGCGCAAGTTCGTATCCCGCCTGGCCTCGAAGGTTTTTCAGTAATAATCGTCTTGTACTGTACTGGTTTGTCTTATTACGATGTCTGAATAAGTTCTCCACACAGATCAATAGTCTGTTGGAATAGGCAGAATAAGGTTAAGAAGGAGGATCAGCCTCTCCTTTATAAAAAGGCTTTTATTTTCAGCCTTACAGCTGCAACGAAACAATTACTCACCAAACAGAACCAGCCTGTGCAGCTTTGGCAAAGGCAATTGCTTTGTTTAAATCATTAGTGACAATGCCAGCCGCTAGACCGTAGTTTGTATTGTTTGCCCGTTCAACCAGTTCCTCCATTGCTGAGAACTTAATTATCTGCTGCACAGGTCCAAAAATCTGAAAAATAATTGAAATTTGTTATTTGACAGGCTGTCAATTCAAATAGTTTGTACTTAATTTTGGGAGAACAGAGTTTTAATCTTCCAAACCCATGTATCTAAAACTATCTATATGACCTATCTGAATGCATGGTGAACATTTTTGTGATATACACTGAACTTAAAAGGAACAATAACAGAAAATTGTTTTACACTTTCAAGTTTATATGGGCTGTATACCTAAAAGGAAACTTATTCAATGTACCAACCATCAGCTCTTTTGGAGATTCCAACCTTACATCTTGCTCTCTGCAGTCCAAGCCTTAGTCACTGAGTCACCATGCAGGCAATCTATTATTGGCGTGTTTAAATATTTCACCAAGACACTCACTCTTTCTCCAAATAGTTTTGCAGTCTTCTCAATGCTGTTTTTTTTTTTTTTTTTTTCTTAGAATCATTCTGAATTAACAATGTCAAAGACTTAATTGCAACAATTTTTACCACACTAAAAGCTTGTTCAAAAGGGATGCTGACTTTGAGAAAAGGTAATATTCTGTTGCAAACCGTTTCCTTGGCACCTAATAAAAAATACTTGAAACACCTACAAAAGGTGGTTATCGACAATGGAGGCCCACTACGTTGTCTATACTGGCAGTTTTACCCTGGACCTGTGTCCTGAAATGTGAGGCTTTGGAGAGACGCAGGCTCAGGACCCTAGCATCAAAAGCAATGTTACTTCAATGTTTGGCATATTGAGGCATCAGTGGTATCACAAAGAGCTCACATAAACCAGGGAATGTAAGAGTCGATACCATACTCCAACACAATCTAATCTAGACAGAGTGGAAAGATTGGTCTTCAACATCAGGACAGAGTGGAAAGACCAATTATAATATGCTGTGGTGTTCCAGGATTATAATATTATAATATACTGTTTTCTCAAAACAGTATATTATAATATTACTATTTCTCAAAACATGTTTTATCTTAGTACAGAGTGTATATTAAATGTTGGGAGTTAAATTAAAGCCATTAAAATTTTTTTGTTACTGGATAATTTGTGATGCAGGTTTGTATTAAGGCTCATTAATAATGCAATTCATTTAATGAATCCTGAAACAGTGGCAAAATAAAGATAATGTTAAATGTTATAGAAAAGTTCATTGACTCCTCGCACATGGCAAACGAATATATACCCAGCCTCTGCTTTGCCTCAAACGCAGTAAACAAACATATCTGAAATGAAATATCCTTGGTCTGTCACTCCACCCAAGCACATTTGCTTTCTACACTTATGGTTATTTTTCTCTATCTTCTAATTTTCAATTATTTTTCTATAGTTATTGAATCATAAATGAAAGATACTTTTAAAAGTTTCAAATAAAATGTTGAAAACTTTTTATATTTGTACTTTTCATTATAATTGTACATCTACAATAAAATATCGTTAAAAATTACAATTTTAACTTTAAATATAAATTTATATTTTTTATGTTCCTTTATGTTTCTAAACTTTAAAAAAATTAACTTCACATTTCATTAAAATTATTTTTTTTTACATAATTACCTGTTACTTTAAAATAGGGTAAAATTTCCGTGTGCGAAGGGTTCATTTTGGAAACTATTCTTGTACTTTTAAAAGTAATAAAAGTAGTAGTGTTTTAGTTACAATTCACATTGATTGTAACAATCAACCCAATTGTAACTAAACAGTATTCTGTTGAAATAATTTGTTCTAAAATAAATACAGTAAAAGTCATACGATATCAGCAAACTTACTTAGAAAGATAAGTTCAAAACACTTACCTCAAGAATACTTGTAACAGTTTTTTATTTATTTTTTAAAATGTTATAGAGAGTTTATAATCTTATATTTGATAATTTTCAATCTCTCCTGCTATATTTAATACCAGCTGACTCCCTGTGCTTTGGTATGTGAAAGAAACATCAAAGAATAGGCATTAGAAAACGAATCTGGCAATAGAAATAATTTGATTTGTTTCAGCAATAATTTAGGCTAATACAATTGACTGATAATACTTGAAGAATCAAGTAAAATTATCTAATTAAAATGTATTTATATTAGCTAATTATACTTGCTTACTTATCTGACAATAGCGCTATGATTTAAAATATAATTAAATTTTAATTGAAGCTGCTATTTTAAAATTAAACACAAATTAAAGCTTTGAATGCAAACATTTCCTTTCCATATTTATAAATAGGAACTAACATTGATGTCCAGTGGGTCAGAGTCCTGAGGTTAAAGTCAAAGTCAAAGATTATCTTATTTTACCAGGCAAAGTTAGGGCTAAGAAGCCCTCTCTTAACCTGTGGCAGATAGCGCCGCACGTGGTGAAGACTGTAACTATCGCTCGCATATGTGCGAAACTTAGGGAAGGGAGGTTGACGCGAAGGAGTCAACCACCAGAGTCGTGCACCAAAGCCGCCCTGTCTGGATGTGTCACCGTCACCCTTGCGAACTGGACAGATGAGTAGCCTCGTAGTTTAAGTAATTTTCAATCATTTAAGATGTTTCAATTAGGCTAAATTATCAGAAGGGGGGAGTAGAACCACTTGGTAGTTGTCAATTAGAAAAACCGTTAAATGCAGATTTAGATAATTTGGGGGCACGAGGGGATCGCAGCCAGCCCTGATTGTTTGCAGTATTTCTCAAAATATATTAACCTTTTTTCAATTAATAAATTCAGATCTAACCAAAGCTGGATGTGATTTATAGGGAACCTGACGAATAGCACTCACGCGGCCAACTCATTGACTTTCAACCCACACGCTTCTAAGTTGTGTGGGAAACGGCGGCGAATTAATCTTCTAAATTACCACACGGCCTCTGATTTAACGATACCATTCCCCTAATAACGCAACACCAGCCCCCGTTTTCCCCATAAACCTGAGGACCAAGGGCTTAACGTGATTGCTGAACCACGGGAACGGCAGGGCAAAAACTGTTAGTGGTCTTATCGGCAAATCTGGACCACCTTAGCGGCCATTGCCTTAGCCCCTTAGCCATGGCCGCTCCAAAGGCTCAAACCCTTCACTTTCACTATTTGAAACGCTAAGAACCTGTATGTAAAATTTCACCTCCAGCGTATCAGGAAGTTGGAGAGCTTATGATGCATGAGAGAGCTATTAGTTATAAATTAAGTTTAACTTACTGCACTTTAATATTATAAAATATTTTTTAAGAGTTTGATCAACAATTATTTTTGAAATTTTGTTAGGGAAGAAATTCACTAAGGAGATATGGCTACTTAAAATGGCTAATTTGGCCTTTCTATGAACACAGCTCATTTATAGAACATGCTCATAGCTCATAGAAACTGTGCGATATATTTTATTCAAATGTTGAGAACATTAAGTTACTGGAACACAAATAAGTTAAGAAATGTTGTGGACAAAAAGTACTAACAAACTAGTGTAATGTAAAACTTAAAAAAGTATATATATTTAAGTGTAACCCTTGATTATATACAAATACAATAGATATTCCATCTAATGGGAATATTTGTGACAGTAATTTGGTTAATTAGTGAGGCCGGCAACAACAGCTGGTTAAAACTCTATTAGATTTACATGGGACTACACTATTGCTCCACAATGGACCACAAAAACAGCTAATATTTTGAGACTCAAATTTTAACATTAGATGGGAGATATATTTTTGTCTAAAATCAGTGTTGTAACCAGTTTCAGAGAAATCACTGAGGATGCCACATTAATACAATTGACTGATAATACTTGAAGAATCAAGTAAAATTATCTAATTAAAATGTATTTATAGTAGCTAATTATACTTGCTTACTTATCTAACAATAGCACTATGTTTTCAAACAGAATTAAATTTTAATTGAAGCTGCTATTTTAAAATTAAACACAAATTAAAGCTTTTAATGCAACCTTTCCATATTTATAAATAGGAACTAACATTGATGTCCAGTGGGTCAGAGTCCTGAGGTTAAAGTCAAAGTTAAAGATTATCTTATTTTACCAGGCAATGTTAGGGCTAAGAAGCCCTCTCTTAACCACAGCTGGTTAAAACTCTATTAGATTTACATGGGACTACACTAGTGCTCCACAATGGACCACAAAAACAGCTAATATTTGAGACTCAAATTTTAACATTAGATGGGAGATATATTTTTGTCTAAAATCAGTGGTGTAACCAATATGTAACCAGTTTCAGAGAAATCACTGAGGATGACTCATCACAGTATGGGCGAAACGTCTGGTTATCTTGTAAATAATGTAGATAGTACCTTGACAAGGTTGTCACCAGAAACTGTAGATTCTAGTTAGTAACCCAAGCTTTATCTTTGGTTATTGATGATATTTTAATTACTTATATAATTTGAGTACTCAAAGCTTTCTTTGTAAATGGAGTCTGGTTGGTTGTTTAGAAATTATAGTTTATATAACCAAATATTTGATTATTTTATACTATACCTCTTCTCTCGCAATAGTCATCTTGTCCGTTACATTGGAGAAAACTGTGGGTTGTATGAAGTAGCCCTTGTCACCCAGACGGGCCCCTCCAGTCTCCAGTTTCGCCCCCTCTTTCTTGCCTGCCTCAATCATTCTCAATGCCTTTGCGAACATTTCTTCGTCAATCTACCAAAAATAAAGTTATCACTATTTTAGATCAAATGTGTTGGTTTTACAAAACAAAAGATTGTGTTAGAAATTTGTATACGTTAAAATATAGCATATAAATCTTTTTAAACTTTATAAAGTATGTAAATGAAAAACTTACTTAAAAATTATTTTAACTCCTTTACCAGACTCAATGTTGAATATTGTTACCTTGCAAAATTTGTTAACTTTTCTCAATTATTATTAGAGGAAGCAAAATAACTTTTAATGTTGGTAGAATATCATTAACCACCCTGATCCACAGGTTTATATTATCAACTTAACAGATAGAAAACGATATGTTATAAAAGTAAAACTTGACAACATTTTCATTATATTTTTAAATAATAAATTCCAGTAAACAAAATCATTATTCTATTTCAGTTACAATAAACCTTTGTTTAAGTCTAAGTTGTACAAATAAAATTGTGTTCTACAAGTATTAGAAAATTAGGCTCTATTGTAAAACTTCTTAGATACATACCAAGCTGTATGTATCTAAGAATTTATATTAAAATCAATGGCTAAACTGTCAATTTAAATCAGTGTTATGAATTTCATAACAATAAAATATCTTCACTATATTTAAAAGAGAATATGGAGAACGAATCTTGGCAAGATTGAACATATAATTTCATCACCAACAATTTCAATCACATCTTACCAACTGTTTGTTTGAATATACATTTAACATGTGACAAAATTAGCTAAAATTTGTAAGATTACAATTTTATAATGAAATTAATTTAGGAAGATGGTGATTAATTAATTGATTTATTTGATATTTAAAGTTATAACCCAACTAACAAATTCACAACCATGCAATCAATACCTGAGGGCCTTGTTCTGTGTCTGCCTTAAATGGGTCGCCCACCCTTCGCTTTGCTGCTCTTTCTGCTGCCTTCTTTACAAATGTGTCGTAGATGGTATCTTGCACAAATGTACGTGTGCCTGCACAACAAGTTTGTCCTCCGTTGATGAAGACTGCTTCGTATGCAATGTCCACTGCCTGGTCCACTAAAAAAAACTCAATTATTTCAAGAATATTTCTTAAATGTGAATTTAGATTTCAGTGATATTATTAATTTCTTACTCTAATTTTTGCTGTTATTTTTATGTTGATATTCATAAAAGGATTTTGCAGTTTATATATTTATGTTTTTTGAAAAAACAAATTTATACAAACAACTGATTGCTTGTCTCTCTTTTTCTCTTTCATTCTTTTAATAAGAGAAAGAGTAAAAAGGAAATAGATGTGGGAAAATAGTGAAAATTGATGCAACTTTGTATTCGATCTTTTCAACATGCTTAAAGTATATTTTGGGCATGGAAACTAACAAGACTCAAAACTATGGATTATTTTTTATTTTTATAGAAAGTCAAGTTGCAGTGAAATATGCCTATTGTCATGCATTTTCTTTATAAAACCCACAGTTAAACCAGTCATACCAATGCTCATTTGAATTGGTAACCGTCGTAGTTCTGAACTCAGCTAACCGTCAAAGATCAGAGGTCTGTCTCATTACTAAATAGCATTCATATGCTTATCTCCTGTCTATTTCAACGTGTGGCGACTGGTTTCTATATAAGGTTGTTATATAAGGAGCCAAATATAACAACTATATTTTAACCAAAGGATAAAAGGCCTCGTCATACCTATTGAATTAATTAAATTACTTTCTATTGTTAGTTTTTCAAACCAAGTAAATTTAATCTGAAAGATATTTTATTTAAAGAGGACACAACATTATACAGTGCAATTTTAGATTAACTTTCTTTTAACAAGTATAAATAGAATAATTATTATTAAAAAGAACTAAGTTTAAAAGTCAGATTGTTTGAATATTAAAGAAAATTAGTTATACACAATATTTATCAATATTTCTTCAAACCAATTGATAAGGTGATTGCAAAAGTTAGTTTCTAAACTGCATAACTCATTAATGTATAAATTTAAACTAGCTTTAGTAAGATCCAATAATAGCTTGTTAAAAAACCTTGGATCTGAATCACTGATTAGATTGGGCCAGTGGCCGAGCGATCTAAGACGTCATGACTTCGAGCCTGAGATAGTGCAGGTTCAAAACTGGCCTTGACTGAAAGTTTTTATCAGTAATCAGATAATCAGTAATCAGAAATAACTTGTACTCTAATTTTTTCTGCCTTAAGTTGTCTGAATAAGTTTCCCACACACATCAATAGGCCATGGGGATTGGTCAGAGTAGGGTTAAAAAGGAAAGGAAAATAATACCTGAATATGAATTTGATATCATATGTAACAAAATCATGTCCAAAAATAGAAATGGGGTATATGTCTTGTAACCACAGATTTTGGGTTAATCTTTACTCTGAAAATCATTAAAACAGGTGATGAACTAGCATCATTTGAAAAACAATCCACTTGACATGACAGATGTGGAATGTGAATTAAATCCAGTTTGTATGTTAGAAAATCTTCCAAATGGGTTTGTTTATTCTGATTCTAAATGGGACAAAAAGGAAAAATAAATAACTTTCCAAAATTTTATTTTAAAGGAAATGGACTCTGAAGATTAATGCAGACATTGTTGTATGTCATGGGTAATAATTTCTTAACATGTCTAAGTTTCTAACATGTCTATTTCTTATGTTAACTAAGTTAAGTTAGTAGTTTATATTATAGATTTTGGAGTCTATCTTTGCTTGTGTGTATTGTTCATACATCTATAAATAGATAAAAACATTTAATAAGCAGATAAAAATTTAAATTGGATTAAAATAATTCATGTTGGTAAAATTCAACCTTATTATAATTATCGTCTTAAAACATTGGAAAACCAAATAGAAACTTATTTTTCCTTAGTTTCAATAATTCATAGATTCAAAACATACCATCCATATCATCAAATATGGCTATTGGACTTTTTCCTCCAAGTTCTAAGCCGATTCTTTTCAAGTTTGATTTAGCTGATGCCTCCATAATGATCCGTCCAACCTAAAAATCCATTATGAAGTTGAAAGATTATCTTATTTTATATACAAGTTATTAACCTAGATCAGTATCATTCAATAACATTTAATATAAAATTACATTAAACTCAGTTGCCGTTTCTAAGATGTTGTTTTCCACTCAGTTCCAAGTTCAGTTTCCTACGTTGTGTAAATAGTATAATTATTATACTATTTACACATGTGTTGCTCCTAGAATATGGTAGTCATGTAAAGACGTTGGTCCTAGGAGCCTAAACAACAAAAATGGTCTCATCTAAGCAGACCAGGAAAACTGAGTTTTAATTAGGAGCCTCTCCCCTTTAAAAACATACAACATTTTTATTTAGTAGTATTCCATTGATAATACCCCTGCACTATAACGATAATTAACCAAATAGTCCATTACTATGCACGAGGATTAACCATTAAACATTACCTCAGTAGATCCAACAAAAGCAACTTTGGCGATGTCTGGATGATTTGTTATTGCAGCCCCTGCAGTTGGACCGTACCCATTCACCACATTTAACACACCAGGGGGAAAGCCAGCCTGTAAATATAACAGATATGAATAATCAGACAAAAGTACCTGTTTCATAAGCACTATAGTATCCTATATATAAAAAATCGTGTCATTTAGTTCACTCACTTTCTGACCGATTACTTAACCGATTTTGATGACTTTTTTTATTGAAAAGATAATTTTTATTTCTAAGTCGTAACTGACCTAGATTTTTTAAATTCTTATAGTTTTTTGCCCCTTATCAAAGTTGGAATGAAATTCTTATGGAAATTAAATTTAATTGACCAGCTGGCGGTATAAACAAATGTTAAATGGTCCAAATAATTTGTTTAGTTAAACATAGAGAGCAGTACAGTAAAATATCAAATTAATTATAAAAGAGCGAATACATGTCCTGTCTGTGTGTATGTTATCATTAGCCTTTAAATAAAATGAAAACATTTGATATAGGCTTAGTAATAACATTGATTGTTTATAATTCATTATTATACTATAAATAGAGTGCAAATCAATTGCATTGGGTGAGTTACTGTAAATGAATTTAAATAATATGATTTTACTTAATACAGTTTAATTACTAATGTTTGAAGTCAAAAGTTACATGCCGAAAGCTGAGGTGTCACGAGTGCAGCGAGTCACAGGGTTGGCGTGCAGGAGTGTCCCCTAGTAATTAATTAATATTTGCTAATTTACTATTCATGTGAAAATTGCTAACGATATTTTCAAAAATCGCTACTTATCAAATTCTTCATCTGGGTAGAAAAAACCTAAAAAAACAACAATACTTAATCTAACATAATGTAGACACTTCCTTGGAAATATCTTAAATGTGGCATATTAAATGCTTTTTTTAAGAAGAGGCCAATCTCCTTCTTAACCTTACTCTGCCCATTCCTCATAGACTATAGATCTGTGCGAGGAACTTAATGACAGAGTAAGGGAGCAAAACAGTACAATAGAAGGTGGATATTACTGATAAATCTTCCAGTCTAGGCCGGGCGCTATTTCTAACCCAAGCCCAAAGTCCTGATGCCTTAGACCGCTCGGCCACCCATTACCCATATTGCTAAATACAAGCAAAGTCTACATGTTATAATAAGTGTGAATCTTCAAAATAACTTGTAATGGTATTATTTTTCATACTCAAAAATATCAAAAGACAAAGCATACAGCCTTGCGGTATACCACATGTTAAATCAATTACACTGGATATCTATTAATGGAGGCAGACAGCTGTACCTCATGACCTTGTCATGTTGTAGTAGGATGAGATGAGAAACACGGAATAAATCAAAGCAGTCTTAAAAACATGAACAGGGCAGCTGTGTTTCGATTTGATTGGTAGCAAATAACAGCTGATGGTGATTCAAACTGAATCAAAGAAATACTAAAAAGTACAATATTTTTCAAACAAAATTCCAACTGATGAAATGATCATGATTGAACAGTAAAATACTATCCATCAAATTTTATTCTTAGTTGAATTAAAATTAAAATTCACTCACTAACATTGGTATATAGTGATCTATATTTTACTCGGTTGGAGAGTCTAAGTTTTGTAACATGTGTAACGTTCACACTCCCATCATATGCAATTTATATATTACATTTTATAGTTTATATTAATATTTTCGTTTTTATAATTGCATACTTTTTATATAATATAACACAGTTATAAAGTTAGAGGTTTAGTGGTCATGAAGTAGGTCAGAGAATGCTGAGGCAGCAGCGTCAGTATTCCTGGAGTGATGGTCAAGGAAGGTGGACAGTTGAGTCTAAGCTGAGGTATGTGTTGGGTGAATAGAGAAGTGTTCTAACAGTGCAGGAGTACTTGCTATGTAATATGTTTTGTTGTATTTGACTTTTAAAGTTGTTTGAGTTAAATGGGTCATGATGAGTGTTGTTGTTTAGTAATATTTAATGATTTGGATTCATGAATAAAACAGTGAATTAGTAATGAAGAGTTACATTTTTATTCATTCCAAGGTCCCGGTGCCTTAATCACAGAGGTGGTGGCAGCGGACTATTGTAAGTAATATATAATTTAATAATCAAAAGATCAACCGCGTTATACATGGTTGGTACAACTATAAAAAAAAGGTCAAGAACAGATCCTCGCCTCCATATACATGTGTGGACTGCTCTTTCCCTTCAAAAAATTTGAATATGAATAATTGGGTAAGATTTCAAGTTTCAGGTTTTTGGTTACGAACATCGTATGACTCTAATTTTGTCGGAGGTAGCGTAGTCAACATTTTCAACGGCTTTTCTAAAATCATAGACATTAGATTTTAAAAGTCATTGAGTCACAAATGCACCAAGAAACATGCAGAAGACTACAATTGAAATTTAATTTCAATACTCATGCATGTCTGATAGGGACCGAGTTTATCAATTTAAATTATTTATTCTCTTTTGATAAACCACACAGATTTTTAATTCCATGATAATTTTTAGTCCAGGAATCAGTATGAATGAGTAAAATAAGTTGCCAATATTTTCTGTAAATTCTAATAAGTATAGCAATTTTCTCCATAAAAGAAATGCAAATATTACTATGGTAAAAAGTGTTAGATATAAGAATATAGTTAAGTGACTTAAATAAACTGATTTATTTGTAAATAAATATTGGCTTTACTTAAATTTAAAGGTATATTTTTACAGTAAAAACGATGGAGACAGCTATTTCAAAGATAAGAATATACTTATAGATAACACGAAATTCATTACGACAGGTGCTTGTAAAGCCCTGCAAAGAGAACATTGTTATCTTTACCTTCCTAAATTTTAGTACAAAAATAACATTCGATATCATATCAGTTCAATTAAGCAATACTAGTTTCAAACAGTATTGGAGTGCAACTGATAATTTGTAATGGTCTTATGGCACGAAAAATTAAAACTGCTCACAATTTTATTTTGTTGTTAACAACATCTTTTTAACCAAAAAATTTAAATAATTAAATGTCATATTGGCAAGAAAATTATATTGATTCCATTTAATCTGCTGTTTAATATTCCCCTATTTTCACTAATTAATTTTACAAAAAGAAATTAGTAAAATTCTCATTTGGAGGGGACAAATTTTTTTTATATGCAAACTTTTTTTTTTTAATTGCTTGTTAGTAATGTTATGTTGAAGTAGTATATTGGGATAAAGGTATTTATGAATGAATACAACAAGTTAGCTTGGACTGACAAATAATTTGAACAACTAGTGGAACTACAAATACATTTTTTCAACGTGGTTTTTTTAGTTTGTTGATGAGTTCATGCAGGTCAGCTGGAAATAATAATTAAAAAAAAAAAAAAAAAATGGCACTGGGGAATCAATGTACATGCAGTATGAAGTATGTATGAGAAAATCCATGTTTGTGTGATTGACTAAATGAATGACTTTAATGCATAATTTAAGTTGCAATGTTTGAGTGTCTTTCCTTAGTAACTTATTTAATTTATAATTAATTCCGTCATTTATTATAATTCTATGTCCAGTAATTATTGTTATGATTTGTTACAAGCACTTATAACTACTTTTCATTTAGCAGAAATAGGTTGAATGTTTAGATTTGTAAAAGTCATTTTGAATTTACCTCAAGAACAAGAGAAGCAATATGCAAGATGGCAAGTGGTGTCTGTTCCGCTGACTTGAGAACCGAGGTGCAGCCTGCGGCAAGGGCTGGCCCCCACTTGGCAGCCACCAACACAACAGGGAAGTTCCATGGTATGATCTGACCCACCACTCCCACAGGTTCCACCAAGGTCATCGTGAAGAATGGCCCATCTTTTACAAATATTAATTCCTTGTGAATATATTCATTATTATTCATTGTTAAGACGCCCGTCATAGAGATATGGATGAATGTGAAAGGTGAATAAGTGTCATGAGTGTAGATGAACGAGTGTATTCCTTTTTACTAACTAAAGGCAAGTATTTCTTGGGAAAAGCTGTTTATTAATAGCCCAATAAGCAGGACAACTAAGCGACCTATAGATGTATGTAAAATCCACAACACGTGTTTTTATCGGTCTGATTTTTAGCTAATTAAGAAGCCTATTACTAAGTTCTCTTCCTTAAACAACATCTGAGGGAACTAGCACCCAACCTGAACACCTCAGACTTCTCTAGTAGAAATATCCACACCAATAACAACCACTGAGTGACACAGTGTCAGTATTAAGAGGACTGAGCATAGAACTTATCGCCTTCAATCTCCACAACACTTTGTTCCCAAATAGCTGGGTTTGCCACCAGTGACAAATAAATTGCAAAGGTTTAAATAATCTGTCGGTGAAATGTACAAACACTAAGGTTTGAATTTCTCTGAACAGAATGGTTACAATATTTTACTCAATCTTCTCAAATATTATTTTACAATATAATCTCTCAAAAAGGTATATCGGTAATGCAACTTTCTTTCTCATCCCGCTTAGCAAAAATGTCCAATTTTATTTCAGTGAGAAAATATATTTATTTATTTTATTTTTGTTTATTTATTTTATTTATTCATAAGATGCCAATCGTCAAGATATGGGCGAATATGGATTTCGAATGAGTGTGATGAGTGTAGATGAGCGAATGTAGTCCTTGTTACAAACTAAGGCAGACTATTCCTTAGAAAGTGTCATTAATTAATAGCCTAATGACAAATGAACTGCCGGTGATTATCAGCTGATCCTTCTCAAAATGTGTTATGACTCTGATTGGGATCGAACTGAGAACCTTTAGCTTATGAAGCTGGGATTGAACCAACTACGCTACCGACCAATTATATAGCTTTTCATGTCTTTGAACGTTTTTTATTTGGCACCTTATAAGAGGAGTAATATGCTTCCCTCAGAGATTTATGGAATCATATCTTTTTTGTAGAATGTCAGAGCCCTTGAGTGGGTTATGAAGTTGATAAATTCAAACATTAAATTCTGGAGATAGCTCACACTTTGAATGATTTTTGAGCTGTGAAAATCGAGAAACATTGAATAATGGGTAGCTGAATTCTTGAGTGAGATTTTAGATCAATGAATATACAGAAAATTGAATTCTTTGGAGATCTCATCGCTTGATAGCGTTTTGACATCGGTGTATAACAAACCATCACATTTCTTAAATAATATAGATTAGCCCTTCAATTTTGAAACATAAAATTTGAGAGATGGTTACAAAAATATATAAATGTTCGAAGTACATCACCTTCTGGTGGCCAGATTGGTAAACTTAGTTTAAACCTGTGTTTATATTATTGCACTGATTATTACTGTTAATAAATACGGTCTTGTCTAAGGAACGGTCAAAAACTGTACTACAAGTAGTAGTTCGTCTAAAATCAATAATAAACTTTTATGTTAATAATTGTTTAGGGTTATGAGTGCCTGTCCTACAAAAATGTATCAGAAGTTCGTCTTTATTCAATTTGTATGTTATTCATCTGGGAATTGTGGTTGATGGCTAAAAGAAAGAAGATATGTTTTTTTTTGAATTGTAAAGAAACTAATCAACACTAATAGAAATAAAACACATATTAATGAATTTGATAAATATTTTGAAGTTGAATTTAATAATGTTAAATTGTTTAAAATTTCAATAACTCCAGTTAAAAATACTGCAACGAAAAATTTTCCATGTCCTATTTTATTAAGGGAGCTGTTTCACACTATGAAAAACACCAAAATCACAGGTTTCTATTTCAACAATCCGGTTAGCAGCAATAATCGTATCGTAACACTTGAAGTGCCATTTAATAAGTGAATACCTGTTCTAGTAGACCATAAATAGGTTTTTGTAAAAATGTACTATTTTTATACTCTTTCACAGCTAAATATATGAAACTTTAAACACCATTCTTATTATATTTAATTAAAAATCTTATAATATCAACTTATGGGCCTTTATAATATCACTAGAATGAGCCTTTATATAATGATACAGCATTCATTCATTACAATAATAAACATGAACTGTACAGTTGAAATAGAGAAGTATGATTTGGACCGCTGGTAATTTTGCACTGTTATTATAGGGCTGTTCAGCGGTTGCTTGGCAGTCTGGGAAATTACCACCTTAACTTTAACTCAGTATCAGTTGTGGAAACATGAATAGCTAAATTATTAATATTGACTCTTTTCACAAAGTACCACATTTAGTCACTATACATAAACAGTTCTGCTACCTCCGATAGAGTAACAAATGCCCCCTCCCCCTTCTAATGATGTAATAAAGCTGGAGGTAATCAAAATATCAGTGTTATTTAATTCTCTGATATGACAGATATTTTACTCCTGAAACTTAAAAAAAATGTTCTTTTTATGCTTTTTATAAAAAACTCTGTGTTTTTACTGTGGAATGAATATATTGAAAAAAGTATAGTGTAAAAACATGTTTAATTTAATAGTTATTTATTTTAATGACATCATATAGTGCTTAAAAGTTGGGATGGCCATGTAAATTTTGTTTTGAGAAAGTTATGCTCAGGAATTTATTCTTTGAAACCACACGACTCTTATGCAGTTTACCAATGTTGAAAACAATACTTTCCACATATTCAATTACAGAAATTTTGTGGAATTTCTATTTATTGTTCTGCAAGTAAGAGAAACTTAGACGAAATATTATAAGTTCAGAAAAAGCAATAAGAGCAATGCTAAGATTAAAAAATAACAAAAGGATTAATGAAAGCTTTGAAAGTTTAAATATTATTACAGTTTATATATTGCATATTTATGAATTAATTATGTATGTAAGAAAGATACAGAGTTGAAAGTGATCAAAATCCAATTAAAATTATAACACAAGACAAAGAAATCAGATGTTCACACAACAACATAGATTAGACATATTAAAAAAGAAATCATCTTATATAGGAAATAAATTGTTGGCCAAAATAACTACTTCAATTAAAAACTAACCATGCGTCGTGTTTAAAAAAAAATAATTTAACACATTATATAATTAATTTAATATTATATTCTATAGAAGAATTTTGAGTAGAAATATTATATTACATTATAATATGTTTTAAACTGTACATGACATTGAATAAAGAATATTTGAATTGAACTGAGTTGAGAAATTCAGAAAGGATTTAAAAACATTATTTTGATAAAAACTTTATTTTGTTTGATTAACCCTTACATATTTATAGGGAGCATAAACACGATAGTAACTATAATAAAAGTGTTGACTTGTGATAACGGTCTTATCAATGCTTGTTGACACAATATTGGCAAAGTATTGCTTAATCACAAATTATATTTCCCAACTTACAAGGAAATTACTTATAATGAATGCTGGTAATGTAAAAAATGCTGGTCATGAATTTAACTAAAATTTAACAGCTATTCGTTGTTAATTTAAAGTATAATTGGTTTTGAAAATACCAATTTACTGTTCTAGCTAGTAGTTGAAAATAAAGATCCTATTTATCAATTCATTATTCATCATTGTAGAAATAAGGGCTAATATGAGGGGTAAATGAATGTGATAAATGTAGATGAACAAGTGAAGTTATTGTTACTAACTAAAGTTGGCTATTCCTTAGAAAGAGTTATTTATTAATAGCCCAAAATCTAGGGCAACTAGGGGCCTACAGTAGTATTGAAATTACGTAAAGTTTGTCTTATTTTCATCTAATGACAAACCAGATACTCAGTTCTCTTCCATAGACATCATCTGGACCCTGACTAGCACCTAACATGGATACTTCAGACTTTTCTAATAGAGTCAACCAATGAGAGGACGATGTGTTGTTGTTAAGACGACTGAGTATAGAACCGATCTCCTACAATCTTGATATTATTCATTTGATGAATCAGGCAATATAAATAATAACTTTCAAGATTTTATGGCCTCTATCAGACCAATTTTGTTTCAATCCTTCCCTTTAAAAAGATACCAAAAAAATGGCCACAAGGGATCAAAAAAATGGGTCACTAAAGGCATTTTAGTATCTAGCCTTAGGAAACGACAATTGCATGAAATTATGAAATGTTACAAAGACCTAATTTTCTGTCATATGTTTGTAAATATAAATTAGTTTTCAAAAAATGTGTACAATTAACCAAACGTAAAAACAATGATGACTATATCAATAGATCTAAAAATAAGGTTAAAGCCATTTGGGAGGTTATAGCTAAAGAGAGTGGGAGGTAAATGAATAATAATAAAGAAATTGACAAACTTGAGAGCAATGGTTGTGTAATCAGGGATAAGAATGTAATGTCTGAGTTCCTTAACAATCATTTTACTTCAATTAGTAAAAAACTTGGAATTTTGTCAAATGACAAGGAGGCAATTAAATGTTTATCTGATAAGCTTAAATCTAAGGATAATTTAATTTGTTTTAAGTTGGCGACTGAAAGGGAGGTTCTTGACATTATAAATCTTTGAAGCCTAAAATGTCTTGCTTGATGGGATGAAGTGTCTCCAGCCTTGCTGAAAAAAATCAGAATACTTTTTTGCCAGACACCTCACAAAACTTATAAACTTATATTTGAAACAAGGCACCTTCCCTGATTTGTTAAAGTATGCTATCATCAAACCAATGCCTAAAAGAATAATCATGCTTCACCAGATAATTTGAGACCAATTTCACTTTTGCCAACTTTTTCCAAGTTATTTGAGAGGGTGGTTTTTAAAAGACTTGTAGAATATTTAGAACGTTGCCATGTCCTATCTCCCTCTAAATTTGGGTTCCAGCAAGGTAAATGTACAGCTGATGCTATATTCGAGCTTGTTGATCTGGTGTCATTGGCCATGGATGGATCACGATTCACTGTAGGTGCCTTCTGCGATCTGTCTAGGGCCTTTGATTGCATTGATCATGGGATTCTGGTTGAGAGGCTGAAGTTCTATGGAATTGGCTGTACTGCTTTGAGATGGCTGAAATCTTTTCTGGAAGATCGAAAACAGAAAGTGGTAGTTGATGATTGTGCATCTAGCAACTTCAAAAAAGTAATTTCAGGACTTCCTCAGGGCTCCATACTAGGCCCTTTACTTTTTCTGGTATACTGCAATGACTTCACTGAGTCGGCTTTTGAAGCTAAAATTCTCATATGTGCAGATGTATGCATCAATAGTTGCGTCCAAAAAGAACAAAAAAGACCTTTCTCGAACTCTCTCTAATAACCTGTCTCAAATTAATCACTAGTTTGAAGTCAATGGACTAAAACTTAATCCTGATAAAACCCAGTATATCAACTTCCATTTAAATCATGTCAATAATCCTCAAACTAACTTCTCTTTTATGCCTATTCAACTAAATTCAGTCACCTCAACCAGATTCTTGGTCTAGAAATAGATTCTGCTTTGACCTGGCGCCGGCATGTTCCTTCTCTTCTGCCTAAATTAAGTAAGGCTTTTTAGGCATTATAAGCTTTATCACAGTCTGTTAATTCGAAGACCCTTAAACAAGCATACTTTGCATACTTCTATTCACTAATTTCCTATGGGTTAATATTCTGGGGTAACTCGAGTGAATCATCCCGGGTGTTTTTATCTCAGAAACGTGCTGTTAGATTGCTTGCAGGTGCAGGCTCAAGAGAACTGTGCAAACCTCACTTTCAAAGATTGGCTATTCTCTCTTTACCCTCTCTCTTCATTTTTCAATGCTTTCACTTTTTTTAAACAAACTGCAATAAAATTTTTAGTAAAAACCATCAGCACAATCATTTTACCAGGAATTCTACCATGATATAGTGTTCAATACACAGAACCTCCTTTTTTGAAGCAACTCCATCATAGATTTTTTCTCAAAAATTTCCAAAAATTCCCAATATTCTTAAGAAATGAACCTAGTCTAAGTAAATCAAAGAGATAGGCTTTTGAGTTTCTTTTAGAACACTCCTTCTACAGTGTTGACAAATTTTTGTCACCTGCCATAAGATTGGATAATTGGAGTCACTTAACCCTTTGGATCCCAGGCGACGATGACATCGTCGCCAGAAGTGTGTACTAAGAATCCCAGGCGACGATGACATCGTCGCCGTAAAACTGTCGAAAAATCCCAGGCGACAATCTCATCGTCGCCACGTGTTAATTTAAATATTAAATTTCCGCGGGGTTTTTTCCCGTGGATTTCGACTAGTATTGGTATTAGAGTATACATCGAAGTCAAATATACTAATTTCACAAAAAAATTACGAAACGTATGTGTCTTGTTTTTATTCTCCACTGAGCAAACACGAGGCGCTCAGCTGACTTTTGGCGCGCGATTGTTGCGGTCACTGTTTACTACTCAATCGCTACTGTATGGTTATGTTACACTGTCTACTTTGTGTTTAGTGTAATGGATAGAGTTTGTTTGTGTTATTATGCGTTGTTTTTCTAATTTTTAGTGTAAATAGTTAAGTTTATAGTTTTATTTAACTTAGTAAGCTAGTGTTTTGTCGAAATGGATCGTGAAAACATCGCCGATAGACAAAGTGAAGTTGATAGGCAGCTAAATTACGATCTATCTGATGAGGAACTATTTTCTGATTCATCAGCTATATTTGACGACGACAGTGATGAGGACCCCACGTATTATCCTGATGACAGTGGACGTAGTAGTGCTCCGGTTTTTACAAATCAGGACATTACGTTAATTTTTTATAACTTGTACTTATTACAGTAAAACTTTTTTTTCAGCTTGTATGATACATATTAGTATCAAATTTTGTTACAGTATACAAAAATATATTTGGAACAAAATAAAAATACTGCCCACAGATAATTTTTTTTCCTTCTGCCCATAAAATGATGATAAACTTGAAAAATTTTTTGAAAAAAATTAATTTTTTTTTAAATTTATATACATATACAAAAAAAGTCAACATGTAATGGCTTTTGTACATTGTTTTGGCTAGATAATATTGTAAAAAACATTTTAGTATAAAAAACTTCAATATAGCATGTGTATTAGAGGATTTATGAATATTTTTCCAAATGCTTGTATTTTTGTCATTTTTGGCCTGGGATTCTTCGCACAGTTTTTGAAAAACTGGTCTGGGATTTTTTGCACAAAAAATATTTTTTGGTCCTGGGATCCAAAGGGTTAAACATAATTTACATGTCAATTTTTTTTTAGTTATAGTTGTGACCACATAATTGTTATAAACTCGTGGTTTTATAAGAAAACGCATTGCAATAACTAATGGCTCATTATGACTATGTATGTAATGTTAGTTTTAAATTAGTTTTTAATGACAAATCTTCTGCCTTTCCACTTGTGTACATGTTAAGGTGTGCCAGATGCTGTATAAATAAATCTCCAGAGCACTTTGTCCCCAAGTAGCTGGGTTGCAGCACTGTGCCACTAGTGTCATCAGAGAGATTGTGTAAGAATTATTTTATACAATAATTTTAAAATATGATACTTTATTATACAATATGTCTCTAGTGTTCAATTGTAAAAGTCATGCAGGAGATTATCTGAGGTTGAAGTTCTTTGATGACGATAACATTTTATCTACTAATTATTTATCAATGTGATTTATTGTACACCACAACTCTTCTTTGAGAAGAGGAATGCTTTCTTTTATTTTCTTTGTACACCAGGAAATGCATGAATTGAACTTGTTGTACTATTTACTACTAGTTAGTGAAATAATATGAGCTTACCAGTGGGAATAGTTTTGCCGTAAATCTTGTCACACCACCCTGCATAATAACGCAACACTTTTACTGCTGTATAGACTTCTCCGATTGCTTTGCAAAATGGCTTTCCATTTTCTAGTGTAAGCAGGCTGGCCACCTCATCAGCATCTCTTTCGATCAGGCTTGCCAACTAAAATGATTTAACCTTTAGAAAATGTGAATAACGATTCAGTAAAACACATTTGTATTTTAAAACAAACAATTTGTGAGACTTTATTTTATTAGCCTAACAATATTGTTATATGATTGGACAAATAATAAAAGTTTTGTGATTAACATTATTGTTAAAAACATGTGTTAAAAAACAGTCAGAATTCATTAAAATTTTAATGTTTATTAGTTGTATGCAGTTATGAAAAGTATGTATTTAAAATTGTATACTATTAACTTTAATACACTATTGTTAGAATATTTTAATGGATCAATATAATGTGTTACTATTTTCAATTTCTATATTAAACCCATGATCGCAACTCAGAATTTTTAAAAAGATATTTAATATTATTTCCAGTGTTAACTTACTGCATGGTTTTCTAAATTATGTTTTGCTTCAATATAATATCAAAGAAATAAATATTAACACAAAATAAATTTTCAGCAGTTATACTCATATAAGCCTTAAGTTTGTAGAAATAATATAAAAAAATATGCCTACCTTGAGGATGAGCTGCTCTCTTGCAGTAGGATCCAATTTTCGCCAGGGAGAGTTTGCTTTGAAAGCATTCTTTGCTACTTCAACTGCTTTGTCTACATCAGCCTGTGAGACATAAATCAAAAACAAAACTTTTACAGGAAATAAATGTTACATTTGACCAGAGATTTTGTGCTTGATTGAGCGTTATCCAGTAGTTGTAAAAACATGTGAAACAAAAAATAATTTGTTTTAAAATTTTATTTTATAAATCTTTAAATGAAGAGGACTTATTTTAAGATTATTGTTTAACACTATTGTGAGTTCAACTCCGTTGTGATGATTTTGTACCAAATAGAGTAAGACATTGGAAGTTATGACAACCTGTGACACTTTATTTTCATCCACAAGAACCCCTACCTCAAATTACCCTCAATTTTTATTTTAGTCTCATGACCAGAGTCTACTTATGCTTCAGGAAATCACATACTATGTATATGAAACAGAAGTGACTATTTTGCTAGTAATTCAGTTAGATAATTTTGTGTTTACAAGTAAGGTTTTTAGGAGACAAATATAATGTCTTTCTCTTAAGTACCAAATAACTTACTTTACAGATTTTTAAATTTTTATTTTGAATAAGTAGCTGCACCAAAAAGTGGTTACAATACTAAACACCAATTTCTAGTTAACCTGGTATAATTGTTTGGTAGTTTTATTGTTGCAGTGGCCATCTACCCCTCTATAGCACTAATATTTTGAAATTACAACTTTTTAAATTTATTTATAATTAAGTAGATATCACAGGTCATCAAGATATGAGGGTATATGAGGGGCAGAATGAGCGTAGACGAATGAGTTTATTCATTTTTACTTAATAGTGTTGACTGTTAATTAAAAGGAGACATTTATTGATAGCCCAATAGGCAGGGCACCTACACCTTTTAGTGTAATTTAAACCACGTAGTGTTGGTCTGATTTTCGGCTAACTGTCAGGCCTGATACTCAGTTATCTTCCCTATATAACCACTCAACGAGAACACCACAAACTGCTCTAATAGTGTCCTTGTCTATGGCAACCACTGAGGAGACGCCATGAGGACCGAGCATAGAACCTATGGCCTGCAATATCCACAACACTTTGTCCACAAGTCGCTGGGTTACAGCACAGGCCACTAGTGCCAGCATTTGTTATTCATAGAGTTAGTCACTTCTAGAGGGCTGCATAATTACTTATGGTTAAATAGCTGAGACAGTGAATAATTAGAGAGGCCAAGAAGGAGGAAAAATACAACATAATGAGAAGTCAAAATCCTAAAATGTAAGATCTTAGTAATATATCATGTAATAAACCTAACCTACATAATTCACAAGATGGGGTTCCCATCCCCCATTATCTTGTGTAGGAAATGTGGGGAGGAGGAGGAGTCTGGATGGCACATCCTCTTACACTGCTTGGCCCTAGCTACAAAGCAGGCTCTCACCTTGGGCGGCGATTTAGAACATGGCTAAGGTGTAGCATAGGAAAACCTCATCAAGGCAATATCAAGGTTCTCTAAGGACCTTGGATTGGATGATGTTTGAAGTCCTGTAAAGCAGGGCGCACAATAAGTCTTTTAGGCTTATGGGCCGTTACCAGGTTTGAAACCTGGCCCTCCAAATCGTAAAAAAAACCTACATAATTGTAAATATATGTGTCTAAAGCATGATACATTAGGGGGAGAATTAAATTAAATTTTTTATCCATCAATTAAAAATAAAACTATCCTCTAAGTGTTTGTCGAATGCAAAATAAAAATTTTTATAATCATTTACATTTTGATATGACCATTATAATATCCATCCTTCCAAACCTGTTTTTACAATAATTGTAAAAATTATTATAAAAATTAATAGTAACTATTACGATATATATTACCGTTCATGACTTATGTAATTTGTGATGTAAGGGTGTTTTAACAATGCTCTACTCATGTTAGAAGGGAAGCATATCTTAGCTCACCTTAAAACCCTCAGCAACATCACAGATCTTTTCCGCAGTACAAGGGTTGAGGACTGGAAATGTCTTCTTATCTATGGAGTCCACAAACTCATTGTTGATGAAGTGCTGAAAATTGAAATCATACTTTTAGGTAATTTTTATTAAAATAAGTAAAATTATTATTTTTTAATACATTTTTTGTAATTGTGAATGGGCTGGTTACTGATCAAAATGACTACTCCTATTTAATAAACTCTCCATAGTAAGAGCATAATTAAAAACTCTTTTTTTTCATATGTTTAACTGATTTTCTCAAAATTAACTGTACTGTTCAATGTGATGACAAAATTATCTTATTATATCATAACTTATTAAATGACTGAAATTTGTATAACATATGATAGATCATATTTATTCAAGTAAATGTATTATTATAAAGTAAGAATAATGTTTTATTATAGAGATAAGTTAAGTTTTGAGTAATTTTTAATTTGTCTTCTTTCGAAAATCACTTCTGATTTCAAATTTCATTCAAATTTCAAAAAATAATGTTTTCAATTTACAAAATATTAATGTTGCTGGGAAACAAAAAAAACTAAATAACATCAATCGTTATGATTTATGATCGTTAAAAATAACTAATTAACAACTGAACACATCAATTTGATTTTTTATGCTTAATTATTAACTAAAGTATTGAGTGATTGATAACCCCTGAAATTTGAAATCAGAAGTGATTTTCGAAAGAAGACAAATTAAAAATTACTCAAAACTGAACTCATCTCTATAACAAAATTTGTTTTAACGTTTTATCACAATTTATTTTACAAGTTTTCATTGAGTTAAAATAGTTGTTGTAACTAACCTTGGTGTATTTTATGTTTGGATTGGGGTTAGGCATTGTTGGTCGATCTAGAAGCTCACTTGTCAACTGTCGAAAGCCGAAAGAATATAGTTGGCCCAGCCGCGTGACCGTGATAAGAGGTTAATAGAAGCGGGACAGGGTGGGGTACTTTTCTAAAAACTTTGTACTGCTCAGGTGATTAAAAACGAGAAAATATTAGACAGTGTAATATAAATGCACCGGTAACTAATCATTTTATATTAAGTCTATTTTGTAAACATAACCTATCTTTTTGATTAATTGCAACTAATTATTAATGTTTCTGAATCGTCTATTTGACATATTGTTTATATTAATTAGGCCTATACAACAGCCCTAATAAACATTGACGCGTTTCTTATTAATTTAAATAATCTCGGTTAAATAAACAAATAACATAGGCTATGATTTTGTCATTTTAAAAATATATAGAAAATATTTTTTTTAACATCTAAGTGATCATAATATAATATTACTAAATAATAAATTAAATATTATTGTTCATTAAGGGATATGTAAATTTATTAGTCTTTGGTTGCAAAAATGAAACAGTTCTCTGCCGTCAGAACGTTAATACAGTCAAGTCCGCGAGCACAGTTAAAATTAGTAAGCAATAATTTTCAAACGAATTATATAGTGTCCACAATGTATATTATTTAAGAAAAAATTGTGCTGGAGATTTTGCTTAAACTAATTTAATTTTTGTTGTGATATTTGTGTTTAAGACCACGTTTTTATGAGTTAAATTGCGCGTGAGTCGTCTTTAATATGTAGTTCAAGAAAATGTTATTTAATACGAGAGTACGATTTTAGAGTCACTTAAATTTTAATAACACAATTAATTTAGGTTCGAAGAAATTTTGTCTAGCGCTTGTCTTTTTAAAGGTTTACACAAAACATAATTTCTCATTAACTTGTTTGAATTAATAATGAAATGAGTATATACCAAACGAATCAAAATGAATCAAACTATCATCCATCCAAAAGAAATTATTTTATTATTATTATTCTCGCTACAGTAACAGGTTAAAGACGACTCACGCGCAATTTCACTCATAAAAACGTGTTCTTATGAGCAAAATCTCCAGCATAATTTGTTTTCTTAAAGAATATAACACGGTGGACACTGTACAATCAGTTTGACAATTATTGCTTACTTATTTTAAGTTTGACAGCAAATTAAAAATCAGAGTTTTGTCATTTCAGACTAGCAGCGAGTGGCCGTTCTACCGCCGGTACCAAAGTTATTTTATTCGGACTATGTGTACTGCCACCAGCCAATTGATGATAATAAAGTCGAGTAAATAAAATAAAAAAACAAAAACAAAAAAAACTAAGATACTACAGTATTTATCAACCGTTGAGATAGTTAGTCCCTCGAAAATTACGTAGCCTACGTTAAAGAATGTGAGTTGAGAATCAACAAATTCTCGAGTCACAGGATGTGTTTTGTTTTCTCAAACTTCCTTTATCTATCCTTGAGGAGGTCTTGACAAGCGAAATAATTATAACGGGATGTTAAACCTGAGATTAAGGACTATTTGCACATAAGGAAAACGCGTTCCTTAAATATAAACAGGCTATTTCATATTTTGAAAATGTTCTTCTATCACTATTATGTAAAAAAAAAAAAACTTAAATATACAAACAAAAACAGAATACCTTTAACTAATAGATCAACCTTATTGTACAAAAAGGGTTTATTAATGATAGAAAATATTGTTTATACGATACATATTTTTAATTGCTCTGTCGAGGCTATTAATTTATGACCCCAAGATGATACAAAAATTAACCCAACATTTTATAAATGATACCACGTAAAATAACAATTTACAGAAAAAAATTGATTATGTGTGATATATAACTGGAGAAGACGACTTTTTATGAAGGAAATTTTGCTTCAATTTTTAATTGAAAAGTAATCTTTATTCTATTCATTATTATATTATTTTTGTATCCGGGATTGTTTATAATTAATTATACTAATAACGCAATTAAAGTTGGCAGATTAGGTTAGGTTATGTGTAAACTTGATGCAATGCATGCAGATTTTATTATTGTGACTTTTGTAAAAGTTCAAATAGTGTCTTGTTAAATTTTAGGAAAGTTTAACGAAATCCTGAGAGTGAATAATACAATAGTTATTGCAGATATTGGTCTTCATACGGCGCTAGTGATGTGGTCAATTGAAGTCGATATCCCAATAAATGATTAGGATCGCTAAGATAAGTCTTTAAGAACACTTCATTTATATTATGCCTATTAACCTAGCTCTTTGCCTTGAGGACCACCGGTGACCCTCGATGTTATGGTGTTAGCGTCAGTGTATCATCTACCACCCATACATGTAACCCGCCCATACAAGAACAGTTGTTATTGACCGACCCACCCACCCATACAAGACAATTGCTATTGACCCACCCACCCATACAAGGACAGTAGCATTGACCCACCCACCTGTCCATACAAGAACAATTGATATTGAACCCCACCCCCACCCATACTCGTACAGTGGTATTGATGGGTGGGTTAATATCAAAAGCCCCCACTGTACGTGCATGGGTGGGTCACTACCACTGTACGTATATGGGTGGTTGGGTGGGTCATTTCCACTGTACGTATATGGGTGATTGGGTGGGTCACTTTCACTGTACATATATGGGTGGGTGGGTGGGTCACTACCACTGTACATGTATAGGTGGGTGGGTGGGTCACTACCACTGTAGTGAATTGTCAAGACAACTTTCATCAATGATTTTATGTATATTTTGGTTGTATTCAGTCTGACCAACAACATTCGTGCTTTTCTTTGATCGATCATTTAAGATTTTATATGCAAGGACCACCGGCATGTATCATTTGTATTACTATATACTCCAAAGTCACATGTTTGTTACATGTTCTAGCCTCATTGTATTCCTATGAAGGTATATAATTAATTTCAAAATGAATGAAGTAAAAGCAAACTATGAAGAAAATTATGAGGAGAGCCTTGCAGACTCCGCTCTCCGCGACGGAAATATTCCACGCCTAGGAAAACCCAGCTTAACAATCCATCTCCAAGCTTCTCTCTGAGCTCAACTTCTTCAACAGTAATTTATTGGAAAAATAACTCTGATAATGTACAAGTTTGTTTTATTGTTATTACTTATATGTTACATTACTGTTTATTGTGTTATCGTTATAAGTTATTTGAGTACAAAATCATAATTTTATTTTATTTCCGTAAGCTTTTTTTTTTTTATTTGGTTTCGGACAAGGCAGGTCCCAATTCGCTACAAGCTAGCATATCATTGTTGACGCGGTTGAGGGTCTCATTAGATCAGTACTAACAAGTTTTGAAATTCATGGTGATACACATGCCATCCTTTGAGATCTTTCAAAGTCCTTCGATTGTGTGCCGCATGGCAGTCTTCTTTCAAAATTAAAATTTTATGGAGTAAAATATATATAGAGCTTATGTTATTTAAGTCATATTTGGAGAACTAAACACAAAGAGTGAGTATCAACAATTCTCTCTCTGATATTCAGGAGTTCGAAAGGGGGTTCCACAAAGATCAGACCTTGGCCCTCTTTTGTTGTAATAATTCTAATAAAATGATTTACCAACAAATTTAAGCTGTATCTCTATAATTTTTGCTGATGTCACTACACTGTATTACATTGAAAAAACTTCTTGTCATCATTTCCTTTAATCTATATATAAGACATTAATATCCATACCCATACAATGGCATTGACCCCCTCCCCCACCCATACACGTACAGTGTCATTGCCCCACCCACCCGCCCATACACATACGGTGGCATTGACCCACCCGCCCATACACGTATAGTGTCATTGACCCACCCACCCGCCCATACACGTATAGTGTCATTGACCCACCCACCCGCCCATACACATACAGTGTCATTGACCCACCCGCCCATACACGTATAGTGTCATTGACCCACCCACCCGCCCATACACGTATAGTGTCATTGACCCACCCACCCGCCCATACACGTATAGTGTCATTGACCCACCCACCCGCCCATACACGTATAGTGTCATTGACCCACCCACCCGCCCATACACGTATAGTGTCATTGACCCACCCACCCGCCCATACACATACAGTGTCATTGACCCACCCGCCCGCCCATACACATACGGTGGCATTAACCCACCCACCCACCCATACACGTACAGTGTCATTGACCCACCCACCCGCCCATATACGTACAGTGTCATTGACCCACCCGCCCGCCCATACACATACGGTGGCATTTACCCACCCACCCGCCCATACACGTACAGTGTCATTGACCCACCAGCCCGCCCATACACGTACAGTGTCATTGACCCGCCCGCCCGCCCATACACATACAGTGTCATTGACCCACCCGCCCGCCCATACACATACGGTGGCATTGACCCACCCACCCACCCATACACGTACAGTGTCATTGACCCACCCACCCGCCCATACACATACGGTGGCATTTACCCACCCACCCGCCCATACACATACGGTGGCATTTACCCACCCACCCGCCCATACACGTACAGTGTCATTGACCCACCAGCCCGCCCATACACGTACGGTGGCATTGACCCGCCCGCCCGCCCATACACATACAGTGTCATTGACCCACCCGCCCGCCCATACACATACGGTGGCATTGACCCACCCACCCACCCATACACGTACAGTGTCATTGACCCACCCACCCGCCCATACACATACGGTGGCATTTACCCACCCACCCGCCCATACACGTACAGTGTCATTGACCCACCCACCCGCCCATACACGTACAGTGTCATTGACCCACACCCGCCCGCCCATACACATACGGTGGCATTGATCCACCCGCCCGCCCATACACGTACAGTGTCATTGACCCACCCGCCCGCCCATACACGTACAGTGTCATTGACCCGCCCGCCCGCCCATACACGTACAGTGTCATTGCATACCAAGTAAAGAATTAAACACTATGAGCTTATTCATGTCAAATGGCTTAAAAGAGAGCTTGAACTGGCTCAAAGCAAATTCCCTATCCTTAGTTGTTAGGCAACCAAACAAATACCTAAAACTTAGTTATTTCTTTAAGTAAAGTTCCTCCCAGTCAACAAAATGCTGCAACTTGGCCATGATAACCATTACATAATACTATGAATTAGTTACAAGAACCCTTTTGTAGGCTAAGTATAACCTAAAAGTGGTGTAATAGTGTCAGTTTAAAAATATTTAGTAAGCTACCACTATGTATTCATCAAATGAGCTTCACAAAATTTCAATCTTCTGTATACAGGATTCTAGTTGTGAGGCCATTTAATAATATTAAATCATTTGTTGAGGTCCATCTAGGGATTTTAATTTAGCTTTTAAGTACTTCTTTAACTATGTATCTCTTATGTTGCCTTTTCTTTAAATATTTAAGATTGTAATAGAGTATGTATAATACTTCCTTGTATATTTTATTAAAATTAAGTTAGCTTTAAGATCTAATGCCTAATGTTTCAACGTTTCAACTTGAGGTTGTCTAATGCTGGTGCTTGATAAATAAAAAAAATTATCAATGGTACTGGTGATGTAATGGATGAGGCTTGCTACTGTACAGCCAGCTCACGGCCTACTGTCTACTCTAGTTTCTTTGACAAAGATTAAATAGAGTGACACAGAGCGAGAAGAATATTTCTCTCTCTCCCTTCTACCATTAAGTGTATGTCTCACACCAGTGCTTTCAGTAGGTCGAAATCTAGTGTCTTAGTATACTACAGCTTTCTATTTATGTAACTAAATTGAGGCTTTTCATGAAGCATTAATGAAAAGTGGTAGAGTGTAAATGAAGAGAGACACAGAGATGGGAGCTAAGAACATTAGTTATGGGTGAAATGCTAATAATGAACATGAATGCTTTTGGACATCAGCCCACGATAAATATTATCTTTGGAATACATGATCTCAGATAGCCAATTAATTGCTTGATAAATCTTAGGACTTGTTTTTACCATATAACAAACAAGACAAGTAGTAGCTGTAGGTCCATTTAGTTGCCCTGGCTATTAATAAATGGCTCTTTCTAATGGTCATAAACAAGACTACAGAGGTAATAGACTCCTCATACACATTTAATCTTTCATATTCGCCTTAATATATGTTCAAAGTTATGTCGGCGTCTTAAATCTAAGAATCTAATTACACAATGTTTTAACCCAGCTAATTGGGGACCAGTGCTGTGGAGGTAGTAGGTGATAGTTTCTATGCCCGAGCATAGAATACTCATCATCTCAATACTGGACCAAGTCTACTCAATGATAGCCATCAACGTGGCTTTAATAGAAAAATCTGGGGTATCCTTGTTGAGTGATATTCACAGTCCGGACTTTTGTGTGGGGAAGAGAACACAGTTAGTATCAGGTTTGTCAGTTAGCTGCATATCAGACCCACCACTAGGTGGTTTGATGTATTCCACATAAAGCTGTGGGTCCTTTAATTATTGCCCTGGCTATTAAGCTATTAAGAAATGGCTCTTTATGAAATAAAGACCTTCGTAACAATGTCTAAACTCATTCCTCTACACCCATTTCCTCTAATATTCACCCATATCTCTACGATCGACGTCCATTTGTGATCGTGATCAAATGAATAATGGTTCCGTAATATATTAAAGTTGCTTCTTAGAAAACATATCAACATGCACCATCTACAAGCTACTTCCTATCTACTAACCATTCCAAATTTTTCAAGAAAGGTGAAATCCTTTGGACAATGCTACTCTCATTTCCATAAAGAATCGAGCAATCAAAGATAATATGACTAGCAGTTTGTGCTGTCTGTCACATTTATTAAACTAGATCTCTTCTTACATTCTAGAATATAAATCCCTATCTTTATTACAGTATTTAACTGAATTTTTCCATCCTTCACAGTTACATATTAGGCGAAGGTAGACTAAAACATTCACATTAGTATCTCAATAACACAATGCTGATTTTTATTTTCTTTAATGTCCTCTTATTTCTTGCTTTTTCCTTTATTTAATGCAAGTTATATTTTCTCTTTTGTAAGGTTCTATTCCTTTTATTTATATTCTCAATAGTCAAAGTAAGAAAACACTTTCACTGTTGTTATTTTATACATACACATTATACTGTATACATACCCGCTCCTGTTCAGTTTATTCCTGGATCTGGTTTTCACTTGCCTCTACCATCTATCTCTGCCTCCACAACTCCCTCTCATACACTGCTCCTCTTTCTCCACATCCCTTTTCACATTTGATGGGTGAGTCAGTACCACTGGACATTAATGGGTATGCAAGTGAACATTTTGTACGCTTGTATAAGGTAAGTTACTCGACTAACTCCTATCCTACACCAAGTGTTTCTCGCTTTGGTCAAATCTAGCTCTTTTCCCCAACTCAATAGCAATCTCCTGGTCAAATCTACTATCATTCGTCATCATTGCTCCACAGTATGTAAACTCGTCCACCAATATAAGTCTTCCTTCAATATTTATTGCTTCTCCCAGATGTACTTATCTACCTACCACCATCACTTCACTCTTCTCTATGCTAATGTTCAGTCCTCTTTCTTTTATTTCTCCTCTCCAGCATTTCATTCCTCCTTCCCCTCATTTCACAATATCATCAGCGTATATCCATCACTTTGACTCTGTTCCCTATTATGCTTTTTACCTTTGTTAGGATAACTTCAATCCTAAAAAGTCATCCAGTTTGTGTAGTTTGTTAGTTTATACTCTAACTGAACTAAGAAAGTCTAAAAATATAAGAGTAAAACTTTTATTGGGAACCAATAAAACCATTTATGTAGGAACTGTGTTTTATTAATATACAACAAGAAAAATGATGTGATAAATTTTAAATATCATTTAAAGTTAACATATGTACATAAGATATATTTTCTGCTTTACTTAGAACAAACTCTATTTTGAGCCGGTTGGTAAAGCAATGGTTACGTTCTTGATATTCAGGTAGTCATGAAGAGCTTCTTCTCCCCTGAAACAACAATTTAATAGTTATAACTAAATGATGGAATATAAATTCTGAATTCCTTTTAAGTTTTCGCTAGTGTGCATACCAAAAAATGTTATGTCATTTTACTTTATTTTTCAAATTATGTTTTGATTTAATTGTCATGAAACCGATGTGCAATTGTTTTCTTCAAGCAACATACTGGACGCAATATATCCTATGGGTCAGTCACTATAGTACAAGATGTCCTCTAATGATTTAGTGCTTCTGTTATTGATAGTAATAGGAGAAGAAGTGGACAGATTTTATTACCTCGGCATTGCTGAACATATCTATACTAACCAGTCAATATGACGTAAAAACCAATTTCAAACCCTTGTTAGTTTAATCAAATTTTCAGATTGAAAGTAGACAGTTAAAAAATAGCAATGTAGTTTAGTAGGACCTAAGTTTTTAGCTGAGGACAATTAAGGAAACCTATGCGTTTTTCCATAAACGAAACTATAATACAGTCAAACCAAGAACAGTTTATATATGTATGCACTGACATCAAATGCAGCATGGTCAAGTGACTTTGAACAAGGTTCTGCGCATGAACTAGAACTGAAAATGTTTGACGTAAGGAGTCAACAAATGTTGCTGAAAAAAATCACACATATTTGTTTTTAATGAGATTACAATAGCCCTAGTTGGAATTATTTAACCATGCAAACACCTAATGATGGAACAAATAAAGAATTGAATTTTGTATTTTGTTGGCAAATAATTTCAGTATGCAAAGTTACAATATATTTATAATTGTTAATGCCTACCCTACATTAAGTGTACACATACAGTGGCTTGACCCATCCACCCTTCCAATCACATACAGTGGCTTGACCCATCCACCCTCCAATACACATACAATGGCTTGACCCATCCCCCCTCCAATACACATACAATGGCTTGACCCATCCACCCTCCAATACACATACAATGGCTTGACCCATCCACCCTCCAATATACATACAATGGCTTGACCCATCCACCCTCCAATATACATACAATGGCTTGAACCATCTACCCTCCAATATACATACAATGGCTTGAACCATCTACCCTCCAATACACGTACATTAGCTTTACCCACCCACCTGCCTTCCCATAAGCCTACAATGGCTTCCTTATACAAATACATTTAGTAATAAACTAACCATACACATTAATGTTAGTTTTAAAAATATATAAATATATCTTACATGTCTTTTCCAATCCCAGACTCCTTATAACCTCCAAATGGTGCCTGATGTGACACGACATTGAAACAGTTTACCCTGAAATTAAACAGATTACACTTAATTGATGTAACCATTGATCAGATTTTAACTTGAATATATGTACAAAACAATAAAAACAAACTTATATTTGTTAAAACCATATAAGAATTCTGATGTTTAATGAAACATAAATTATAAAGTTTATATTTTGTGAGTTTTATAGTTTGCTGGTTGTTGAATGATTAAATGAATTATGTTTGATTTGAATTCATAGCCAAGTGAATGCTAAACAACCAAATAAATTTTTGAATGTCCAAATTCAAAGTTTTTTCTGAAACGTGCAATAATTATTTCTCATTTTTGCATAAGATATACACTGTTATACTACTCCATTCAATACTATCTTTGTTTTTAAATTTTATATTTCAAATAAATACCAACAGTTTTAAATTATAAGCCATGTACACAAATTACTAACCAAGATAGTTTAAGCTAATCAGCGCACATTTGTACAACAACATGTAATTGGTTCATCGCATATGCTTAAATTGGATGACGTTAAGCTAGCACATGCCTTGTCACTAATAATTATATTAATTCTTCTGATAACGTTTCTCTTTATTTTTACATTTACAAAATCAACCATAAAATAAATTAAATCATCTGCCTAAAAACTGCAAATATACAATTACTCACCAAACAGAACCAGCTTGAGAAGCTTTGGCAAAGGCAATTGCTTTGTTTAAATCATTAGTGACAATGCCAGCCGCTAGACCGTAGTTTGTATTGTTTGCCCGTTCAACCAGTTCTTCCATTGTTGAGAACTTAATTATCTGCTGCACAGGTCCAAAAATCTATAAAATAAAAGAATTCATTATTAAGCAATTCCATAAATAATTAGGCCATCTTGTATTAGGCAGTAACAAGTTTCTAGTCGTAGTCGCCAGATGCACCTAAAACACACTAACACAAAATTTGGAAAGAATATCACAAGAAATGTAACAGTTTGGCACAGACATGACCTTCAGCTATGAGTGATTGTCCATGACTAAGTATGCTGTGTTTCATTCAGCCTTCTTAGTCTAAAAATAAAGCCATTTCAATATTGTCCGACGTACTAATTTTTCTATCAATGTTAAAAATATGAGAATAATGATGTATGCCTCTAGTTTTTAAAGTAAATTTTTAGCTTTTTGTAGTGATTTAGATGCAAACTGAATACTCCATTTTTTTTTTTTTTTTAATTGTACAGAGAATCGATAAATAATGTACAAGGTTGATTCTTCAGATTAAGAATATTCTTGTAGTTTCATTAATTTTTCACTTCAAACTAAAAATCTGAATTGAAAAATATGTTAAAAATCATTACATCAATCATACAAATTGTTTCTAAACAGTTCCCTGAATAATCTAATAAAACAATCATCCATGCCTTAAAAATATATTATATAGTAATCTAAAGTTCATTTTCCTACAAAAAATCAAGCACCATGAGCTCAAACCTTAGTTTCTGCTAGTAAATTTAATGAAATATGTTATTATATACATACTTTCATTATAAATTATTATAACGATAGAAATTGTTAGTTGATCAAATAAATTATCTGTTCATACCTCTTCTCTCGCAATAGTCATCTTATCCGTTACGTTGGAGAAAACAGTGGGTTGAATGAAGTAGCCTTTGTTACCCAGGCGGGCTCCTCCGGTTTCTAGTTTTGCTCCCTCTTTCTTGCCAAATTCAATCATTTTCAACACCTTGTTGAACATATCCTCATCAATCTGCAACCAAACAAATTATTATTATCATTTTTGAAAGTAAGTAAACTCCATAATCAAAAGTCACTTGTCAAAAGTGTTGTCATAACTCAAAATTTAGAAAACAACATTCTGTAAATTCAATACAGTATTTAAAGCAAAATTGCCATTTTGTCACATTTCTTAGCATTAAAAATAAGTAGTTTGAGACTAAAATTAAAAAAAAAAAAAAAATAAATAATTGTTTAGATGGCATGAGGTATCTATCTCCTTATGTCTTAATTATATTGAGAAATGGAATGGTTACAAAGAAAAGTAATTGTGTTACTTAATTATTTAAAGTTATTTTAGGGACATGATAAAATTACTATTTAAGAGGTTATTTAAGTCAGAAATATTGCCTGAAGGATGATTTAGCAGTGTAATCAACAATTTATCACAAAATATCTCTCAACATTGCATATTCTTTTTTAAAAAATGTACTTTTGGCATGTTCTTAAACAAATTAGTAGGAAACTATAAAAATGTTGCCTTGTTGGGAAGAATACTTATATTTTCCGAGATATTATGAATGTAAAAATTAATCTCTAAATAAATGAGCAATGAGATAGTTTAGGTATTCCATAGATCGTTATCAATTTTCTCAAGTTTTTTATCTCTATATATATATATATCTTTAAATGACTGTTTTTACAAATTGGTTTGGATCAATATTAATATAATAACCATTAAAATATAAAAATTAACATAATTTTTTGACAAACTCAAACTAACAAAGTTTTGTGTTGCATAATTACTTATAAAATTATTTATTATTTTAGTGAATCTGTAGTGAATTAACAATCACACCATACCTGAGGACCCTGTTCTGTGTCTGCCTTAAATGGGTCGCCCACCCTTCGCTTTGCTGCTTTTTCTGCCGCCTTCTTTACAAACGTATCATAGATAGTGTTCTGCACAAATGTACGTGTACCTGCACAACACGCTTGACCTCCGTTGATGAAAACTGCTTCATAGGCAATGGCCACTGCCTGGTCCACTAAAACAGAAAACAATTATTTTACAACATCAATTAAGTATGTAGTTGTAAAGTAATGAAACATAGCTTCTTGTGTGTTATTTGTAAACAGTAAATTAATATTATGTATTTTATGAGTTTTATTTTATATATTTTTCTGATACATGCATAATTTTGAAAAATCAATGTATCTAGATAAAAATAACTTCAAGATTTCTGCATATTTTCTTCATCTGCACTTGTAAAAAAATACAAAGTTTAAAAATGTTCTACAACATCAAATGTTTTTCTCAATTCAACTTCCGATAGTATTGATTATTCATAAGATGTTAACGGTGAAAAAAGGATTAATATGGATTTTGAATGTGTGTGTGTATGATCAAAACTAGTTTTTGTTCCAAAAAGTGGGATATTTTTTAGAAAATGTCATAAATTTATATAGCCCATTGACAAATGAACCAATAGTGGTTTTCAATGGATCCCTTTCAAAATGTTTGACTATGATCAAACTGACAACATTTAGCTTAGAATCTGGAACTTAACTAACTACGCTACTGACCAATTAAAAGATGCAAATTTTAGGTTATGTTAAAGGGCACTAGGCCAGGTGATATAATCACAAATTTTCTGCACCATTGGCACTTTCTTCGGGTGAAAACAAAGAGAGATTCACATGAAGAAAGCGCCAGTGTACAGTGGTACAGAAAAGTTATGATTTGTAATTCTTTTGCATTTGTTTACTACTACTCTGGTGTCTTCTAAGGTAAGTTTGCTCATGTCCTATCTCTCCAATATACCAATTAACACATTCACTGCGGCAGCACATGGAGTCACATAACTCGTGGTGCAGCACTACCTTGCCTGGCTCGGCACTACGACACTCTTACATATTTCAAGATAATGACAAGTAAAATTGATACATGTGCAATTCATACATTATTTTTGTTCATATGTTAGGTATTTACAATATTTAACCCCCCTCCACCCACCAGTCCATTCTATTCCAGTCTATTTATTCATCATCAGAAGCCTTAAAAAACAAATTTGAATCTACCAATATATCTTCAAATTGTAAACTCACTGACTTCTGACTCACTATAACTCATATTCTGCTCAAAAGGAACACCTCATGAAAGTAGCCATGTTATAAACACCATAAATAACCTTAACATTTACACTATAAAGATTATATTATATACACCGTTTACAATATATTCAAAGTATACAAACAAACTCAATTCACTAAAAAAAAAAAACTAATAACAAATTCAAGAAATAAACTACACAGTAATACTTTGTAACATTGCTAGACGGTGTGCAAAAAATATCAGCTTTCTACACTGTGTGCTGGGAGCACCCTGATAAATACAAGCAGCTGTTCAAAGTGGATGCTCTGGTGCATCACCCGCATCCCAGTAGGAACATGGCTGACGCATCGGTGCATTACCCGCAGTGAATGTGTTAAAAGATGCATTTACTCTATATCTCACAATCCATAGACTCCACACTTACCATTCATATCATCAAACACAGCTATTGGACTTTTTCCTCCAAGCTCCAAACCAACTCTTTTTAAATTTGATTTGGCTGCCCCCTCCATAATGATCCGTCCAACCTGAAAACCCATAAACCTAATTTTAAATGAAAATAAATGAATTATTAGAGAAGAATATAAAAAGAATGAGAACTGAACTTTAATATGTATAGTGAGGAATATTATTGTTATTATATTCAAATCAATCTTCTAGTAATGATAGTTATGTTTTCTTGTTATAAACACATTTGTATTAGTTATCACTAATTCCAAAAAGACTGCTGACTTAGTGTTATTTCAATGACTTTTTGATCAATAACACTATCTTGTTATTGGTGTGTGTGTGTGCATGCGCGCGTGCGTGCATGTTCTTAATTTATAAATATGTCTTATTTACCTTTTTGTACACTTATAGGTTTAATTTACTCTTTGATGCCTAGTTTTAATTGGAATATAGGTTAAGGTAGCAAGTAATACCAAAGGACGACAGGACTATTAACACCTGTCGAAACGTTGAGTTTGTGTTTTAATCAATAGACTCTAAATTGATCTAAGGGTTATTTGACGCCCAAATTTAGAGATAACAAACCATCTATACATCTTCCATATTTTAAGAAGAGTGTGAATAATTATATAAATACAAAATTAACAAGGATCAAACTAAATGGTTACTAACTTTGACTGGTTTATTCTAAAAGGGTCATTTGTAGCAAAAAACATGGTGGTGGAAGGACCCTTACAATTTATAATGGAATTTGAACCACGTGATATGTCTGATGTCAACAAACTTGTTTCAGTTCTCTTTCAGGATGAGAAACAACCAAACCCACCACTTAATCTAGACATTTCAGGATATATTAGGCATTCATTACTGATCTACATCTACAATTATTTACATGCCTCTTCCTCAAATATCCTATAATTTTATTATTTAAATAGTATTCAATAAACGCCTTAAGAAAATAAAGTTGCTATTAAATTTATTTAACCCTTTAAGGAGTATTGCCGTTCTGGAACTGCACTATACCATTACCATACCATACCATACCGGCGTGGTGGCTCAGTGGCTAAGGCTTCGGACTACGGAGGGCAAGGTCCAAGGTTCGAATTCCCACTGAGCCAACGTCCGGTACTTCACTCATTGAATAAAGTTGACGCACAGGCCTGTAGGCCCATGTCAACTGGCGAGTGAAGTTAAAAAAAAAAAAAAAAAAAAAAAACATTACCCATAAGGAGTAACTTATTTGAACGAAATAATTTCAAAAGGAGTAAGAAAAATAAAATTTCTTAAACATTAAAAAAAAAAAAAAAAAAAAACCAGGTATGGTTTAGTAATTACATACATGACTAATATCTTAGTTATTACATATGCTCATGATAAAATAAAAAAGAGAATTATGTAGTAATAAAGATTAGTGAGCCTTTAGCAATATATCCAATATAAAAATATCATATGAGAGATGGAAGTGATGAAACTCATGCTCAAGAACCAATATTTCTATGGCAAACATCTCAGCTGACTGTAATGAATAGATTTCCCACATAAACTGGAGAAGACATCAAGATGTAAAAGCGCGGTAATTGAGGTTAGGGGAAAACACATTACGTTTTCTGCCACAATGCTATACCCCATATCATAACCATTAAATAACTTTTGTTTTAGGTTGGTATTTCCTTAAATGCACTTGTTACATGATCTTTTCGTCAAATTATTGCTATACAAATTATTTTATAAAGTAATGCTCGGAATGGTCGAGAACGGCAGTATCCTTTGATCACTTTAGACGTTGACATTCCGGAACGGCATTAGTCCTTTATCGATATTTTACAATACTCCTTTATGGGTTAAATATTACTATGAGACGACAGCATGAAGAAACATTACCTCAGTAGATCCAACAAAAGCAACTTTAGCGATGTCTGGATGATTTGTTATTGCAGCCCCTGCAGTTGGACCGTAGCCACTCACCACATTTAACACACCAGGAGGGAAACCAGCCTGTAAAAATAATAGTTATGAGTGATCAGAAATAGAAAATATATGTTTAGCATTTGAGATTTAACATATGTTATCAAATAAAGAATAAAACATAAAGTTTGCATAGCTTTCCACTCAAGTATACTGATAAAAGAAAATCAACATATTAGAAAAATCTTATTTGAAAATCCAAAGATTCATCTCAAATCCGCATAAGACTCCAGACATATATAACTAGCGAGGCTTACCAAGGCGCTTGGCAAGGCGATGCGCAGTAGACTAACTGGAGAGGGAGGAATTGCCAAGCCAGTGTGTGCCATATGGTAAATAAATAATAGAAAATAAAATCATCTGATACTTAAATAGATGTTTATAACCTTACTAAACCTTGTTATTGTTTTCCGTTTTTCTTTTCCACTAGTGCAATTTAAAAAGGGGTACTATTTTATGTGATCAATGTCTCTTTTATTTATTTTAGTTTTTTTATTGATTATTGTTACAATTATTACTCATTAATAAATCCCACATTTAATATTATTTTTGATTTATTTGTTCATAGATTTATTGACTATATTATAAATTAGATTTTTAAGCAAATTTAGCAAATTAAAGTGCCGATTTGCAAAGCAGACTTAACAAAGATAGCATAAACAACTATGCTCTTATTTTAGCAATAAGAGGTCTTAGTTCAAATAAAACATGAAAACAATTTTTATGATTGGCCGTAATAATAAATTCAAACAAAAAACATGGGAGACAAGATGAGGAAAAGAGATACTTTTCTGCACAGAGAGGCGATGCAAGCGCTGCTCAACAGGCAAGATGGAAACTATAAGATCAGTCGCATGGTACCCACCCTTACAACAGTGGTGGGACTGCTCTCCCCTCCACTCCTGGTATTATTCCCCTCACGTGCAGGTCAAGTGCCTCGGTAAACCTTGTGAGTTTTATACGTATATAATTTAGATAATAAGCCCTCTCTCTTTTATAGAGAATTTATGAATTTGGCTTTTATTTTTTAATATTTATGTAGATTTTTTCCAGGAAAAAACATAAATTAACTGCATCTGTAGCTAAGTAACTTATTTAATCTAATTTTATGACTGATAATGAAGCTGCAGAATCATCTTCTCCAATCTGCCAGTTGCAGAGATGCTGCAATGTACTGTATATTAATATAATATTTGTGGGATGTATCATTTACAATTTTATTACACAACTCCACTTAGAACTTAATAAATGGGATCAATGGCTTTGTAAGCTTTAACTCAATATTGTTTTATATCTCTGATGACTATATTTTTCACCTCTGGCATGACTGGAGGTTTCCGAAATTATCGTAAGATAACAGTGTAAGCGAGCGAGGCTGTTCCTTGGATGGGAGACTACTAAGGGATCCCGTCCTTGCATGCAGCCCGCTTGCCCCGTCACTGGTGGTAGTACAGAGGTCACTTTTAAGTTGTTCCTCAGGTTAAGTGTTAGAGAGGGCCTAGCCCTAACTTTACCTGCTAAAATAACCTACTCCAACTTTATATTGTTCGTTTTCTCTTCACAGATCTTCCAGATTTGTGCATATGAAACTTGCATATTCATTATTCAAAATGCCTAAAACCTTATTACTGGAAAGAGCATTTATATGATATCCAGTGAATAATTTTGCAATTTAAGACGTTTTAAACAGGGACAGGTTTAAACAAAAAGTATTCATTTCCTTTTAAGCTGTGTTTATAAGTTAGCAAAAAGCTAGGAACTGTAAAGTAATTAATTAAATTCAACTAATTTAAGTGATAAGACCATGTAAGTGATAGATAAGTAATACAATAACATTCATATATGATATGTATTCTATCAACCCTTTCCATGAGGTAGATTATTTGTCTACCTTTTACAGTCCTTGATTGTACAGGAATGATAATTTAGATCATATAACTTCAATATGTATCTTTTTACAATAGTTTCATTCTGTTGTGAGTGAAACTGATAATTTTTATCACACTTAAGGTAATTAAAATAAGGATATTTTAGTTTACTTAAGCTGAAGAAAATAAAATACCTTTGCTGCTGGCTACATGAAATGTGATTTGTTTGTTAACTTCTCAAATTTTAATTTATTGTAACAGAACAAATGCATACAGCAAATATAAATTAAAATATGATAAGACTAATAAATTATCAAAAGAAGTATTGATATAAGAGTTTTATTTTAATTAAATATTATATACCTATGTATATAATAATATACAGCACTGAAGTAAATTTATATAAACATTTTCTTCTTGTTGGAAAGCATTTAATTTTTAGTTAACATTTTTAGGTTTTTGATTACAATTAATTAATTTTATAGCATCTTTATGTATATAGTATGAATACTATCTACATTAAGAGATACTATGTTTATGTAAAAGTACTAATGTAATTGTATATCTGGGGACATTGAAATAAACAACAAAGTATCCCAAAAATAAAGTGGGCCAAGGGCAACTGCGCCATTTTCTATGGTACCTATGGGACACTTGTCTGATTCGTGTATAAATCAGAGGTGGTTCAAAGATATTGAGTTTTTGGCCAAGTCTACTGTGCTCAATTTTCTCTATATTTCTAAATAGTACCAAATTAAAGCATATCACTTTAAAATAAAATAGCTGACCTTTCTAAGAAAGGCTCTCTTGCAACCTGAAGATTATGTAGTAAATAAATTATAAATTTGGATTCTGAAAATTATTTTATATTTGAATTAAGATGTAAACACAGCCATTAACTTGTTCTTTATTGATGATTGAATTTTGAAAATTAGTAGTTTGCCATGATTTTTTTATCCTAATTATATAATAGTTCTAAATGTTTGTTATTCAATAAATATTTTACTTTAAGTTAGCTTTTCAATTTAACAATGCGTACATAGATTTGTTGACTTCATATAAAATGATGTCACATTAAAAACTAAAACAACTAAAAAAAATGTTACTTTGACTTGCTATTTTGAGTTGAGTGTATCAGAGTTTTCCATAAGACTGAATAGCTCTGAATAGCTTGCATGTGAACATGTCTATTTGCTTTCCTTCACATTATGTTTACTCTCCTTTATGTGATGAGGGATTCAGATCACAACAATCAAGAACTAAGTTGCTTTAGTTTTGAACAAAAGGCTTTTCTCGATAGAGAACATTTCTGTTGTGAACACTGTTATCAGTTCGTCAGTAAGAAATATTTTTTATCATTCCTTATTTTAGAATTATATTTCTTATCATGAAAGAAGTTAAGTGTCATCTACAAAAAGAAATATAGTTAAGTTATAATGTAACAGAAAATATAAGATAATTCTGTCTTTTTGTTGGAGATAAAAAACACATTATCCGTCTATTGTAATCAAGACTGGACTCTAATTTCATTGTTTTTAATATGGCCTTCAACATTTGACCGCATTTTTGGATAATGTGATCAGACAATTTTTCATTAATTGCATATACATTAAATAAATAAATATTATGAGAAATGAATATTTGTTCATGTGACTTTAAGAAACTATCTCTCACCTCTTGGACAAGGGCAGCTACACGCAACGCCACAAGGGGTGTCTGCTCAGCTGGCTTCAGAACTGAGGTGCAACCTGCGGCAAGGGCTGGGCCCCACTTGGCAGTCAGCAACAATATTGGGAAGTTCCATGGTATAATCTGACCCACCACACCCACAGGTTCCACCAAGGTCATTGTGAAGAATGGACCATCTGCAAAATAAAATAGAATATATTTATATTTGTTAAATTACATTTAAGTGAGTTATTACAATTATATAAAAGTTAAAAATGTTTAAAGTAAATCTATTTGTTTCAGAAATTTAAATTTTATTTCACATCCACAGATTCTATGCCAATATTTCATTTTCTTTCATTCGCAAGGTATTTTGTTCTAGCTAACAGGGAAAAGAGATATATTTACTATTATACATATCATATAGTTTCTCTGTCAGCCTTAAAAGAAAAACAAATGAAAATATTCAGAAATAAATATACAGTACAAAGTACTATGTCTCTTTGCCTTAAAATCTTGGATTGTTTAGTTTTCATTGTTAAATATTGAAGGTCAAACTGTGACATGATTGCACTACTTTGCATCCCCGCAATGTAGAATTACAGGATTTTCTACATATAAAACTTTGTTATCTAGGAGAATGGCAGCAGGATGGCCTTTTATATTAATGTGATGGTTTAGAGAGAACCAAGGAGGGAAGGGTGAGCAAGCATTTAGAACCACCCTGCGGCAAAGCTAGGGCTGTCAGCTAGTTATTGTATAAAACAAAATATGTTTGCATTATTAATTGTTTTCTGTTGATGTTACATAAAATTACTCACAACTTTACGAGTTTACTTTTATTTATTTAAAATATACCCTAATTAATAGGCATAACATAACACCTAAGGACAAGTTAGTTTTAAATTGTTGAAGGGACGATCAACAAAGTGTTTATTTATATACATTTTAATCAGGTCTCACACTTATTAAAAAATTAATGAGTCTTCCAAACAAAACAAATTAATTAACTCTACATATTAAGATTATTTCTTGAACTGTTTTGAATACACAATAGTTAAATGGCTAGTTAAGTGTGATTAGCTTGATCAATGTTTGTAGGAAATTATAAAAAAGTCTGTTTATAAGTTTTGTACAGGACTACCCAAACAGTATCAAACAGGTGGTCTGCAGCTGCTCTTGAGTTGATAAGTAATGAGACTGTTTACCTAATGACTTGGTATCTAACTACACAACATATTAGTCACCAAAAACTAGTGTTTAGCAATGTCCCATACTTGCAACAGTATCATCAGACACTCACCGAAATAAGGATTATTCTCAATAGAAAATAACAAAAATGTAGAAGTTTAAAAACGCTATGAAACTGTCCAAGAAAAGAGAATACAATTTCAATCCTAATGGATTAAGCTGATGGGCTATTAATAAATTGCCCTTTCTGAGGAACAGTTGAACTCAGATAGTAACCAGACTACACTCATCCACACTCATTCTACACTCATATAACCATTCATATTCGCCTTAAAATACCAACAACGTTGAGTCGGCGTCTCATATGTAAGAATGATATGTCATTCACTCCAACAAGTAAATACACGAGAATAAAATAGAACGGAAGAATCATAGCAGTGCGAAGATACTCTTGCACTATTATAAAGAGGCAGTAGGAAGATAATCTAGACTGACAAGTACCAAGATTGTGAATTTTAGTTCTTTCTCTATGCCTGACCGCTCATTGAATGTAAGAGAAAGTGTAATTAAGATGGTATATGTTAGGATAACTGCTGAAATACAAAATCTTGATAGGCTCTCTTTTAGAGAAAATTACTATCTCTGCTATTGATACTTTTACCTTTCGGATTTTGTCATTAAATGAATGGCTCCGCCAAACAACGTTGCAAGTGACATTTTCCCTGAAACTGAGATTTTAACAGAACGACGTTGCAAGTGACATTCTACATCAAATGGGCTATTTCGTTTTGAAAAATAATAAGTTTGGCAGCAATGAGAGCCTGCCAAATAAGCGGGAAACTGGGTGGCACAGCCAGAACAACGTTGCAATTGACGAGATCTCATTCACGTTGGGTGTTATTCTTTCGCTGGGCGATGAGAAAAGGATGAATAGTGGCAGGAAAAGAAAATTGAAAGAGTCCAACTGGAAAGTCAAGTGTCTTAAGTGGACAAGAGAAGCTAAAATTCCGTACATATCAAAAAGAAACTGACCTATCTCAGGAAAACTAAAGTACAGAATTGAAACATTTTTCATTTTTTCTCCAAGTTAACGTAAATTAAACTGAATATTTATAAGAAATTTACTGTAGACCTTTATTTTTACATTAATATTTATCAGTAAAAAATGTTATACTTAAAAAATTAAGTACATTATTGTATTAGGCCCTTTGCAGTCATTGTCATATTCGTAGAACAACATTGCAAGTGCCGTCACTTACAACGTTGTGCCTGCAAATAGTTTGCCTAAAATGTCAAAATCTCAGTTAATGTTAGCATAACAAATTTTCTATTTATACATAAAATAACTTTCATATAATTGAAAAGTTTAAGACAAAAACCACAAATTTAGGGTAGACATATTCTAAATAACAGTTTTTTTTAGTACCGAAAATGTAGGTTTTTGTCACTTGCATCGTTGTTCCGAAGCTATTCAAATATATTAACATTTATTTTTTCAGGAAATGTTTGAACAATTCCACTGAACGTGTAGGGGTGGGCGGGTGGGTCAATACCACTGACCATGTAGGGGTGGGTGGTATTCGCAAGAAAGAGAGAGAGAGAGAGAGAGAGAGAGAGAGAGAGAGAGAGAGAGAGAGAGAGAGAGAGAGAGAGAGAGAGAGAGAGAGAGAGAGAGAGAGAGAGAGAGAGAGAGAGAGAGAGAGAGAGAGAGAACTTGGTAGTTGCACTTTGTACAAATGTACAATATACTTTTTTATACCGAGTACCAATGTATAAAAAAGTACATTGGCGGGTGGGCGGGTCAGTACTCTTGTACATGTACGGGCGTGCGAATGGGTCAATACCTTCCTTATACATGCATGGGCAGGTGGGTGGGTCAATACCACTGTATTTGTCTCTCTATAGAAACAAGATGGATGGATGTTTTAGAGAGGTTCGATCAAACAACTCAAATTTATTACAATATAAGGACAAAATGTCAAAATTTAATGATCTTAGTGAGCATCCCTAAATTACACAACGCTAAAATCTGCATTTTCAGACCCCCTCCCCTCCTAACCCTTTGCAACAGACTTGTGATGGTAATAGTAACCCCTCCCCCAAGAATTACCTAACGCTGTCATCAACCCCTACCCTCTGATTGATCTTGTTCTATAAAATGATATTTAGTTTTGTAATCTTAAACTGACAATAACATACAAATAGATTGTTTTCCTTATATTTTTTTAGACATAGTGATAAAATATAGATACAAACACAAATTATCAAGAAGACAATCACTATTCATTATTATTGCTGAGCACGGCTGACTCACTGGACTAATGCAGGACTGACTTACAGATGTATTCAGCGCCTGCTTGCTCATACTGCCAGTCTGTACATGTAGCCAGACATGCAGAATGCCTTCCTCGTACCAAGGCATATTGCTGAGTAATTTTTTTACCAACTTGCATACATATTTGGTTTTATGATAGAATCATTGTTTAGTCTTTGTTCCGTTTCTTTTCTTGTAAATGTTAAAGATTTTACTAATTAACTTTAACATTTTTTATAAAAAAATCTTGTATTTTGGGGAAAAAAAGTAAATTTTGTGAATGAATTCAAACAAATTGTTGAAGTTTAATAGTTACACAATGCTGCGTAGAATCCCTCCACCCTCTCATGGTGCATAACGCTGTCAAAACCCCCTTCCTCCTCCTAGGGTGTTGCATAATTAGGCCTGTTACAATGATGTCCAAATATTTTGGGTTTAAGTATAGAGGGTTTTGCAGCTCTAACTGTGCCTCTTAAAGATAAAATAAAAATCTTTTTCATTTCAATAATCAATTTCGTTAAACCAGGTTTACCTTCCTCAGACCAAAGGGATTCCTCATACCTTTGTGAATCCCTCTGTTCTCAGGAAGGTACACATGGTTTAACAAAATCGATCACCATATTATTTGTACATTTTGTACTTATATTGTAATAAATTTGTGTTGTGTGAGTTTCTACCAACATGTAGTATAACTAAGAAACTACGAGTACTGTTTAACATTGTGGAATAAGTCAATAAAATATAAAATACACATTACTTTTTTCAACTATTCTTCGAAAAAAGTGTTTACAAACAACAACATAGTACTATATAAAATTCATCTTACTATTTTATTACATTTTAAACACATTCTACAGTTTTTAAATGTACATATCATAAAATATTTTAGATTTTGAGTTGAACTTGAAATGTGCTTGTTTTAACTTTAGTTAAACTATCAACAAGATAGAGGTAATAAATAAAGCACAGATGAGATAATTGTGCTCTTATCAATGTAGTTAGTTGTAATAAGAACAAATACTTGAAAGACCATAAATAAGTCTAGCAAATTTATCACCATATATTAAAGTTTAAAGTCTGTAGCAACTTCAAAGAAAATTGAACTTTTAAAGGTTTACCTATATTGTCAAGATATTAAAATACAAAACACAATAAAAGAGGAATTTTATGTTAATTACTATTGTTACCAAATAGACTATATTGGTTTATAAAAACTGTCTCATTACAAGCTGTTAATTATAAAAGTCATGGAGATATGATATAAGGTTAAAAATTATCACTTGATAACATTTTATCTATGTTAATTATTTATCAATTTCCTTTACATGACAGCTGTCTTTTAGGCATCGTTTAGAACATTTTTGTCAAATAATTTCTTATGATATAATGTACAACTACTTAGAGAATATTTTATAAAAATGTAGACTTACCAACAGGAATAGTTTTGCCGTAAATTTTGTCACACCATCCTGCATAATAACGCAAGACTTTTACTGCAACAGTAACTTCTCCCATTGCATTGGAGAATGGCTTTCCATTCTCTAATGTAACCAAGCTAGCCAACTCATCAGCATCTCTTTCGAACAGACTTGCCAACTAAAGCAAATAATATATTTTAAACTCTAGAATATTGTTGCAAAAATAATTTAAAATACCTACATTTGTTACTTAACCCTTCAAACACTAGTGATTCCATGATACATCAAATGCGACTTTACTTGAAATAACTTCAACGCTTCATTTATCAAAATGTCTTAGTTGCCTAAACCAGTCACTATTCCATTATTTATCAGTCTTCAAACCTTACTTATATATGGGTAAAAAAAGAGTCAATTAAACTTACTTTCATTCAATACTCTATGAAATGCCATTGAGTATAATCATTGATTTTACTAGTAAAATCAATGGTATAATTGTGTCAATTACTTTCATATTAACAGCTGATCACAATTTGATACTTTTATTATTGGTCGTTTCATGTTGCTACCCCAGAAATCACTGTGTAATTTTGATGTATTATTTGTGTATTTTTTAATATTTAATATTTTTGTTTCCCATGAGAACACACCATTTTACCGGTTGAAAATGTAGATAATATACATTACCTTGTTCCCATCATAATTTTCTTTTCTTTATGATAAAATCAAATAAAATTATGATCCATTTCTAAAGGTTTACTTGAAAAGACAGGCATGTAATTACACATAAAAATTATGTTATACATTTTTATTAATTATTTAATAATTAGCTCATGTACAACAAATTGAACAGGTTCTTCAATCATTCAAATCGTTATAATCTTCCTGTCATATTTTTAACATTTATTTTTAATAAAATCTAATAAACATTTTATTTTGGTATTATATGTTTCCCTAAAAATGAATGATGTTTAACAAAACATGAAAAATGCTTTACTTATTTTTAATAATTGTTTTTCTAATGCTTACACTAAACCCCTAAACAGGCAGTACTAAAGGCAATGCAACTATTATAAAGAACGTTAATAAAGTAATAACATCTTTTTCAGTTCAAAATATTTTCAGGCTTAGAATATATTTTAAAAATATTTTATCCTCAGCATTTTTTTGATAAAATGACAGCAAAATGAAGAAAAAAATTGTACTAAATTATTTAATGTCTAATCAATGCAATTAAAAATTGTTTAATAACTATTTTGTTTAAAACCTTTTGCTCGAACTTATTTCTAAGCACTGGCCATACTTTTAAGAAAATATTTTACTTAAAAATAGCTTACTAAGGAGTATTATATCACATGACAATGACTATTTTTGGTTTTAATATTGTACTGACATTACCTGAGCGAATATTTATTGGTTAAAAAATTTTCAGATTTATTTTAAAATTATTTTATAAACAAATGGCCTAATAGAAACCCAGAATTTAACAAAAGTAATTTACAACTAAAATTTATGAAAAAATAAAACATTGTTATCATATTTAAACATAACTAAAATAAGATTCATACTTTATTCTTTTAAATTCTAAAATATGTATACTCAATTCCTTATTAACTGTTTTTTAAAGAATTACCCTCACCTTGAGAATCAGTTTTTCTCTTGCAGTAGGATCCATAGTTCGCCAGGGAGAATTAGCTTTGAAAGCATTTTTCGCTGCCTCCACTGCTTTGTCTACATCAGCCTGTGAGATATAAATGTCATAATATATTAAAATATTTAAATATAATTTATATTTCAATTCAAATTAAAATTACATGATGTTTATATTTGATTTAAAATAAAACTTCAGTTAAGTTATTTAAAAAAAATTGGGACACTGTGATACAGACATTCCATCAAACACGTCTTATTGATTTTTTAACTCCCATTACACAAAAAATAAATGGTAACTGGTAACTGGCACAAACTTTCTCCCTTTCCTTTTGTTATATCAGATTCTTTAGAAAATGTACAAAGCTTGTTAAAGAAATAGTAATTGATATAGTTTAGTGTATTGATATATAATTTTCTTAAAAATAAGACACCTATTATATATTTTTGACCTGAACTGATATCTTAACAAATAATCTTCACATTTCTTTCTCATTGTCAATAACTTGACTTGTCATGCCTTCCTTCTGTCTCCAGCTCCAACTTAGTGTCGTGGTAACTAAAATATTTTTAACTGTAATTTGCATCTTTACTGAAAATGTATTCAAAATAGTTGTAATAAATATTGGAAAAAAATAGCATTTTTAATAGTTTTTTCCTTAAAAAAATGTTATGGCTAATAAACTATCAAAGTTGGGGACATGCAATTTTTACTTAACTGTTTTAAATTGTAGTTCCCATCATTCCTGAAATTTTAATCAAAATCGTTGAGCCATTATTGGAGAATATTCCATTTTTGTATGTTTTTGTTCATAGAAATTTAAAAAAAACTAAAATTTCAAAAAAGCTAAAAAACCGTCTGGAGATATTGACTAAATGGTGGCACTTGAGGTGCGACATGGGCTACCTATGTTAATCCCAGTGACCCAAAGGGCCATAAAACTGGCACTCGAGGTGCGACATGCCACCTCAGGTAGCCCGGCGAAGGGTTGCTGGGTTGTAGACGCGCTCTCTCTCTGTGTCCATATATATATATATATATATATATATATATATATATATACAAAAATAGACCTACCTATATATACCTAACCTAACCTAACCTAACCTAACCCACCCACCCCCCATACACGTACATTGGTAGTAATTGTATTGGTAACAATCGTTAATCATGTGTCTCATTGTATGGCTGTAGTTTTCAGATAATTTTATCACTGTAAATATATCAACTATTAGCCGCCAGACCAACACGGCCACACTGCTAGCCGAAGCGCCATGTCGCACCTCGAGTGTTAGTTTTGGGTTCTCTTTCGCTGCATGTCGCACCTTGAGTGTCCAATTATGACCCTCAGGTAGTCCATGTCGCACCTCGGGTGCCCCCGACTAAATACACATACGAAACAAATTTCATAAAAATCTATCCATCTGTTTGGTCTATAGAGAAGTGCACAGACACAAACAGTGACATATACCAACATTTGTTTGAAAAAAATCTTTTTTTGGGTTCAGGGGTCCCTAAAATGGATTTTTAGACCAACTTGTAAAAGATTTTTTTCGGCGATCACAATACTTTCTCAATGCTAACGCATATGGAAGAAAGTAAAAGGAAGAACCAAATAAAAAATGTAGAGGAAAGAGGTCAAAAATAAATCTACAATTCTGTGGATTTCATTATATAGTTAAGCTCTACTAGGTTAAACTCTACAGAGCTAGTAGCTTATAGTGGCATTAGACGCCCAGGTTTGAGGCTTGGGTCACAGATAGCACAGCTTCAAGTCCGGCCTTGACTGGAAGTATTTATCACTTCATCAGTAATGTTTATACAGATGAAAGTTAGACCATTTACCATTTAGACTCTAGAAACAATCTAATGGACAACATTGAGGTTCCAAGAAAAACCTAAACTCAAGACTGGAAGAAAAATGTCTGATGAAAGAAAGAAGGTCATATCTCAAAGAATGAAAAAATATTGGAGAACAAGAAAGAGGCAAATAAGCATTGCGCAAAAAATAATAATTGATTTATTATACCCCAAAGTGGGTTAGTTAAAAAAAATTAAGTTACTAAAAATGAAAGCACGCATTAAATGCCTAATCACCCCTATTCATATATTGTACCATACATTCACCTTGTGAAATACTTCTTTGTTTATCCAACGTAAAAACATGATTCATCATGGTTAGTTAACAGCCTATTGTTAAGGAACCATTCAGTTAATGGTTACGTACAAGACGGTTTTCTACTCAAAACTTGCCACCTCTGTTACCTTTGATTTACTAAAACATTTTCAATTTCTTCTCACTTGTAGCCTGTCCTAGACTCTATGATAGTCTACTGTATAACTCATGTGATTAATGAGAAATAGAGCAAATACAACTCTTCATGCATCTCATAGCTATAAATAGCTATAAATCATGGTAGAACAAGATATAGCTACCTTAAAACCCTCAGCAACATCACAAATCTTCTCCGCAGTACAAGGGTTGAGGACTGGAAAAGTCTTCTTATCTATGGAGTCCACAAACTCATTGTTGATGAAGTGCTGAAATATTATGAAATATATTACGAATGTCAAATAAGTTAGGTTCAAATATAAGGGTAAATAATAATTATACATTATTAATTAGAATGTAATAACATATAATTAGATATAACAGTTTGAAAAATACAGTGATAAATAAAGCTGTATTTTATGAAAGCTGATGAATATCCAGGTATTAATACCTTCAAGAGCAAGACTCACATAGAAATCAAGCACAACGGTGGAACTAAAAGAGAACATTAAGGTGCTATCCTACAAATAAAAATTATTATGAATACTTATTTTTATTTATGGATTTAGACTGTAAAGCAAATGTTTTTTTAGTATTATAAACATGATAAACTTATAAAGATAAAAAAAATAACTTGAACAGTTAAAAAGGAACTAAATTTATATTTGTCACTCATTTTTATGAATTAATGATTGCATTTTAATAATATTATTATTATTGAGAAAACTTGGTGATCACAAAGTTTCTGCTGTTTTGTATAATGAAAAAAATAATCATTTCTATTTCAACGATTCCTTCCATAATAATGATCATATAGTAAAACTTGAAGTGTCGTTTGATAGAGGAAGAACTGTTCTATCGGACCTAAAAATAATTTTTTGAAGTTTTTACAGTTAAACATTTGAAACTTTAAATGTAATTTTTTATGTTTTTTAAATTAAAAAAAAAACAAAATATAAATTTTGGTCCCCCTAGATTCGAATTTTAATAATCGTAGAGTATTTATTATAACTCATTCTAATAATAAACATGAACATTGCCCTTGGAACATAAAAATGTTTCAGGTCACTTATAAGACTATACATCTACAAACTAATGTACTTATGATCTATAGATTGTCCATCCCGTAGATTGACAGTTTGGGAAACAGACAACTTAAGAAATAAACCTTTATGCTTGATAATTATAAGACTTATATTTTATTTTTTTAATATTTATTTAAATTCTTTCTGATCGAACAAAATTTATTAAGAAATAATAAATAAAATAAAAATTATATTTCAGTTACATAATCTAGCTATTAACTTTTTTAGATAAATTTCTTAAATTGAAGAAATTAATAAAAGCATATTGTAGGCTATACTTATTGAAGATGCTGTACCACTATATAATTAAAAATAATTTATAAAATATCGATTACAATTGTAATACAATTTTATCATGATAAACAATTCACTTAAAACTAAGTTTTGGTTTAATTATTAAAAATATTTATGCACCTCTCAGTTTTAACTTTTTAAAATTATAACTGTATACCCTACATAATAATTTTCTTTTTAAATATTGATTTAAAAACTTTATTTAGAATTACCTTAGTGTATTTTATAGTCGGAGTTGGGTTAGGCATTGTTGTCTCAAGCTGGACCACACTTCTCAACTGACGAACGCCGAATGAATGGTGGAGAACTATTCTTGACTTCTAGTCTGTCTACAGATGATAACAGCGCTACTGCAGGACACCGATATAACTCGCCACCAGCTGTGATAACCGACTGACTCGATCTCTGGGGTCGACTACTTTTAAACCACCCACCAAATTAGACCATAAACAGAGATGCGGGTTTCCCCTGCGTTCTCCGTACAAGTAGCGGAGCGGTGTGCGTCACTTTCTCGGAGCCAAGGGGTGTGTTTTATTTTGTTTTCCTCGTGAACTTGTCTTGAGTCGAGTTTGAATGCTGTTACGTTTCAACCCCCCCCCCCCTTTCTAATCAGTCCCTTTATCGTCCTTGGGGGGATCCTGTTATAGACGAAATTACAGGATGTTCAACTCGCAATTATTTATATATGAGGAAAATGCACTCTGTAAAACTCCTGAGCTAACGTTTACCCTGAAACATGGTTTGAATAATGAAAAATACGTTAAAAAATATTTTTTGAATACATTATACTTTGAATTAAAAAAAAAAAAAATTGTGAACATATAGCTAGTTAGTGAAAATTAAACTTTCTCCTGTTAACAAAGAATGTATTTCTAAAATGCTCATAGTGATTTATAAAAATAGTTAACTTATTTAGTATTATTATTTTTATAATGTTCAGCAGCTTGTTATTAACAAACTCCGAAGGTAAGCAAAACTCCAAAGAGTTACTTGTTATCTTATGGTATTGAACCCTACAAATATAAAATATAACTTACATCCTGCTGAAAACAAAAATATCTTAACTAAAAATGTATTACGAAATTAAATTTACTTGTTGAAATTCCTAATTGTATGTCAATGTTGCATGTTCAAAACCATTTGATTTTTTTATATTGGGCAGCCTACTTACTTGTATAATACTCCGTGAGTAAAAATTATTTATTTGAAAAGTGGTTATGTTATTTATTTCTATTCTTTAATTTATAGTATTCATAAAAGTGTTTATATTCTGATTGAATTATAATAAATAAAGCCCATATGAGCATGTACCACTTATCTCACTCTCCCTCACAACGATCATATTCTTAATCTTAAAACTAATTAACAAATGAAAATCACTGGACCATTGAACAAGGTAAAGGAAAACAATGAAGGAATTCAGCAGGGGGCGTACGGAGGGTTAGTGTTTCGAGGAGGGCTACTGACACAAGAATAAAACGTCATTCAAACTAAAAATCAAACTCAAATTATCTTTATTTGCATATTATGTATGATGATAGGCCTACACATAAGTAGTTAAGGCTACACATGATTAAAGTTATACAGAAAAGGATACCCTCCATAATCCAACTGTAACTATTGCCCATTGGTGTTGATCCCCTTTGTTAAAAAAATGTAGGTTTGTGGGGACGGGCCCCCTTGGCTCCCCTGAGTACGCATCTGCAATTAACCATAACAATAATAATTATGATATTCCTCTTAGCTGGAAAGATTTTCACTAATTAAAAAATCATAACACCTTACTCAGAACAAATACACTATTTATTTTGTTTTATTAGCCTCCAGAACTGTTATATTATAGAAATAATACTGGTTTAGATTACCTTTTTCTGTCGTATCAGTTCTTCAAACAATTCAACACTAAAATTAATGGTGCAATTTTTTAATGTTTAATGTTTTAAACAGTGACGTTTTTGGAAGCCTGATGATGAAGCTTTATAATCTTTGAAATGTACATAGCAGCTATATAATTAAAGAACTGTTACGACAGAAAAATGTAATCTAAACCAGTATTATTTCTACAAATAAATTAGTTGTAAAATTTAAGAAATACAATATCCGTTCTTTTAGACTGTATTTACATAATAATTTCTGTTATCTTAGTATTACTGTTTGGCGTTTTTCTTCTGTAGCATATGGTTTGATAGTGTTTACTTTTATCGCCCTTATTTAGTGATTTACCAGATTTGTTTTGATAACTACTCCACAACAGAACGGGTTGTAGGAAATGATAGTTTTATTTTTGGCGATATTTTTTATACTTTTCAATTAGTTATGCTCATATGAGACTATGATGATTTTTTTAATTTGTGAGATTCGTTTACAAACTGTAAGACAAACGTCAACATTATTACAATAGTTTTTACACAGTGTTAAAAAATTATAGTCCAATTAGAAAAAATTGCAAATTTACTCATGTCTTTTTTTCAAATATGATATGTAAAAGTATAATATAGGAACTTAACTAAAATAAATGTATAAGAATACAATTAAAACTTATAAGATATAAGTACATATAATTATTAACAAGCATTCTCTCTTAGGAGACGTTTTAGTAAATTCTTATATTTATAATAATCGGTTTCAAAATTTATTTATTTCGGTAAAGTATTTATCAATTTATATCCTCCGTTCTTCGGAACCTTGGCAGTGAGCTGCAGTGTGTATGCAGTATATTAATCAGGTCATATGAATGTATGCGCCTTTTTGGATTGTAGCCTTACATCTGTCGTAGAGGGGGGGAAAAACAATGATCGCTTTCTTAGGGCCTCAGCGAATGCCTCATTAGCATTTATAAATAGATTACAACTAATGTACAATTATATACATCTATAGTGGTATTACTGCGTTTATCCTTGAAAATGAAACAAGGATATATTTCATTTTCAAGGATTTCATTGTTTCCCTAAACTTTGAAGGTTTAGGGGAACAAAGGGAGGGAATGATAAGGTACCTACCCCATACCATTACCATGGCAAATCTAATAATCAACGACTCGATACACTAACTCGACACACATTCAGTACACTATTAGATGCGATCTCCGTTTATTTATCCTCTGTGAATCTGTAAAAAAAGAGTTTCATAAATAAAACTTGATGGTAACTTTTTTTTTTTAGATATTTAGTGATATAAAGTGTTTCAATAAAATGAGCGTCTGCTTATCCCTTTCATTATTCGTATCGTTCTTTTTTCAGACGAAAAATTCTTAAGAAATTATTGTGGAACGTTGAATCCCATAAACAATTCCATACACAAGTGTCGACTCTTTAAGAGAGGTTATGATTAGTCTCAAAAGGAATACATTTTGATATAAAGAAAGTGAATCTATTAATACAAATATTTGAGGTGATAATTCAGAGCAAAGCTAATCAGTGTAAGGTGTCCAAGAAAGACGTTGGTGGAAAATAAAACCAAATCAAACTTAACATAGGATGTTGTACTAAAAACACAAAAGGTTGGGATTGGATTCACCTGACATTTTTTTGGTTTGTGATGTATCTATTTTGTTTCTCTGTGTTCAATCATATTTATTTACTGTGGTAGTGTGGTAAACAGCTGAGGGTTATTTTTGTATTCCAGAGTTGAGTTTAAAATAAAATGTAAACAAGTTTAGTATAATTTTATGCTTATTTATTACAAATTATTAAGATATGAAAGTTTGGTTCATGAAAAGGCTTTGGAAAAAATAATATACCATTATTTTTTATACTTTGCTCTACTTAAGCAAAATATATGATTTTACACATTAATTTGGGAACAACATGACATAAAAATAACTTATATAAATACTTAATGTATGCCTCTCTAATTAGTCGACAACATTATAAATCAATGAATAACATTTCGAAGTGCTCCTCCACGCAGGCTTAGCCTTGGAGGTTTACCTCTTTGTTTTTCTGAGATTTCATCAATCTTTTTCTTTATAAAATGAAGGTCAGACTTGGCATTTGTATTACGCTTATTGTTCTTAATTTGTTTTGTTATGTATATGATGTCTTAGAGTGGTTATTGTAATGGTTATGTGTGTGGTGTAGTTATGTTTTCTTATATAAATTATGTTTGTTTTATGAAACAAATTGAGATTATTAGTATTAAAATTGTATTTTATACAACATTGCCATTATATACAAGAGTGTTTTTATATATTTAGTTCTTTCAAGCATTTGTCGATCTACCTACATTTCAATAAATATCAGTGTTGAAAAATTGCTACTGTAACCAGTCGATTGATTCCACATTATATCTTAATCATGTCCTTTCAGTTTATTACTGTGACCAGATGATTGTTTATACATGGAAACAACTCTGAGTTAATTTATTTAAGATAAACTCAAATAAACATTCAATATTTATTTGTCTAACAACTACTAATGTCTAATATCAGATGAAGCCACAGCAAAGCGTTGCCAGGTTTAGATAGTCATCCATAAAAATGAGAGGTAATACGTAAGAGATTCTACACTTCGTTTAGGTTGAATTTACCTGTACAATATTACTGTTGAGGCATAACCACAACAATAAGCAAATGTTATGTGAACACTTCCAAAGAGATTCAGCTCCCTTAGTTGTGGACCGGTTTCTCTAAAAGCCTTTGAATATAATAAAACCGGTTGAAGTTTTCGAGAATTAATTGGAGGTCAGTTCTTTCCTGTTACATTAGTGATTCCCGGCTCTAGGAGGTGTGACGCAAATTTAACTGTTCCTAAAAACACGATCTGTGGGATACTACAGGTGTTTAGATTTATTTGTTGAATGGAAACAAGGATGACGTGTGGAGAGTTCAACAGAAGTGGGAAAGAAAACGTATTGAGTTAGTTGACTTATAAACAGCTGATGATTCGTGCCACTGATCGTATGGCATCCCTAAAACTTGTACGCAATTCGGTAATTTCTAAACAAATATAGGGTGAATTTCTCATTGCAGTTGATTAACTGCCTAAAGCTGTATTAATCTCCGTGGTACTGTATTGATAAAAACCTGTATTCTGTATTTACATTTCTGAATTTGTATGTCTGTATGTGGATTTCTGTATTTTTGAATATTATGTGACGGACAAACCACTAAAGCGTATTTGAGATGATTGATTGTGTCTGACTATAATTACTTGTATTAAACATTTTGGCAAATATAGAATATAGGGGTCCCACCCATTTTTCATGATTTTTTAATAGCACCTGAAGATCAAGCTTCGCTCAGATGAATTTTGCAAACTGAAGAGGTAGCACCCATATCTCCCAAAGGGTCCTGATGATCGTTTATTGTTGCTCTACCTTGTTAGTTATTATTGAATTAAGTTCAGAGGAAGATTATTATTGAAGTCTTCCTCGCCACGTTGCCTCTTGAGGAAGATTGGTCTATGGCCTCGCCAGGATTCATAATCAGTATGACCATGAATTTTGGATTTGGGGCAGTGGAGCCCATAAATAGTCTTTTCTGAAACCTGATGGTATATTAGTAACTAATAGAAGAATACATTTAATTTGATAACCCACTTGAGTGTATTAATTTAACATTACTCAATTTTGGGTTTTTGTGCATATGTTTTATTTGGGGAGGGGTAAATCCCTTAAAAATGTAGTCTTTTCCAAAATGTAATGGTATATAAATACTTATAGTTTGATACTCCTCTTTCTGCTAGAAGTCGATAATGGTTCCATATTGGTTTTTCTGCTAGAAGTCGTTAACACGGGACGTCTACTAGTAGGAGCCTCTGGGGCAGAAATCAGAATTGGCCAAAGGTTGAGACCAGTGCCAATCGATTTCTCGTGGTCAAAAAACTCCAAAAAATGAAAAACCCTTGGAGCCAAAAAATTTCGTCCGGACGTGGCTAGTTTGAGATGATAAGATAAGATAAACATGACGAACACTAATCCATTTAATATTTTCTGTGAAAATAAAGATTTTATACAAAAATTAAAAAAATACACAACAACTTATGTAGCTTATACAACATTATTATCATGTAGTGTCTCCCCCCAAACAAGAATATGACATACTTTTCTTCTTACAAAAAATATAAACTGAAATATTTAGCAAAACAAGTTAGGTTAGGTTAGCATTATATTCATCGTCAACATATACTAAATTAACCCACTATTTTGTTGAATATCTCAGTTGTTAATCATTGTGTGAAGAATTCGACGTCAAGAATTAACTATTTACGTTCAATAATAAATCGCCCCGCATAGACTGTCCATATGTTTGTAGGTTGATAGCTTTTCAGGCTCAACTAAAAGTATACTTTTATTAATACAAAAAAATTAATTTGAATAAAAAACAAATAACAAATGGAAATATATAAACCTAATATTTTACAATTTATAAGAAAATTAATAAACTAATAAATTTTGTCAGAATATTAAAAGCCCCGCAAAACCTTTATGTGTATGGAGACTGTATCAGTCTCTTAGCAGCGTCGGACCTAATACGCTGAGGCCACTCACCTATACGCTTGCGAACACACGAACGCTGCCATTCTTGGCATCTCTTATTTTCGATGGTATATTAAGATAAGGAATTAATGTAATGTATGTTTTTAGAGGAAAGTGTTTTCTGTCAACAATCGGTATTTCCGCCAGAAAATTTCTATAGAATCGTATTTGTGAGGTTAATAGTGACTAGATAAAAAAAATAATAATAATAAAATAAAATAAAAATCAGGTGAGAAATGAGTAACAGCTTTGTCAGTTAGCTGAAAATCAGACCAATACTATGTGATTCAGATTTCACGTTAAGCTGTAGGTCCATAGATACTCTGAGTATTGGGCTATTAATAAATAGCTCTCTCTCTAAGGAACAGTCGACCATAGAAAAAATGACTACTGTACACTCGTTCATCTACACTCATTCACCCTCACATTAACCCATATCTCTACGGTCGTTGTCTTGATAATTAATATAATATTTGACTGTTTCCGTGTTGTTGCTCAATTATTAATATTGCTCGATACTTTAAATTGTATGTATTTAGTTTTAATACCACTTTAATTTGCACATGCCGTAAAGAGGCATTTAAATACATATATATTTTTTAAAATTTTCTTTACTTAAAGGACTTCTGCGGCTAGAAATGTCCTTCGTGTTTGATATTGAAAGACACATTGCAACATCTGCAATGGCTCGTTTTTCCAGTAGGCCTGATTAGCATTTTGTTCCCCGGCTCCCTTTATTTTCGTGTCCAGATACCTTTGATTCGTACTCTTATGCCTAAGGATTTTTCAGTTTAAACTATTTTTCATCTCTCTTTGGAGATTTTTTTACCCGGAACAGTCGAGTCGACTGGAAACACCTAATCTAATTGTACATATAACCCGCAAAAAGTGCGGTCGTTCAGACATTGTGGAGTCCAACAATGGCAAAACAGCTCACTCATCGTTTATCCATCTGTGCCATTACTCAGCTCTATATTTCTAAGGGGGATTGTGTGGATCAACGTCTGGGTAGTCAGACGTGGTCTTGCCTTTTGAGCTTCCAGACAGAGCGAAGCGACCGACAGACCGGTGATTTATTGGAGATTAACTCCTTTGGATTAATATAAGAATTATATTAAAAAAAAATATTAAATTCTCTCTGTTTACCCGTGCTACGGGATCAACAACTAACAGTAATGCTTAGTTTTTAAATGTGAAATTTTAAGTAGGCCTATTACCATTTATTTTATAAACAAAGTTAAATTTCTCACCAAATGTGAAATGTTGCGTCTCAGCTGTTTTTGTGGTCCATTTTGGAACGCTAGTGTTCCATTCCCATGCAAATGAAATGGAGTTCAATCCAGCTGTAGTAACAAACCTCACTAACTAGTACAACCAAATAATTACTAGTGTAAACCGCATGAAAATAATCCATTGGCAACATTTTAGGCAATGTTGCCATATCGTTTCTGATAATCACTAAACCACATGTTTCATCTATGACAAGTATGCTGTCTATGACAAGTTCAATACTGTCAATTCATATGGGCAAAATCAGCTGGTTTGTTTATTCTATTAAATACTGGTAACTAAACTCATCAATTACATAGAAGCATTCAGCTGAATAGTTAAGCAAGTTATTTACCACTTATGAGCTGAAATTATAATTATGGGATTAGAACAGTATGTTTGTGTTTATTTTTGCAATTTCGCCAATGTGATGTGATTGGAGATGTGCGTGGTACCTACCGTCTTCTTTTCTATGTACCGTTGTTTGTAATAACAAATGATAGTGTTTGTTTACTGCAACAGATGTTTAGACAAAATCATCAATATTTTCAACGAATTTATATCTGACAACATTGCTGGGCGAGAAGTGAGGAGGGGGCTTCACATGTCACAGCTGTCATCGGACTATTTTGGTGCGGTTTACATTAGCACAAAATATTCATTTTACATAAGATATCTATATGTAAGCAATAATATAACCCAGGGTATTACTTAACCCTCCTGATGTTTATTGCCGATGCATCGGCAACTGTGCAGTCCATTGTTACATATGCTATTCTGGCATTATTGTTCCGTCAATAATACTCTATGTGGTATCAATCGAAACAAGAGATGATACCGAATAATCGATAGTCGAGTATGATCGATTACACGCATCGAGAGAATTATGATTTGTTTACAAAATAGCTGTAACAGTCAGTGAAGGAGGATCGGCCATATAGACTCGCCGGTGTTTACGTTTGTTTTTTGTTCTTTCCAATTTTTGCTGAGCAAAACATTTGTATATATTGTATATATTTTTAAAGTTTACTAAATTTTGAACAAGATGGCTATCCTGGATTTGTTTGTTTGTGTTATTTTATTTCCATGGTAACAGTGAAAACTTTTCTAAAACAACGAAAAAAAATGTTTTCTTCAGTTTTCGATGCACAAAATTTTTGAAAATGAAGGTATGTACATAAAACATATTGTAAAATATTCAGTGTAATATAACAAATAAAATGATATATAATAGTATGTATTTTTAATAATAAATATATTTTATATTATTTTTCAAACAAATGTCTGGAAATCAAGCTAAATCCGCCGAACATTTTCAGGATACATAGTGAACACTAGGAGGGCTAGCACACGGTAACTAGAATAGAGTATATATTATTATCGATTGTCACGACTAGGTTACGCAGTAGACTGTGACGTCACACGGGTGATCAGCTGGTTTGCCTACAAGAAAGTGCAGTTTCTGTCAGACTTAATTTGTTGCTATGTTTAGTGACGTATATAGTTTGTTGTGTTTTTAATATATACACATACAATGCATATTTTTTATATTGTTTATATTCTTATGTGTATTTGAAATTGTATGTATTTATTTTTCTGATGTGTTGTCTATGTTTTAGTTACCGTGCCTAAATCTACATATCACTTTGGTGCTTTCAGCAAAATATTAAGTAAAGCTATTTACCAAAAATCTGGTGGAATTGTATCTAAGATATTAATTATAACGCTACTTTTTTGTGTATTTTTTTTCCACCCACCTGCCTTTCGTCCATGTGACGTCACGGGAGATGCGTGTTATAGCTAGGCACAGTGCTTAAGCATATCTAAAAAGTTTCATTTTATTTGTATTTATTTAACGTTCATGATTAATAAAGTAAGAAAATAACTCCATTGGGATGACATTGAAACTTTAAAAGACAGTGGGGAGAATCCGTAGTCGGATGTGAATAAACCATGAGAGAAACCTTCTTAGGAGTGCATTTAACAACTTCCCAAAGTGTTTTGGTGATGAGATGAATTTTGTTGCATTGCATAAAGGATAAAAACACATACATAAAATTTTATTTATATATATAATCATTAGAAATAAGGTGTTTACGTATTTCAGCAACCACTTTATTTGTAACCAACCTACGCTTGTAAATTCATGGCTAAGTGGAGGGAGCTCTGAACGACGTAAGTTTGTTTATCCCAAATCATATTGACATTTAAAAAATATTAGACTATATTTTTATTGTATAATATACAGTAAAAGTGAACGTCATGCAACATAAATACATTACACTATAAGTAGAAAATGCACAAATATACTAAAATACAAGTACAAAATGAACAAACATCACCATAATATTTGTGCATTTTGTATTTATATTGTAAATATTTGTGTATTTTGTGCTTGTATTTTGATATATTTGTGCATTTTGTACTTGTATTGTAATAAATGTGTGAATGTTGTGCTTATATTGCAATATATTTGTGTTGTGTGGCGTTTACTTGTATTGTTTTTGTACCAACACGTATTATGCTAATTAAAAAACTATTTATTGTATAATTTTATGTTGATAAATTCAACTGTTTATATATTAAATGTAAATGTATTTTTTAAATAATCTAAAATTGGTATTTTTTCCTTTAATTTAGGAATGTTATAAGGACGTGAAAAAATTTAGATAGTCAGAAACGAAAAAGCTCATTTGCTGAAAAAAAACGAGAGTTTATTTTGCACACATCAGCCGTAAAAATGTTACACAAAGGAAATCTTTCGAATGTTCCTGAAAACCTTTCTAAGATTAAAAATACAGAACTACTTATAAAATAAATAAGTACAAATTTGAAACACGCCCTCATTAATACAAGGAAAAAACCAGATACTGTAGAGATAATACAAGAAAAAACACCAGAAATTGTAGAGACAATACAAGAAAAAACACCAGATACTGTAGAGATTCGAAGAAAAAATGCCAAATAATATAGAAGCGTGTTATTAAGCAGTTTTCCGTTATACTTCCCGTTAACTGTGCAGTGACTTTGTTCTATTTTGACTGTTTGATAAAAAATTACACTATTGCTCTAAATTGGGCCGAGGAAAAGAAAGTAAACATTGTCTTAAGAGACATATAAGTTTAACCTTGATTAGGGAATAAATAATTCAACAAAAAAGTCTCAAATGTAAAATGTCAAAGTCGAAGATATGCGTATTAGACACTATGTCGCCCTAAAGTACTAGTGCTTGTATGTATAGTGCTTATCCACGGTTCGAAACCACGTTGCCCGGAACGGTAATTACAGAAATAACTATGGGTGAGTTAATGCTTTGTTAATTTACTTGAAAACAGGAAAAACGCACCTCACTTATATATTGCAATCGCTTATCACACAAGTGAGAGAAGATAACTCTTGTAAAGACAGCCGCCATACAACAGTGCGATTACAGTAAATGTACACGTATTGCACATATTAATTATCTAAAAATAGAAATATAGAATTGAACAATATTTTGTGCTATCCTTGTCATAACCGTCAAACTCTTAAGACGGGCGAAACGTCATACTTCTGACTATTCCAGCATAAATCTCATTCTACATGTACAGGTAAATTCATTTCTGAATAAAACTATTGACTACAGAAACAGACAGACCAAAGCATTGCGTTTGCTGTGCACGCGCATCTGTATTGCTATCTGGAGTTCACGCAACTGTCGCTAGGAGTAGCAAAGGACCCGCCTCACTAACACACATGCAATATATTTTCCTATCCTCTCTCTCCCTCACTATCCCCACCTGCCCCATTCCGCAAATGTTATAAAAGTACGTAAGTCCTTCATTTATAGTAAACTCTAGCATTGGAAGTTTTTGTGTATTATCAATTTACTCTTTTATCCGAAGATAAATACAAATTTCAACTAAAAAGTTGTACAGATTTCATTTATAGAAAACAATTAGTTACACTTAAAGAAAAATAGATTTTTTAACTTTTACTTTACACTGGGTTGGTTAGTGTATTTTAAAACTCTTAAAATATGTGTAAAAATTAAAAAAAATACATCACACTGTATCTTAATGAATTACTGTATATACCTAGAAAGGCTAAATCAGCCAATTTAGATAGCCATATCTGCATAAAGGAATTTTCACACTACCATGATTTCAGCTGTTTTCGTTAAGTGTTTATAGCCAGCGAAACGTCATATTTCCTACATCTGTCTATTCTTGAAAGTCGAAAGTAACATTGTTTACGTTCGAAAATTTTCCACTATCAACAACTTAATAACCTTCAAAAGCTTTTAAAAACATTCTTGTTATCGTTTCGCCAACTGAAATGGAAGTGCCTGTGCCCTTGTCGTTAAAAAGTAGAGCGGAGGAAGTGATACATGATCTTCTTCCTAAAAAATCAAAGGAAAGATACAATGAAAAGTACAAGAAGTATTTTGTTCGTGGCCGGAGAAGGAAAATATAGAACAAGTGAACAAGAGGTCGATGAATTTTTCAAGATTGATGATATTTTTGAGGAAACAGATGAGGAAAGTGGTCATCAAACAGAGAACAATTTTTTGATGACCACATTTGATTTTGAATGTATTGAATAAAATTCCTAATAAAGGAATATCTATTTCCAACAATCAAATGTACAATTAATTTAAATTTGCATTTAAAATAGTATAGCTGATTTTATAAAATGTTCCAAAAATGTTCTTAATTAAATAAAAAGTTATCATTCCAACATTTTTTATTCAGAAGTGTTGTGAAAAATATCGTTCAAAACTCAAGTGAAAATGTTTTGCATGGTCTCGACCAATTGAAGTGCTCTACAAGTATCGCATTCCAATACATTTATTACCTCCAAGATGACACTTTTAATCAAAAATATTTCAAAAATGCTATTTGATCAATCATCCTTAAATCCTGGAATCCTTACTCCATCTTATAATACTTTGTTTTATCTATCAATTATCTTAATATAACAAAATTGTAGATTAATTAGTTGTTGTGTTTATCGGAATGTGTTTTACGTGTTTATGAAGGTAAGACGACATAAGTTTATTCGAATACGTCAAGCTGAAATATATTGGTTAATGAGAACATATGACAAACATAGATAAGAAAATCCCAAATACACAATATCGAAGAACCATGTACAGATTATCAATTCGAGATTCACAACCGGAAACTGGGATTCACGGAATATGTTGGTTAAGTATCTCTGTCAAATATTTGACGATTCAGAGTTGGAATAATTTAAAGACTCATGTTAAATTTCCCAAATCTTAGTGTCTTTACGTCTTGTCAATAACATTGGACTTCGGAGCAGAACAAATAGGGAGTTTGGGCTTTTTACGGTTTTCTTTATTTTAGGAACAATACGACATTTCCCAGACGAATTATTTTTTTGTAAGAACTGTTAAATGTTGTGGTCTTTGCATATATAGATTGCATAGAAGATTATATGATAACCCTACGAATTTTCTTCAAAAGGGTCTTCATATCACAATTCAAAACATTAAGAATCATTACCACTGCACGTGTATGGGCGGGCGGGTGGTTCATTACCACTGCACGTGTATGGGTGGGCGGGTAGGTCATTACAACTGCAAGTGTATGGGTGGGCGGGTGGGTCATTCCTCCCCCCATAATTAATGTTTAATAATAACTCCTGGGGATAAAATGATTAAACTTACTACAGAAGCTGGAAACAAAGTATGGAAAGTTTTTTAAAATAAATACTATAAAATGTCCATAATTTTATATAGCTTAGATGACAAGTTGTATAAACTTCTGAGATTGGCATTTTGGTCACCATTACCTTTTTAAATGATAGTTTTCCAGATCACCACCTGCAGTATAATAGTTCAATCCAGACAATTTTGTTACTTTATATAAAGTACTGGCTAGAGATATGAGAGGGTGATAATCACGTATGTTTGGAGATGGCATTGAACATTTTAATTAATAATTTCGTCCATTGTTGTAATTGGATATATTTGTAACCGTTTATTATATAAAGAACATAAAATGATAACATTTATTTCTTGGGACTGTAGTATGTTAGTAGTAGGGAAACGGGGACTTAACGCCTTCCCATGAGGAGTTTTCGTCATGTGAGCAGGTCAAAGGTCAAGGTCAAGGTCAAAGGTCAAAGGTCAAGGTCAGGGGTCAAAGGTCAAGGTCAAAGGTCAAGGTCAAGGTCAAAGGTCAAATGTCAGTGGTCAAAGGTCAAGGTCACCCCTGACCTTTGACCTTTGACCCCTGACCCCTGACGGTGAGTCGGTGGTGGGGGGAAGTCACGTGACCGGATCCAAGATGGCTGCCCCCATTCCTGCCAACCTGTTGGGAATTTTCCCTCCCAAAAATTCCCAAAATTCCCTTTTTGTACTATATAAAATACACTATTAGCCTTGTTATACTATATAAAATGAAATTTTTTCTCACATCATACTATATAAAATACACTCTTAACCTAACTTTTTACAATGTTATACCATATAAAATACACTCTTAGCCTAGCTATACTATATAAAATGAACTTTTTTTTGTCCAATAAGGCGTCTTTTCCCTCCCGTGCCAACTCAGACTCGGTACCCCGTGGGAAAATTCCCTCCCAAAATTTCCCTCAAATTCCCAAATTTCCCTCAAAATTCCCTTTTTGTACTATATAAAATACACTATTAGCCTTGTTATACTATATAAAATGAAATTTTTTCTCACATCATACTATATAAAATACACTCTTAACCTAACTTTTACAATGTTATACCATATAAAATACACTCTTAACCTAACATTTACCACGTCATACTATATAAAATACACTCTTAACCTAACTTTTACCATGTTATACTATATAAAATACACTCTAAGCTATACTATATAAAATGAACTTTTTTTTGTCCAAGGCGGCGGTCCCGGATCCAAGACGGCGGCCGGACACAGTGCTACCACCCTCCCCTCCCAAATTTCCTGCCAAATTTCCCTTGTTATACTATATAAAATGTACTCTTAGCCAAAATGCACTCTATTTACAGTCTGGGTTTGGCTAACCCGGGTTAGCACAACGTGGGTTATTAAAGCTCGAGTTGAATCAACGTGGGTTAATAAAACCCGGGTTAACACAACTTGGGTTATTAAAGCCCGGGTTAAATCAACGTGGGTTAATAAAACCCGGGTTAACACAACGTGGGTTAATAAAACCCGGGTTAACACAACGTGGGTTATTAAAGCCCGGGTTAAATCAACGTGGGTTAATAAAACCCGGGTTAACACAACGTGGGTTATTAAAGCCCGGGTTAAATCAACGTGGGTTAATAAAACCCGGGTTAAAAACATGGATCAATCATACTAAGGAACTAACAAAAGAACTCCTACAAGTACTTTTTCTTCAACCATTGTGGCGGCCCCAGCCGGATCCAAGATGGCGTCTTTTCCCTTCCCGCCAACTCACACCCAGTACTCCGTGGGAAAATTCCCTCCCAAAAATTCCCTCACCGGAAAGATGGCGGCCTTTCCCTTGTTATACTATATAAAATACACTCTGTTATACTATAACAAATGTAATATTTCATATACTCTATGTGGCTTCCTTCGTACGCTCTTAGCCTACGATGCATGTGCGAGGAATTGCCACTTGAAACAGCTGTGCGCTGCTACCAGCGCTCCCAGCACCAATTTCCTAAAACATAAATATATATTAAACAAACTAGACAAAAAGTTATCAACCCCCGTGGTCCAGTGGTTAGCGTACCCGACTCCCAGAGCCTGCCAATAGGAGAACGGAAATCTACAAGGACTTTATGTGGCTAGAACATAATATTAGTAAAAGATGGTATGCTCAACCACGTGATGAATTCGAAATTCAATGGTACGAAGAGGACATGAAGTTTATGCGTGAAGAAAACCCGATAATTGACCAGCATTGGGAGTCGATATATTCTGAACAGAAATATCTCCAGGCATACCTCGACACTGTGGATTGGATGGACCTAAAGATTTTTGTACGTGGAATCCATTACAACAGGGAATGTCGTAAGAGAAAACTTGCAGATGTAGAAATGGAAAAGCATATAGCGCAAGAAAAGAGACTGCGGGAAAAATTTCATACTTACGTTTCCTTTACCTTTTATGAAAAATAGAAACAACTCAAGTAAGGGAGCACAGGAGTGCAGGAGGTAGCAAATAGAAGAAGGTCGGCTACCACTTTCCGCAGCGGGGAGGGGCTGTGGAATCCCTTAAAACCAATAAATATTTTGGTTTACAAAAATCTTAATCAGTTATGAATTGGACACAATTCAATACAAATTATGAACGTGAGAGAAATCATCGCCAAAGAGCTACACGCTCCAGCCAGAAGAACATTTCCCACCAGACCTGTATACCCGGGTGTTATTAACCCACGTTGTGTTAACCCAGGTTTTATTAACCCACGTTGTGTTAACCCGGGTTTTATTAACCCACGTTATGTTAACCCGGGTTTTATTAACCCACGTAAGGTTAACCCAGGTTCACCTGCGTTGCTAGAGGATGATGTAATACTCAATTATACATACACGATCTCAGCAACGTGTACTCATTTCCAGTTGAGACACAAAGGAGTAAACATCACAAGATGAGTGAAGTGTTTATCGTGTTAAATAATCCCGATCCTACTGAGGGGTTCAGTAGTGATGATGAGACTCTCCTAAGGTTCTACAAGAACGGGGAAAATGTCGATACTGTTTCAGTGTACAGGTACTCCAGAACGATTGATGTATCCGAATACGATAGAGTGGATATTCTAGCTTATGGTTTTTTACCGAATGTCAAACAGAGCGTAAATGAGGATGAATATAGTATAAAAGTTTCTCAGTCGTGCGTTTGTTTTAAACACTCTCTGGATTTGACGAACATCAACACATTGAAACTATATAGCAACCTGTATGCTAATAAAGCGCTGGAAAGAATTAATAACTTTGATATAGATTCGCCTATTGTGGAAGAAACATCAGATTCTGAATCGAGTGAGGGGGAGGGGGATATGGAGGAATAAAAAATTTAAAATTAACAAGGAGTGAGGTAAATTAAAAATAAAGATTTAATTAGTTGAGATAATGGTGGAGTAAGAAGACGGATGGGAGCACAAGAGTGCAGGAGGTAGCAAATAGAAGAAGGTCGGCTACCACTTTCCGCAGCGGGGAGGGGCTGTGGAATCCCTTAAAAACCAATAAATATTTTGGTTTACAAAAATATTAATCAGTTATGAATTGGACACAATTCAATCCAGTTATGAATGTGAGAGAAATCATCGCCAAAGAGCTACACGCTCCAGCCAGAAGAACATTCCCCACCAGACCTGTGGAAGTCAAAGGAATAGACGATCTGTATCAGGCTGATTTGGTGGAGATGATACCATACTCAAAGTTTAACAAGGGCTACAAGTACATTCTAACAGTAATCAACTGCTTTACCAAATACGCTTACGCAATACCAGTCAAGGACAAGTCTGGACAGGAAATCGTCAAGGCTATACAACCTGTTTTGGAGGAGAATCGGATGACGCATCTGCAAACCGACATGGGAAAAGAGTTTTACAACGCTGGATTCGCCAAGCTGATGAAGAAACACAACATTAATCATTACTCTGTGTACAGCGAGAAGAAGGGAGCCATAGTGGAGAGATTCAATCGTAGTCTCAAGTCTCTAATGTGGAGAAAATTCACAGAACTGGGCAACTACCAATGGATTAAAATCCTACCCGACCTGTTGGAAGAGTACAACACGAGAAAACATAGAACAATTGGCATGGCACCTTTTGAGGTGAACAAAAAGAACGAGGATTTGGTCAGACGAAACATTAACAAGAATAGACAAAAATATAAGAAGAAGGAAAAGATTGAGTTCAAAGTGGGTGACAAAGTAAGGATAAGCAAGTATAAAAAGGTTTTCGATAAGGGATACCTACCCAACTGGACAAACGAGATTTTTACTGTGGAAGCGGTGCGTCCAACTGTACCGACTACGTATCACCTAAAGGATTACCGCAACAACATACTTCAAGGAAGCTTTTACGGAAAAGAACTGCTCAAGACCAGACACGGAGACGTATACCTGGTGGAAAAGGTGTTGAGGAGAAAGGGTAACAAAGTGCTGGTTAAGTGGCTTGGCTTTGATGGTACTCACAATTCGTGGATAAATAAAAGTGAACTTGTGTGAATTACTCAGTTTGAGCTTAGACATTAAGATGAAAACACCCAAATTGCCTATCGTAAACTTTGACGTATACTATGGAGGAGATATGAAGGAAAGGAGCAAACACAGTGATCTGCTGCCAAACCATGTTCGATGTATCATGTGCGGACCTTCAAATTCCGGCAAGACTAATGTAATGTTAAACTTGTTGTTTAATCCAAATGGACTAAAGTTTGAAAATGTCTACGTTTTTTCAAAATCACTCCATCAGCCAAAGTATAAGTTGCTAGAGAAGGTACTACTGACTATACCCGGTATAGGATATTTCCCTTTCACAGACAACGGTGAGGTGATTCATCCAAACGAGGTGAAAGAACACTCTGTGATGGTGTTTGATGATGTCGCATGTGAAAAGCAAGACAACATCAGAAACTACTTTACAATGGGACGACACCAGAATGTTGATACTTTTTACCTGTGTCAAACATACAGTAGGATACCCAAACAGCTGATAAGGGACAATGCAAACTTTATTATTGCGTTTAAGCAAGATGACAGAAATTTAAGACACATATACGATGATCATGTAAATACGGACATGTCTTATGGGAGATTCAAAGAGTTGTGTGCCACCGCATGGAACAGTGGTAAGAATAAATTTGTTGTAGTAGACAAAGAACGTAACATTGACGATGGTAGATACCGCGTCGGACTCGACGAGTTTGTCAAAGTTTTACAACGCCATGCTGAAAGTTAGTTTTAGCCAACCTCTTGTGACAAGAGAGTACAATCTACCGATGAATGAGGATCGCAAATCATTATGACAACAAATGACGTTAGACAGGCTACGTTTTAAAAGGCGAATAGATACGTTGGAAGAAACTATTTTGGGCCCACTTCTTTTGCTGCATATTGCGAAGCAGAAAGACTTGGAAAACAGGAAAACAGAAAACAGGAAAACAGAAAAACAGAAAAACAGAAAAACAGGAAAACAGAAAAACAGAAAACAGGAAAACAGGAAAACAGAAAAACAGAAAAACAGAAAAACAGAAAAACAGAAAAACAGAAAAACAGGAAAACATGAAAACAGAAAAACATGAAAACAGAAAAACAGGAAAACAGAAAAACAGGAAAACAGAAAAACAGAAAAACAGGAAAACAGAAAAACATGAAAACAGAAAAACATGAAAACAGAAAAACAGGAAAACAGAAAAACAGGATAACAGAAAAACAGAAAAACAGGAAAACAGAAAAACAGAAAAACAGAAAAACAGAAAAACAGGAAAACAGAAATAACCTAAGGGGATTCCGTAAGAAGATGGATGGGAGCACAGACGTGCAGGAGGTAGCAAATAGAATAAGAAGGTCGGCTTTAGCGTCAGAGACGCATTCACTTAACGCAGCGGGGAGGGGCTGTGGAAACTCAATAAATAAGGATGTGATGTTCGAAATTAGTTATTCGACAAGATGACGTTCAAGGATACACATCGTATACGAGAAATAAAGATGCTGCAGGATAGTATAAGGCAAAAGTTGCGTAATATTAAGAGCAGTTCAATTCAAACACAACGTTCGTTAGAAGTACAGTACAAACCGTTGATTGATCCACTAAAACAGTTGACGGAGACGGTCGTTGCTGCCAAAGAGATCAAGCAAGAGCCAAAAGAGGAGAATGAAGGGGAAGTGGAGGAGGAGGAGGAGGAGGTTTTTGAGCCTGAGCAGTCATTTGGAAGACCGTCTTTAGCGTCAGAGTTTGACGCATTTATTCGTGCAAACAACATTGGAGACTTGTTAGGTACCTACCTTCAGTTTATTCAGACAGACGATAGGGAAGAAGCTGATTTCACGTACGGCATTCACTATGATGGCAACGAGTGGAAAATGGGATCGTATCCGGTTAGCTTTTCCGATAACGACATAATTATAAATGGAGTTGAATACAAGGGAACACCTGGACTGTTTGAGTTGATTTTCAAGAAACATCCGCAGAGTGGATCGTTCAATGACAATGATTTAAAAGTGTACAAGCAAATGCTAGAGGCAACTGGTGTTCACAAGCGTGAAGATGGAAAAGGGATAAAATCCAACAGAGGCTACAAGTACACGAATATTATATCAAATATGTTTCCACCAAAAAATAAGAAGAAACTAACCTTACTACGTGCTTCTCCAGCGTCTAGAAAAAGACCAAGTCAACCACTATCACCATTTATTGGTGAAAAGAGAAAAAAGTTGGGAGAAGGTTTGCTAATGGAAGTTGAGAAATCCAAAATTGACTACCGGTACTGGGATGACCCTAATGAATTGGTTGATCGTTTGCGTCTGTTGTTAGCTTCGAAAGAAGCAGGTAACAGTGGTCACAATAATGAGATTATTGCCATTTTAGAGGAGCTCAAGGAGGCGGATATTATAAAAGACTTTGATAACTTTATTTTGTAATCATTATCGTAATGTCTATCGACAAGTTCGGACGTCAGTTAGTTCAAAAAGGTGCTGCTGCTGCTGTGCCCAAAGGAGCACGAGGTGAAGGATTTAAATTGACTCCTGAAGGAAACTATGATATGCAAAATAAAGTTTTAGCAAATGTAGGCGATGCAATAAATGAAAATGATGCCGTCAGTCTAAAAATTATAGGTGAGCATTGTGTATTATTCGAGGAGAATTACATTAATGCTAGAAATAGGTATATAGCGAATGTTGAAAATCCTACTGCAGCTAAAGATGCTGCAAATAAATTGTATGTAGACTCTCTTGTTCCACCTAGATACGGCACCTTTTGGCACTTTGGAAATAAACGGTTGGTTGAGGTGGCTGACCCATTAAATGATGGAGACGTAGTTACAAAAAAATACCTGACGGCAAATAGACCAAATAAGAGTAAAAGCGGGTGGAAGTTTAACAATATTCGATTAACGTCAATCAAAGATCCTGTTGAACCTCAAGATGCAGTGACTCAAAACTACCTTTCAGGATCTCTTAACGTGGTACGTGAAAAGTGGATTCCTAAACAGACCGCTAATGAGTGGGATTTCGGAGATAAAAAGCTTTCCTCTGTGGGTGATCCAGTCACCATGCAAGACGCTGTAACTATGAATTACCTTGTACGAGCAATGAGTGCATTACTTTACGATCTATACTATCGCATATTGCCACCTCAAGATCAGATCCACAGTTTGTCTAAAGAGGAGTGGATCGACAAACATATTGTACGACCGTATTTCTTAAACGAAGCTACTAGAGTTAGATCACACGAATAAAAACCCTTGAATTTGAATAGACACCGTCATTTGATTATTATAATGCCAAGAGTCAACAAGAAAAACGTCAGTCGTCATTCAACAGTCAAAGGGTGTGGACTACTAGAGACAGTCGGTAGTTTTGCCAGTACAGCTCTTAACAAAGGAATCGATCTACTACCAGTGGAACTTCATCTACCAGGGGGTTACAGGTACTGTGGTCCAGGTACCAAATTAAAGGAGAGGTTAGCTCGTGGTGATCAGGGAATTAACAAGTTGGACGAAGCCTGTAAGGAACACGACATTGCATATTCCAAATATAGTGACAATCAACACCGTAGACAGGCGGATCAACAGCTGGCCGATAAGGCTTGGAATAGGGTTAAATCATCAGACGCTTCTTTAGCAGAACGAGCCGCAGCTTGGTCCGTGACAACAGCTATGAATGCCAAGAAAAAGCTGGGAGGTACAATGAAGAGACGACGCGTATGCAAAAAGAAAAAGATCGCAAAGCGGCGAGGTAAAGGTTACTATTTAAGACCTTACAAAAAGGGAGAGGGATACTACTTAAAGCCGTACAAGCAGGGAAATGGATCATCTAAAGTCGTACATAAGAAAAAAAAAAAACGTTTGCGTTAAAACACTTACCGGATCGGGCTCTTACAAACTTTGACCTGGACAGATATGCACGTAAATTTAGAATACCACATTTTCGAGGTGTTTTTATGAGAGACGCCTTACCACAGACTATTTGGAAGAAGGAAAATGCCATTGTTAATTTAGATTCAAACAGTGGGAGGGGTACTCACTGGGTGTGTTATAAAAAAGTTGATAACGTAGTGAAATACTTTGATAGTTTTGGAAACCTACAACCACCACCAGACCTTTTAGAGTATTTTCAGGGATGTAAAGTTTTGTACAACTACACTTCGCATCAGACTTTCGGCTCCAACATCTGCGGTCATTTATGTTTAGAGTTTTTGATGAATCAACTTTAGTATGCGTTTGACTTTTAGAGAGTGAGCAGCATTATGTTTTGTGTGAGTGGGAATAGTTCAGTGTTTGGCTGTAATATTTTTCCTGCAATAGACCTCTCTGAGGGCGATTGGGAAATTGGATTGGTAGACTTTACAACATACAACTCTATACCAAACGTTGAGAAGGGAGTCAATAATTTGTTCCATTACGGTGATAAAATTATCGACATACCGACTGGTTCTTATGAAATTGACGACATTACACAATTTATCGAACACAAAATCAACGATCCGAATTTAAAGATTAGAGGCAACAACAATACGTTTAAAGTGGAAATTTACGGTGAAAAGGTAATTGATTTCTCTCAGGAAGACAGCATAGGTTCACTGTTGGGCTATTCCAGATCGATTCTTGAACCATATAAATGGCACGTGTCAGACACACCAGTTGCCATTATTAAAGTGAATGTCATACGAGTCGAATGTAACGTGGTTAGAGGTTCTTATCAAAACGGTACAGAAGGACACGTTATTCACGAGTTTTACCCTGCCGTACCTCCTGGGTTTAAAATTGTTGAAACGCCCCGTAACGTCATTTACTTGCCAGTAAGCGTCAAGAGGTTGGAAAACATAACAGTTAGACTCTCCGATCAAGATAATCGTTTGATAAATCTGAGAGACGAAGTGGTCAACATTAGACTTCACTTGAAACGTAAAGATGGGTCTGATTTTCAATAAATTAGATGGACACAGGACGAAATCAATCAGTCGCCTGTTACGTTTGAAACGGTTAACATCAAAGAACAAGGAGTTTTTGCAGTCTCTTAGACTTCAATATGTTGTCCGTAAGTAGTAAAGCGCAATTTGATGAAAGTGTGACAGAGTACGAGTACCGTACTCATGCACCTTTTACATCGACAACTTTTAATCCGGACGATGAGGTGCGTATTTCTATTCAACAGCAGGATGGGTTTACATACCCTTGTGAGAGTTACTTACACGTGACTGGTAAATTGACAAAATCTGATGGTCAGACTCAGTATGATAGTTTACATCTAGTCAACAATGCCATTGCGTTTCTGATTAACGAGATTAGATACGAAATTGGCGGTGTAATTGTCGATCGATCTAAAAATGTCGGTATAACATCCACTATTAAGAATTTAGTAACCCTAACTCCAGACGATGAGAAGCGATTGATGAACGCTAGTTGGGTTGGAAAAGGATCATTGAATACGGTAAAGGAGTTTTCTTTTTGTATTCCTTTGAAATTGTTAATGGGGTTCTTTGAGGACTACAAAAGAATCATTGTCAACCAAAGACAGGAATTGATTTTGCTCTTGTCTTCGAATGTTAAGAACGCCTTGTACAAGGAGGTTGCGGCCACTGATTTTAAGTTGACGATTGATAAGATTTACTGGCGGGTTCCCTACGTTAAAGTGTCTGATGATATGAAGTTGTCATTACTACGGGTGCTGGAACAGGATCGTGTATTGGAAATGCCTTTCAGGTCTTGGGAGTTGCACGAGTTTCCTGAACTTCCCACAAGTACGAGACAATCTTGGACCATCAAGACTTCTTCACAACTGGAAAAGCCACGTTACGTCATATTAGCTTTTCAAACTAGTAGGAAAAATGATTTAACCAAGGACGCTAGTATCTTTGACAAGTGCTCACTATCGGATGTAAAGCTCTTTCTAAACTCTCAGTACTACCCGTATGATAACATACGTGGTGATGGCGCTCTGTTGTATGAAATGTACGCAAGGTTTCAATCTTCTTACTACGGGTCGAGTTCACCCAGTCCCATTATGAATCGTACAGCTTTTGATTCTTGTCCCGTTTTTGTAATCGACTGTTCCAAACAGTCTGAGAATCTTAAATCAGGACCTGTAGACGTCCGCCTTGAATTTGAATCTTCCGCCGCTTTTCCAAAAGGTACAACAGCCTACTGTCTGTTTATTCACGACGCCCTAGTCGAGTACAGTCCACTTACTGGAACTGTCAACAGAGTTCTCTAGTGTCGTACGCCCTATAAAAGGAAGCTCAGCGCCCACTCGGTCTCAGTCGCTACTCCACCACCACCATGGCATCATCATCATCTGCTGTTCCAGACACTGATGTCTCTATAGTAGAGTTTCCACTGGTTGACAAGAAAGGTGTACCTACTCTGGTAACGGTACCGGACAAACATGATCTGACAGCTTTTCTCAAGGTAATGTACAATCTCAACTCGGATTTTACTAAATTTGTCACTGTCGGTCTTTTTAATGAATTTCTCTTTCAAGTGGGCATTTTGTTTCACAAGCAAGGCATGCGTAAATACGTTTTACTAAACAACGCACAGTTCTCAAAGTTGAAAGAAATGGAACCTTCAATTACCCATGCTTTGTGTCATAAGGATCAACAAAAGAGATTCACTGAAGTGGACATTAAATACACTATGCGTAACATTTTCAACAAACCTTATGTAGAGCTTTTCGACAGAGATAATAAAACCACTATACTTTTCACTAAAGAGGAATGGTTGAATTTTGTTAGCTTATTGCCTTGCATTTCACGGTACATTGAACAGTTGACCTGTGTCGAGCCTTACCTGATTGAACACATTGATCGGGTTATGCGTAGTGATTCGGTCTATGTTCCCCCACCACAGCAAGTAAACGGTTGGGATGCTGACCGTTTGCATGACGAGATTGTTTGGTATAAGAAGACAAAGCCCACAATAGGTTGATCATAAACATGTCGACACCGGCTGTGGTGGAGTTTCATGGGTTCAAAGACAATCGCAATAGATTTATCGTTAAAGAATTTGTCATTGTGGGTCCTTTTGTAAATGCAAATATAGTTTTCAAGTCTCCTTATCCTGAAAGTAAGTTGAATAGTGCTGCTCGGAAAGCTAAAAATTGGTGTGAGCGTAAGTTTCACAAAATACTTTGGGAGGAGGGATGTGTACCTTTTAACTTCAAACTAGTTCGTAGCTTACTAAAACCTTTTGATATAGTCTATACCAAAGGGTTGGAGAAAAAGTTATTTCTTTCCAAATTTCATGGAAATGTTCAGGAACTCGACGAGTCTTGGACAGTTCCCGACATGTATACGTTTTTACCTTGTTGTTTACCGCAACATGCTAGTGATGGCAAGTGCGCCTTAGTAAGTGCTCAGTTTTACTACTCAAAGTTGCTTGCTTTTAAATGTGTGTAATTTTACTGTGAAAAATTGTTACTATCGTATCCCTAGCTCTGTGTGAATGTGTGTTCTATGGCTGGCCTAAACTCCATAAGTCCAGGACATGAACTGTCGAGGTGAGGGCGGCCCAAATTCAATAAAAAAGCCCGACTGTTCTCTAAGGCAGCCGTAAAACGCATAAGACCTGAGGCAGTCCTGCAGCTTGGGGCTGGGCTAATCCCCGTAAGACCTTGAGTCGCAGATGCATCTAGTATGCAATGGACCCTCGTACAGTTTGGATGTGTGTAACACTCTATGGCTGGCTTAAACTCTGTAAGTCCAGGGTGTGAGTAAGGGATATTTTTAGTAACAAGAAAAAAAAAAAAATAAAAAATAAAAAAAAAAAAAAGCCCTTTGTAAGTTTGTGCGTCACATTGAAAGGCTTCTCCAAGTAAAGTGGCGGCTAGACTTATAGGGGATCAAAAAAAAAATAAATAAATAAAAAAAACACAAAAATAATACTGGGAGGTAGCAATTTTGTTATGGAGTGGCTATCACCGTAGCTTGCGATGGTTGGGGCAAGTTACATTAAAGTAAGTGGGATTATGCCTACTGGGGACACCCACTATAATAAAAAACGCGCCTTTGCACAGAGTGCAATGACCCTATACCCCTTGGGTGGTGTGGAAACTTGGGTCAAGACTTGTCAATGCACAGAGTGCAATGACAGGCATTGACTTGATAGTCATGGTCTTGTCTGGGAATGCAAGGACAAGTGTTACGACTCGTGCATAGACCTTCGGGGAAGAAAGCACAATACTCCTAACAAGCCGTGATTCTCAAGGTCAAATGAGAGTATAAAAGGACTCGTATTTTCACTTTTCTTATCAGTCTATCATGGCATCTTTTGTCGAACGTTTCAATGCTGCTACTCCGATGAATTACATTACTGTCAAGGTTGGAGATTTGTCATCCAACATCCAGTATCCAGTCAAAAGTATTACACGCATAAATACGAAATACGGTGAGACTCTCGTTGCGATACTGTTTGATCCGCATTTGGAGGAGGACATCAAGGTGTTTCTACCTAGAAGATACGTCGACACTTTGCATGAGGGGGAATCAATACCGGACAACTTGGTACTGATCAAAGAATTTGGATCTACGTCTGCTGTGTTATTGTTTCAAAAAGATGGAGCATTGCTGCAAGATGTTTAAGTGTTTCAAAACACCAGAAGATCGAGTACACGACTGCAAAGCATTTTTAATGCAAGAAGAACAAAGGAAAAGACGCTGCACCCCATTGATCTTCATACCGTGTATTTTGTTCGCAAGTTACATGGTCTACGAGATTTACTATAAACACCTAGAGTAAATCTCTATGGAAAGGTGGCAGGATGACCACCAACGTAATGAGCGATGGCTGGGGCTTATTACAAGGGTTTGTTTCTCCGTACCACAGGGGTATATGGTCTAGACCTGTGGGAGCCTCTTTGTTTACCCTTAAAAATCAAAAGAGTGACCTCTGAGCTGGTAGAGGAGGTTGACGTTCCTTCAGAGGCTTTGTACTAACATTCTACCGACCATAAAGGGTGAGTATCTTTGCATGCTCTACGTAATATCTTTTGTGCATGTCGTCAAGGTCAAGTTTCCATAGAGTATAAGAGAAAAATAATGCATTTTATATAGTATAACAAGGTTAATAGTGTATTTTATATAGTACAAAAAGGGAATTTGAGGGAAATTTTGGGAGGGAAAATTCCCACGGGTTACCGAGTCTGAGTTGGCGCGGGAGGGAAAAGACGCCTTATTGGACAAAAAAAAAAAAAAAAAGTCATTTTATATAGTATAGCTAGGCTAAGAGTGTATTTTATATAGTATAACATGGTAAAAGTTAGGTTAAGAGTGTATTTTATATAGTATGACGTGAGAAAAAAGTTCATTTTATATAGTAAAACAAGGCTAATAGTGTATTTTATAGTACAAAAAGGGAATTTGAGGGAAGTTTTGGGAGGGAAAATTCCCAACAGGTTGGCAGGAATGGGGGCAGCCATCTTGGATCCGGGACCGCCATCTTGAATCCGGTCACGTGACCTTCCCCCACCACCGACTCACCGTTTGACAAAAAACTCACCTTTGACCCCTTTGACCTTTGACCTTGACATTTGACCCCTGAACTTTGACCTTTGACATTTGACCTTTGACCCCTGACCTTTGACCCCTGACCTTTGACCTTTGACCTTGACCTTCGACCTTGACCTTTGACCTTGACCTTTGACCCCTGACCTTGACCTTGACCTTTGACCTTGACCTTGACCTTTGACCTGCTCACATGACGAAAACTCCTCATGGGAAGGCGTTAAGTCCCCGTTTCCCTACTACTTATGTTGCTGATATTTGTAGAAACGAATTTGTAAAATTGAAAACTTTTCGCACTTTCCCTGCTTCTTACCGACCAATCACGTTCTGCTTGTAATCACAGGCTGTCAGTCATTGATATCTACGTTTGGAATTTTGATCGTACCATTATGGAAAATTTAAGGTTAGATAGCTGACATAAAAATACAATCAATGTCATACATTTCTACGTTTCGCCTTCCTTTTTCATAGCAGGATTTGACGGAGGAAGCCGTCCGAATAACCTGTCTGTTGTACCCGCAAGCGATGCAATCATGTTTCCAATTACCGTCGTGGCTAAGGTAATTGTCCAGGTGGCTGGAGTTTAGACAATAAAGAAAATTCGTGGTATTGAATAACATTTTTTTAGTTTAATGCTATCGAGCCTTGTGAAATAAATAAATGTCAAGACATATCTATCATCTATCACTAGGGGTGATGGATAAGTCAGGGATGGAACCTTAAGTTCCAGGAGTGGGCTAAACATTGAATCATTTATGTATACATTGGAACAATTACCGTGATTTTATTGACTACAGATATGTTTGTATTCAATATTTTACATTCATTTTTTATAGCTCAGAACGGAAATAGCAAATCTGGATGCTACGTTTATCTGTTTACATAAATATGAGTCATTACATAAAAATGTTACGGGTTGAAACACCATTCACGTTGAAAAATCCCGTTCAATATAACCAACTACTACTGTCGCGCAGAAATTGTGTGCACCTAAGTTTAAAAATTGTTTTCTAATAAACTAAAAAACTTATGAAAATTCCATGCATACCATTGTTTTTCTTGTTTAATTGTACGTTATGACATACGAATTTAAAAATTGTATTATGAGTTCTAATAATTTTTATCTTAGTTGGAACAAAAAATTAGTGGAATTTTAATTAGTTTTTACTGTACATCAAATGTACTCCGTTCTTACTTCTTAACCCCGTTCATGTAGCGCATTTATATTTTAATACGTGGTTGATAGGAATGAATCCTATAAGTTGTATAGATTTTATAATTTTATGTTTTCAAGACAACAGTTCTTATCAACTACTTGAAACATTGTTTTCTTTGCTTCTAGATTTGTCATAAAATTTTCGTAAAAATTCATACAAATTTGTCATAAAATTCGTTTATCGTAAAATGATTTATTTGGTATTTTTGTAATCCTTGTTACATATATAGGCCTAATTATGATACATCATTTTCATATGTGTAAGTAAATGCAGTGATTTTAAATCGATTTAAAGTTAATTTCTTAATCAATCGAATTTAAATTCATATAAAATCATGGAATTTCCTTGCGCATATAACATTAATAAAGACTACATCTTATAAAGATTGCAATAAGACCAAGTAATTAATTTTACAACCTCTATAAGCTAAGAAAACAATGTTTCAGATAATTGATAAGAACGTTTTTCTTGAAAACATAAAATTCTAAAATTTATGAAAACTATTGGAATCATTCCTATCAACCAGGTATCAAAATATAAATGCGCTACATGAACGGGGTTTTTAAGTAATAATTGTGTAAATTTGATGTACAGTGAAAACTAGTTAAAATTCCAGTCCTTTTCTGTTTCGACTAAAATAAAAATTATTAGAAGTTACAGTAAAATTTTGAGATATATATGACATAACGCACAAGCAAACAAGAAAACAATAGTATGATTGGAGTTTTCATAGGCCTTTTAGTTTCTTAGAAAACAACATTCAAACTCGGGTGCACATAATGTCTGCACCTACAGTATATATAAACTGTCGAGTCTATCTATGAGAGAAGTTCTGACTTCACACATGGACGATGCAGCAAATGACAAATACCTAGGCTCCGATGAGGAAATTTAAGAGGTCAGGAAAAGTATTGGTGTGTTTGGAAGATCGGATGTGGTGTATTGGGTATAGTGACATCAATTTCATACGCCACCAGTCTTCCGTAGAAGGATGTGGAAAGAGGAACCAAAGGTTACATCCTCATAACGATAACTTTCCTTCTGTATTTAATATTATTATTTTCCTGGAACATAGACAATAGACGTGACACGTGACGGTGACACTAAGATTGTCATATATATTCATAATGTATAGTTAACTTTTCTTAACATTTTTTTGCGGGGAAATGAGGTAAAAAATCATTACCGAATGAATTGTGGGACTCAGTTTACCCAACTACTCACCTTAGTGGGTGATTTATCACCCCATACAGTTAATTGAAGTTAACATCAAAAAATATAAAATAATACACTGTTTTAAGCCAGAATTGAGGGCAAAGTTTGAATTAATTTAGCTGAGCATAAAGTTCTTAAATCATCAAATAAAACTAAAATCATCTTCCCATGGTATGTGTGCAATAATTCTTTTAATTAATAATGAACGTTTGTTAAAAACTGAACAGTCTAATGCTTAATTCAAACTAAAAGCTAATAAAGCTCAACAAATTTAGTGATATTGGATTCCGGAGGAATTCTAGGTGAGCAGATGTCTGAAATATTGGGAATGAATAAAAAAATGGTTTAAAAAACCATGCATGAGTTTTTAAAATTTGTTTAGATACTTATGTTTTTTTTTAAATACTTATGTAGTAATCGGTTTAAAGAACATCGCATTCTTTCCCCTCTGTAGTTGGTGACGTCATTCACTTCTTTCCACAGTTTTCCTATGAATGAATAAATGAATTTATTTATCCTTAAAAAATTTCGGAGATATAAATATGAAAAGAATGACGAATAAAACTGATCACTTTAACCAGTAGTGTGGCCAGTTTTACAAATGAAAAATTTAAATAAATTGTCATTTGTCATTATTAATAGGGTCTACCAATATAATAAAGCACTTCATATATACCCCCAGCTGTAAAATATGAGGGTTTACACTGAGACTGTATATTTGTAAATGTATTGTATATGTATTATCATTAAAAAATATTGCAAAAAGGGAACTGTATACTAAAATTTCGTTTAGGTGTTCTATATTCTGCAGAGAAGAAAGTCAAGTAATTATTTCGTTTTAAAAAGTATGATATTTTTAATATTCTTAATGTCAAATAGTATTTTATTGAAATATTTCGGTCCTAGGTATTGAAAGAATGGTGATTAATGGCTTTGTTTACTGTAAGTAATTTGCAACAAAACTTTTTGTGTTGAGACAATATATATAGCGTATGGTTTTTTTTGTCAGCTACCATTTATTAATTTAAAATTATACACAAGATGTGTTTTATACTTGGAACAAATTCCAAAACTCATTAGATGTTAAAGGAACAAATGTAAAACAATAATAACAAGTGATCTCCTGTCACAAGACTAAATCCAATCCATCAAGCTTTTAAGACCTGCCTTACTAATTCTATTTATGCTAGCTAATCCATCCGTAAAAAGCACCTGGGACACTCTGTAACTATGTGATTCATTGTTTGGGTAGACTCCCCGCAATCACATGACTGATCTACTGTCAATCCCCATTTGTATTTCCAGTGTTTACATCTGCCCACTCCAGTTCGGAACCGATTCAACAATGTTTACTCCCTACGACGGAGGTTCATCCCACCTACAGGTATTGACGCATCGTTAATAAGTAACTTAATTCGTCCATCAAAACTGTTCCACGCTTTGGCCCAGATAGTATGATGTGGTATATTATGTTTAGTATATTTCCACTTCTAATAACAAACAATCTCAGAACTTAAAGTATGAAATGGTGCTGGGTCGGTAAAATGTTTAACTGCTTGTAAAGTGGAAAGGAAATTATTCTTTTAGAATTAAAAAAATTATTCGCAAGACAACATTTTAGGTAGTTCTTAATTTGTAATTAATGTTTTGTACGTTCCTCCATACCATGACATGGCATATTCTAAGCTTGAATTTACTAGGGCATAATAATTATTCTTAAACGAGGTACGTTACTAACATTTCTACAAAAAATACAACGTTATTACATGTGATCTTAATTTTGCGTGAAAATCTAATATTTGTGGTTCAAAGGTAAGTTTTTCATCAAGTAAACTTCTAAATATTTAATAGTTTTTGTTTGTTCCAAAGGATCTAAATAATACCAGGATCTGATCAAGGTTCAGAACTAATAACTTCTCGGTAAGGTTGCTGCTCATGCTGTACTTTTCCCCATCGCCATTTCATTGGTAGGCCACGTGTGGGTCCTACTAAATCATCGGTTATCCGCATTCCTTTCTATGTGTAGCAACTTTATAGTTTATTAAATATTTAAGAGCAAGCGTTATATATCGCTTCCTAGTACTATTTTGAAAACAATTAAATTTATCCTTGCAGTACAAAAACTGTAAAAATTGGAAATAGGGGTCCCCCAATTTTCACTATTCAAAAAACTCAACAATAAATGCCATGAAAACAAATCAGTAGAATTTTTTCCGTGGAAATACCGATTTCTGACTAAAATAAAAAATGTTTTACTCTAAAAACTATGTTATATCATAAATATTATATATTTGCCCTCCTAAACACGAAATACATTAATTTCTTCCTAAAACAAACAAAAACTGATATTAAAAAAATAAATAAATAAATAAAAAGGTTTGGTAATGCTATGTTTGGTTGATTAGTTAGGTTAAGTTAGATTAGGTTAGTAATATTCACTATCAACATACACTGACCTAACCTAACCCACTTTTTTATCGAATATATTATGATCACTTTTTCTTCGTATGATTAAGATTATGTCATATTCGAGTTCAGAAGAAAAACTGCATAATCTTTTTATATACTTTTATAATATAAAAAGATTTTTATAATCATATTTTTATTGTTTTTGGTATAATAATGTTTTATTTTTAACTTTTTGTAAAACATCGGTATTTTTGCCGAAATTTTCCTATGAGTTCGTGTTTGTGTGGGTTAATATAGATTGGCTGACAGTACAACTAAAATATCGGGCGTGAATTAAATACTCCATATTTACCTGAAAAACATATAAAGAGTTCATAAAATCAATATTGCCAAGTACGATGAGTCTAACCGCAATGACGTACAAGGGATAAGCAGCAGCTATGACGCAACAACAAACAATTTAGTGGACATCTCTATGCATAAAAGGCAAAGCCCTCACTCACTTATTACTAACTCTCCCAGACATAAAAGGCAAAGCCCTTATTCACTTATCACTAATTCACCCAGACATAAAAGGCAAAGCCCTCACTCACTTATCACTAACTCTCCCAGACATAAAAGGCAAAGCTCTCACTCACTTATCACTAACTCTCCCAGACATAAAAGGCAAAGCCCTCACTCACTTATCACAAACTCTCCCGATTCTCGTAATCCTACAGAGCTGATATTTGGTACAAATGTTTGTTGTAGGCTTAGTAGCAAAACTTAAGTATTTTCATCTTGATAAAATACTCCTAAGGGGTAGAAACCACCCCTAAAAGATTGTTCCATAAAGATAACATTGGGTTGATTATTGTAAATTAATAACATCTGTTTTGTAAATAAATATGTTTATTTTGTATGTTTGATAACAAAACAGATTGTAATGAAATTTATATGGACGTTAGCTTTTGCATCACAGAGAGCCGCTTTAGAAATGATTTCTCGAAATTCTATTCCTAAAGGCTAGATACAGCCTCTCAACGTTTCCCTTTTTTCGTAAGAATATCATTGGAATTAATTTTGAAAATTTATTTCAAACTTCTTATACAAAAAAACAAAAAAAAAACATGACAAAAAGTTTGACTAATTTAGTGTTCATCGTGAAAATTTTAAGGTCGTTTTACTCACTTTAAATCACCAAAAGTAGACTTATAGGCTTATTCTAGACTAAAACTTTGTTATTTTGGAGTACGGTAGCAGCTTGAGTTTTCGTATTGATGTGATGGTTTAGAGAGAACCACAGAGGGAAGGGTAAGCAAGAGGAGATAATCTCCCCGTAGCGAAGCAAGAGCTGTCGGCTAGTAATAAATAAATGGTACTTGGCACAGATCTGTGGTACTAGGTAACTGGCACAAACGTCCTTCCTTCACCTTTGTTATGTCAGATTGTTTAAAAAATTAAAATTAAAGGATGTAAAAACACACCTAAATAAAAACAGATGCTCAATCAATTACATTTCTAAGGAAAGCACAAATGAAACATTTATTTTATTTAAATAAAAGTATGGAAAAAAATAATCTTCAAAAACATCTGTTCTATTAATCACATAGCCAGATTTTAGGTAAACAACCTTCAACAACTTAAATTGTGGCTACCGGCCTTCGGCCTCCAGCCCCAACTTAGTGAGGTGGTAAGTTACATAGTTTTTATTGTAATTTGAATCTGTACTGAAAATGTAATCAAAATCGTTAGATTAAAGCTTGAAAATTGGTATTTTTAAATGTTTTGCCCGTAATAAAGGTGTTATAACTCAAAAACTAATTAAGGTAGAGAGAGATATGCGGTTTTTGCTAAAATATTTTAAATTTTAATTCACACATTTCTTGAAAATTTAACCTAAATCGTTAGAGTACATTTTTTGAGAAAATTCATTTTTGTAGGTGTTTTTACCCGTAATTATATAAAAAAATAAAATTGCGAAAAACCCGGTTTGGATTTATTGACTAAATACGCCTTCATACCAAATTTCACAAAAATCGGTCCATCCGTTTGGTATCCAGTGAAGTGCACATATACACAGACAGACACACATACGAGCAGACACACATTTTTTCTGAAAAAAACAATTGTTTGGGGTTCAGGGGACCCTAAAATGGATTTTTAAACCAACTTGTAAAAAATGTTTTTTGACGATCACAATACTTTATGCTAAAGCATATGGGAGAAAGTAAAATCGTCCTAATGTCTACAGTAAACTGGGCAAGCTTGAGAATAGGATACAACAGGGGGAGGGGGCGTGATCGAAAATAAATTCCTTAAGGAGCACAAAACGCAACAATTACGCCACTGTATTAAACGTATTGCTTATTCATTACTGAAGTTAAAATAGCCTCCTATGACGTATTAAAATTACTTTTCATGTACGCAGTTTTATGAAGAGGCTAACGTAAACATTGTATCGTATAGCATTAATAGATTTATGGATTTTATAATGATTTATGCTATCCATTATTATTATTTATGTTTTTGTGACATAATCAATTTACTTGTGTTTGTCAGAAGCTGGTTTTTGTGTTCGAATTTGTTTGTTTAAAAAACAAGTATAATTTCAATAACAGCTGCAGAAACATTTGTTTCTCTGTGTAACAGTAAAAAAATTTAAAATTTGATAAGGTAGTTTTCTCATATAGGGCAAGTAACTGATAAACTATTTTGAACGTAAGTTTGAATTAAAATTAAATCCATTATCTTCAATTATCCATTATTAATTCGATTTAAGCTTTTGATGCATGTTTTCTAAATTGAGATAAAATTAAACGCCTTCAATTATAGAGCCGTTGTTTTCATAAAATGGCGTACTGCATGACATGCCATGCGTTCGTACAGGCACCAACATTTTGTATGAAAGTAACAAAACAGTGATGGCATTGCCATTGCTGCTTGCTAGATGGGCTGGGGAGAAATCAACCTGGGTGATTACATGAAATAAAACAAATGATCGGTTTTACTTTTTCAACCCTGAAGCCAAAACCATCCAATTTCCCTATGAACAAATTTTGCTGAGATATTAGACCTATAAATAACTATTCCCTATACATTATTTAAGTTTAATATTTTTAATCAAGCTGATGGGAAAGTGTTTTATATATAGATAGTTGTTTGTAATAAGTCGAGATTTTAAAATTCGAAATCACCATTGTATTCTAATTAACTTAGTGTTTTTAAATTTCAGAATGGAAGTGTTAGTCAGCTATCGCTACTTTTGTTTATGATGCTACACTTGATGAATTTAGAATGAAATAACAGTCATCGCCAATGAATAATTTTGTCGAACTCTCGGTCTCCTACCTTCAATCTCATGGTGGAAAGAAACGTTCAACCTGGTGCTGTTGACTTTGGATCTACTTGTAATTCCGTCGACTATCAGAAGAAGATATGGTCATCTGTGATTTGAATAGTCGTGGCAGTTGACTCTCCTTCCCCACTTGGCTACCACGTATATATTTTGCATTTCACTTGAAAAAGTTTCACGATTACATTTTTTTTACATTATTTCAATTTTTGACATGCTTTTTAGGATAAGTGTGGCTAGTGACTTCTGAGATAAATTTGTTCTGACTGTTTTGGTTTATATATATATATAAAAAAAAAAAAACATAAATAAGTAGTTATTGGTACATCAAAAATAAATCAGGCGATAATATTAAAATCTGAACTAAGGGACTACTACAGTATACAATAGTATTCTATTCTAAAAAAAGGTCAAGTTTAAAATTGTAAGTTCGTAAATAAAGCTGTAGGCTAATATTTATTTGAATTTAACATTAACCTTCTGGAGAGACAAATTCAATATGGCGGCCAGTGCAATGGACTCGTAAAGGATAACGAGTTGAGATTAAAACATAAATGATTGCAATACCTCAGGATCTTTTTAAATATTTTTTTGCGTTTTTCTAATCAAATACGTAAAAGAATCATAATTTTAACTTTGAGGAAACATTTAGAGTTTTGAAGTTCTTGCAAGTGAACTCTCAATGATATGTTTTATTTTTAAAGTATAAAGATAGCAAAACTCCCCATCACTCCTTGAAGGTCATAGTCCAATTACTACAATCAGAGATCTAACTACTTCAGAGAAAAAGAAGCAGGTTTCGCTTTCTTATGTCATTATTATAATATACATTACGCCCTAATTACTGTGTTTATCCTTCAGGACTTTGAATGTAAATGAGGGAGAGACTGACAACAGTCCTGGATCTACCATCCTCAAATTGAAATCGACACCCATTCAGCACACTAAAGGGTGTGACATGTGTCTTTCTCTGTGCTCTTTCCGATTTCAAGTCTTATATGAGCATTTAGTATGGCGCTTAATTTTGAAGGAAGATTGTCTTGATGTCTTTTTTTTCTAGAATCCGCGAATCACAACAATCTACAATCATGCAGTTTTTCAGGTCGCCACATACCAATTGAATCTACTATGCTATTTATTAACTATGAAGTGATATTCTACCCACAACGTTCAGATAAAAATGTAATTATCTGATGGAGTGTCTAAACGAAAAGAATTAAATTGAATACTTATTTTTCAATTGTTTTGTAATTGTTGTAGCCTGTCAATAGGATGGGATGTCGTCATATAAATTATGGTACAGTGTAATAAAAGTGATTTTTTATCCCTAAGGTAGAGACTTATTCTTGGCAACATATCGCTATCTGCTTTGGAAGAGCCGATGGCCGAGTGCTCTTAAGCGTCATGACTTAGAACTTGCAATATAGATACACAGGATCGAATCCTGTACTTGACTGTTGGTTTTTATCAGTAATATTAAGACCTTGTACTGTACTGGTTCTCCCCCTTACTATGTCTGTTAAGATCCTTACACAGATCAATAGTCTATGGAAAATGGGTAGAGTAAAATTAAAAAGGAGAATAGCATCTCGCCTATATACAGGGTGATTTTTTAAAGTGTGCCACCATTGGGGTCTTTTAAATCTGCAGAGATACAACAAACTTTTAAATAGGACACTTCACTTCTTTTTCCTCATTAATAAAAATAAATATTTAGTGAATTTCAAAATATCCGTGGAAAAATAAATTCTAAAATGGTGGTCCACTTATTTTTTCCTATAGGACATTATGTATTTAATTACCTTTTCCTATAACAACTGTACTTATTAGGACTTATATTGTTTGCATTTCCACGTAATTTTAGCCATTTCTAATCTACGGACACTCGAATAGTTTAAGACGGAAACTGTTGGTATTTCAAAATATTGATAAACAACCATGGATTATTCTGCAATATTGGGACGTAGGCTTAAATATATTGTGGGTATTATAAAGGTTGAATTTCTCAGAGAAAATAAATTAGTCCAATACTATTTTTAATATTACAGTTTTTACTGTTTTACTTATAATTTTTGTATTTGTTGTTATACTTTTTTCAACTTAGTTTACAATTAAATATATTTTGTGTAATGAAATAACACTTAGTAAACTATAAGTAAATTATTGCGATAGGTATGACATCGAAATTTAGTATAATTTAGAATACATAATAGACACTAAATTATTGGAATGCAATTTTCGAAGGAAACCTTGCGTACGTTAATACTGGTCCGTCAGCTGTTCTTATAAATATCAGCTGTTGCATTGTTGTCAAGCTTGTACAGTATTTATTACGATTGAACCTACTTAGTCTTGGGCTATTTTTATTTATTTTGTTTAAGAAATTCGACCTTTATGATAAATATAACCTACCAATTTAAGCCTGAATTCCAATTTTACTGAATAAAACATGGTTGTTTATCAATGTTACAACACCAGCAGTTGCCAGTTTAGATTAGTTGAGTGTCTGTAGAGCAGAAAAGACAGTTAAATACACAGTTTTCTAAACGAAAAAATACATATTGTTAGCCGTTTTATAAATGGTACCTTTTATAAAATAACTAAATACGTACTTTTGTTAATGAGGGAATTTTTGTAGGAGTTACCCATTTGTTGAATCTCACCTGGAATTTTGAAAAGATACCAGTGGTAGCACACTTATTCTTTCACTATAAAGGTGGTACAGTATAATAATTTTATGAGCCTTGCATTTTCATAGCATTCCTGTTGCGGGAGTTATTTAGTTATATTTTATAAATAATTGTTTTCTCCACATCGTAGTTTGGTTTCTAAACAAAAACCAGTTCAGAAAAGATTGATAAACACTGCACTTTTTACCATACTTTCGTTAAATCTTTCGTTATTAATTAATTGTATTTATTTATTCCCGTAGTTTAGTGATTTTATTTATTAAAAGTGATTTTTTGTATTTTTTGTGAATTTTAAATTGTAAACTATCATTAATGTTATCAAAAATGTTATTGAAAAGAAAAAGAATTCAAGTTTTTTAATCTTTGAGTACTAGCATTTATTTTACGTATAATCAAGTATTAAATAAATACCCACAGGATTACTTGGATTCACTATTTTTTTTAAATAAAAAAATATAGTTAACATAGTAAATAATTCAATGGGTCACTCAAAACATATCAATTGTTGAAAAAAACAATTTTTCACAACACTACCATGAGTTCAGCTGTTTTCGTTAAGTGTTTATAACCAGTGAAACGTCATATTTCCCACAGCTGTCTATTGTTGACAGTCAAAAGTAACATTGTTTATGTTCGAAAATTTTCCACTATCAACAACTTAATAACCTTCAAAAGCGTTTAAAAACATTCTTGTTATCGTTTCGCCAACTGAAATGGAAGTGCCTGTGCCCTTGTCGTTAAAAAGTAGAGTGGAGGAAGTGATACATGATCTTCTTCCTAAAAAATCAAAGGAAAGATACAATGAAGAGTACAAGAAGTTTTGTTCGTGGCTGGAGAAGGAAAATGTAGAACGTGGTTCCGTAAGTGATGACATTAGGCTGGTTTATTTGTCAGAGCTGTCAAAAGTTAACAAGCCCACGACTGTGTGGAGCAAATTCTCAATGATAAAAAGCAAAAAATAGTAGAGCTGATTTTTAAAATGTTCCTAATTAAATAAAAAGTTAACATTCCAACATTTTTTATTCAGTAGTGTTGTGAAAAATATCGTTCAAAACTCAACTATTCGTTCTCGACCAATTGTGCTCGACAAGAAGTCTCGCACTTCAAACATATTATGGTCTCGAACATGCAAAATCCCATTTTCCACTCTTGTAATGAAATATAATATTAAAGAGTACAAGTTTAACAAAGAGTAATTATTAATGCCAAACACAATAAACAAAATACAATATATAACTGTGGAAAATATTCTTTTGAGAAATTCCTGTAACAGCTGATATTAAGCGTCAAAACAAAACATACATTTCGTCAGAGTCACCTCATTTGATGTTGGGGATTACTGAGCTTTACAGAGAAGAAAGAAACAGAGGTCGCATCCAAGAGTGTGTTGAATGTGGGTCAAATTAATTTGTCGAGTAGTTGTTTATCCTTCTCATGCGGAGGGCAGGGCCGTCACCTTGTCAGTCTCTCTCCTTATTCCCCTAATTCCTCAAGGATCAACGTGTTAATTATTACTTTAGATTAATTAAGATGAACATTAGTTGTAATCTATTTATAACTGCCACTGAGGCGTTCGCTACGGTCATAAGAAAGCGATCTCTGTTCCCTTTTTCTCTGTGTCTCTAAGGTGAATTCCGTAAATCCAAACAGGCTACTAAAACCATTGATTATATACGTATATAATCTAAGCAAAAACCTATCACACCCGATAGAGTTAGATATGATAAAAACTGCATAAAACGCGGTAATACTTTTTTCAGTTTAAAAAGCAAAACTAAAAAACCATTAATATTAAAATTAAATGCTACCATACAATTTTTATTTACAAAAAATGGGAGGAAATTAAGGGCCTGCCATTAGAGTTTAGGCGCCTTCAAGTTATTGTTAGGCATTTTTCAGGCAAAGCGGTCTGTATTTCACATAAGCAATAACTATAAGCTTAAAATATAAGGTATGGAGGAATGAATTTAAGGACAAATAATAAAATAATTAAAATATTTATACACATTTATGTGCAACTATTATCAAGGGATCTGACAGTGACCTACACATGAATATGGACTTGTACAACATTTATACATTATACTGTATTTCTGGTAAAAATATACTATCACTTATGCGCTTTTTAAGCGGTAAACAAAGTTTTAATTGTCCACTATAAAAGTTACGTTTTTATATAATTAAATAGTTGGCTCCAATAAATAATGAAATATTTGTGTATAAAATCAATTGTATTACTTAGCCTATTTTAAACGTGTTCAAATAATTTGTTTTTGTTTCAAAAGCTGAAGACTAGACTTTTAATGCATCAAATAGACATTATACAAATAATTTAATGCATCAAACATACAAAATTAACATGTTTATTTATTTACAAAACAGCTAGTATTAATTTACTAAAATCAACCCAATGTTATCCTTATGGAACAATCTTTTAAGGGTGGTTTCTCTACATGGGAAGTTGAAGAATTAGTTATGAGTGAGTCAGTCAGTCAGCCAGGGCTATACTGGTGTCCCTATATATACTAGGGGACACCCCTGCACGCTTCGCGTGCCAACCCCGACACTTAAATTTAGTTACAGTATCTCACTCACACTAATTGCTTTACTACTTATTTAGGCTATTTTAAGCATGTTTATTTCATTTATTTTTGTTTAACAGCTGAAGATTACACTCATAGTAAAAAATAAAAAATGCATCAATACTATAATGTCAAACATTCAAAATAAACACGTTTATTTATTTACAAAAAGATGTTATTAACTTACTAAAATCAACTCAATGTTATCCTAGTCGTACTCCTTATAGTAATCTTTAAGGGGCAGCTCTTTATCAAGGTGAACATACTTTAGTTTTCCTATTTACGACCTAAAGAAACAGTGTACAAAATTTCAGCTCTCTAACTACATGAGAAGTTGGAGAATTAGTGATGAGTGAGTGAGTCAGTGAAGGCTTTGTCTTTTATAGGTATAGATAGATAAAATCAAGTAAACAGTCAAACTTTATTTTTTATTAACTAAAGTAAAAAATAACGACTAATAGTTAGTATAAGTTAATAACTAAACAAAGCATGACCGAGTTTAGTTAGTTAATTGTAAAACTTGTTTCTATAGTCTATGATACTAAACTATGAAACTTGGTCTAGTTGCCAAATAGTGGCCGAGTTTAGGTGGTTGATTATAATAATAAATGGTACTGATTTTCAGAAAGCGGCTGGGCCAGCGCATTCATAAAACATTTAGGCATTTTATATATCTCTCAGACTGTAAGTGAGAATGTGTTTGTTCGAGCAACAAGCTGCATTATTTACTCAGTCAACAGACGTAGAGTTGTCTACGTACTCCGGGATTTCTACGTGGTTTTCCCCACTCACTCAATTGTCATCAGATAAGGTGTCACAATTCAAACGCTTCTTTGTCATCTTAACATTGTTACAATGGATTTTCTTCGACGATTTTTAATAAACTGACTCCCAAGCGTGAGAAATACATTTATAAATAAATACATTTGTGTGTTACTAGCCTGTTGGCTAGCAGTCCTGACTATGCAGTGAGTTACGGGTTTAAATCCCGGTAAGTCCATTTAGCATGATGGGTTGGGACTGATGTCCCATAAAAAAGTTAAAACCAAAGTTTAAAAAATGATGAAAGACAAAAAAAATATAATTATATATCTTGTCTTCTATAACTAAGAGTCAATCTCCATTCATTCTTGTACTTTCAAATAAGTAAAGGGATTCTTAATATGTCACGAAACAACCCTAAAATAAATTGTTTTTAGATATATTTTCTATAGTTAAATATAGCATTCCTTCCTGAATTCCTACTAAGCCAAAACAATTTCTGTACAAGATTTAACGCTAGTTGCAAGCACATTAATTGTGCTATTAGAGAAGAGGCTGGCCTTGAAGATCCCCCAGTAGCCTTGGCCAGAAGGTTTGTTGTCATACTAAGATAATGGGGTAAAGCATTTTTCCGAACAAGTTCAGCAATTTTTATTTATGATGTGAGAAATAGATCCAACAGGATAGCCTCAAATGGGAGATGCCACATTCGGCTGATATTATAGCTCAGTTAAAGACTCCACTGGCTCAGTTAAAGGAAAATGTCGGAAGCTGTTGGATTTTCGCTTATGTCCAAGCCACACACTAAAATGCATTCCAGTGACAACAAAAAAATTAATATTTAAATAATTTGTTGCTATAATCTGTTTATTGTTTTATATAAACTATTTTACACCTTCTAACATATTAGTAAATTGCAGGAATCATCATTAAATTAAACTAGCTAAAGTCAGCAATTTTCTTAAAAAATCTATCAAAACTATCTATTTAGTCTATTTATTTATTTTTAAACCCTGAAATTACGTTGATAATTTTATCGCAAAGCGATGCTCACTTTTATTTCGCGGCTGTTTGTACCTATATGAATCACGGTATTTATCACTTCAGGAGTGCCATATTCAGTGACTATTTGAGCCCATCGGTGTATACTTGTATACTACTCTAACATATACATATATATACCGTAGGTTCGTTCTTCTGGGCCTATGTAATTATTTTTTTATGGATCATAAACCTGTTCTGAGAGGTTTCTTAAACAGCACACTTAACACTGACGTAGTTATATTTACAAAAATAGTTCAACTTCTTCTTCTTCTTCAGTGCTCAACCTTTAGGTTGGTTTGCAGAGGCTCTCTTCTGTCTGCCTTCCTCTTCATTTCCGTATAAGAAGCACAACCTACATAATTCATAACTGCTGCATGTACGCCATCCTCGGTCGTCCCGATATAACCCAATAAATCAAACCCATCCTACAGATCATAGAGCATACCTTTAGAAACACTTTAAAAATAAATATTCAATTGCAATTTATAATGTTTACCTTCACAAGTTCTAGTGAAACCTTGAAAAACATGGAAAACCAACAAGTGCCACCCCCGGGGGGCATTTTTCTAACTTTCTTTGTTTATATGTAAGGAGCATAAGTAGTTATACTATTGGATACGACCTCTGTTTCCTTCTCTGTGATCTCTCAGATTTTTTTTCGCTCCATTGATCCTACAATGAAGAATTCAGACGACTGGGACTAAATAGCCTTTGTTTTTCAGTCAGGTGATGGAAACACATTTGACAAGTGCTAACCAAGGATTATTAAAATAAGCCTTTAAAGTTGAATGACACAATATGACCTCGATCGCCAAATGTATGTATCATGGTGACGCTTACGCATGGCTGACGTAAATGGAACAGTCATCAGCATATGCCCAGACTATTTACTTAAGAGTCTGCAGAGGCTGTCGGCCATGTTGGTTTTAATCCCGTAAGAACAATGTTATTTTTGAACCGGACATACGATCACGCGTATCCAAATCAAACACTTATTTTCAAACGGATTTTTCCAAACAAATTTAATTTGACCAAGAATGAAATTGCGCGTTAGAATTTTGTTGTGAATTCCTAAATAGTTTTATAGGGAAAAATATAAAATAATTTAGTTCGAAGTTTTTGTTTTCACCTTTCATTAAAACTAGGCATATATATTCAAAATATGAAAAGCAACTTTTGGTCAATAAATAACAAAAAAATATGGATTCACAAATAAAATTAATTGTTCTTATGGGATTAAAACCAACATGGCCGACAGCGTCTGCGTTTAGCACTCCACGGATTTTAGTTCTAGATTTGATCGCAACTGCCGCTAAGAGTAGTAGATTCTGACTCACTAATGAATCATAACTAAATCATAACTAAATCATAACTAAATCATAACTAAAGCATAACTAAATCATAACTAAATCATAACTAAAGCATAACTAAATCATAACTAAAGCATGACTAAATCATAACTAAATCATAACTAAATCATAACTAAATCATAACTAAATCATAACTAAATCATAACTAAAGCATAACTAAAGCATAACTAAAGCATAACTAAATCATAACTAAATCATAACTAAATCATAACTAAAGCATAACTAAAGCATAACTAAATCATAACTAAAGCATAACTAAATGCAAAAATCATACTGATTCAATACTTACTTAGTCTAGTCTAGGTTAAGTTGTATTTTGGAAATATTTTACATGGTGTAAAGAACAGCGTACCACTAGATGTAGCGCCTAGGGGCGCCAAAATGTTAAATCCGGCCCTGGGCAAAAGCCTATTAAATGCGACCTATGCTTCCATCTTCTCTGTGCTCTTGGTTACCTACTGTCTCTGAATATATCGAACAAAACCCAATTATCTCTTCTAGCGAGAGAGTGCAGCAACCAGTCGTGTCAGAGCTTTCGGTGTTCTTAAACTACTTGTATAGATCCTCAAATTTTGGGCTCCACCCTGCTTTATATTCTTTTCCGAAGCACCTCAGGATACACCCCTTGGCAAAGAAAAAAGTGGTTCTCTCATTGCACCCCTCTACCATAGATTCCAGTACTGAGTAACATCGTTCCTCCGTATATATGACGCAACGAGCCACTACTCAGAAAGTTAAAAAAATATCTTATATTCACACCCAACTATACACATACAGTATTATTGACCCGCCCATCCACCCATACACGTACAGTGGTATTGACCCACCCATACACGTACAGTGGTATTGACCCACCCTCCCGCCCATACACGTACATACCCACTGTATGTGTAGGAGTGGGTCACTACCACAGTATGCTCATTCTCTCTCTCCTCCATATAAACCCCGCCAGCCCCGCTCGCAAATTCGACAGAAGGACATAACTCTCATTTATAGTAAACTCTAGCAAATATTTATATATATATTATTAATCTACTGTTTTAGCTAAAGATGATTGTACAAATTTCCATTCAAAATTTGAACAAATATCATTTATAGAAAAATAGTTGTTAAAATTTAAAAAGAATTGTTTGAGATTTACTATACTGTTGGTTAGTACCTTTTGTCCGCAATATTCTCAAAATGTTAATAAAATATAACATACGGTTTGTTCACGAGTAAATTGTGACACCTTTTTGGTCAAATTAGTCACTTTGCGTCGCCGTATCTCCATAAAGAAATTTTTTAGAATTTTTTCCCGTAACACATTTATTACTTACATGGATACTAACAATTTTATTCCAAAAATAATTTTCAATCGAATATTAAATTTGTGCAGCAACAGCGATTTGCTTCATTCAGATTGAATAATAAAACAGTTCTTTAACTGTGTTCAGAGCATATAGGTTACGTTCTAAATATGTTGTTATCTGCCCCTCAAGGTTATCATTGTACACCAATTAACAAGGTGTCAACACTCACACCTCACATTACAGTTCAGAACAGTGTTAAGTTTAATAGCCAATATTTACTTACTTCTAAAGTAATTTGGGGCAGAGATTCATTTACCTTGTTAGTGCTTACCAGGAAACTGGCTTGTCCTCCGACCTAAGGCTTCACACCACTGGTCTACTAGTAATGTCAGGGCCAGAATGTCAACAACTGTTAGCCAAGCGATCTAACCAGAACTGGAACACTGTAGACGAATTGTAGACCTTATAAAAGACAAATTTAAAATTATAAGCATCAGGATATTCCAGTGATTGTAGGCACAGAGAAAAAAATAAACAGAGGTCGCTTTCTTACGGCCACAGCAAACGATTTAATGGCAGTTATAAATAGATACAACTAATGTACAGTTGTATACATGTATATTAATAATTACTAAGTTTGTCCATGGGGATTTTGGGGGAATAAGGGAGGTACTGATAAGGTGCTAATCCTGCCCTCGTATGGAAAACTGGAGAACTATTCGGCACACCAACACACGTTGATGAACTAGAAGGTAATGCATGATGGAATCCCTTGAGGTTATCGGACTTGGAGCTTATAACGAAGCAACGTACGTGAAGCTTGGCATTGAACACCGTGCACAAGAGCATTATGGTCAGACGCAGTACTTAGGGATTTTGGTAGTCATCACAACCAGTGGGGTTTATCATTGAAGGACGATAATGGCATAAGTCTGACCAATAAGGCTGAAACCAACAATGACATTCTATTTGATGATAAACATACAAATACTTTCTTCTTAACTCGTTGGCTTCGTGGTTATTTCCCAGACCTATGGTTCTTTTCGTGTGAATGATCTATAAGACCCCTAGATATTAAGAGAATTGTTTCTGGTGCCTTCCTCCATTCACGACAAATGTCTGTTCTGATATATGTTAAGAGTCAGGTTCCTAATGTCCAAGCTTTCCCCAGCCTAGATGGAACTTTAACAAAGCAGGCAGAGCCGCCTTTACATCAAGGCTTGAAGATGGTTCATTGTACTATTAATACAGAATTATGATAGTTTCACTTAAGAGTTTTTTGTCATCTCTTCTACTATGGTGTGTATCCTTAGAGACTTAAGAAAAGAATACATACAGATGGAGCTAAGAATATGAGTATCTAGGGTAAAAGTTAAGAACACCGAACAGTCTGATAAACCAGCTTCTTTGCCGCACTCTATTGATAATGTTAGAAAAGTGAAGAAGTAAATACAACAGAAAACCTTAATTTTACCCACAGAACCAAGCAGGCTTAATCCTTACTTCGAAAACTCCAATAATAAGCTCATTGAAAATAGCACTAAGCTGCATCCACAACACCTATGGACATAGCAAAACGCAGACGGACTACGTGACATCTTTCCAGAATTTCTAAAATAAGCTGATACGAAAGTGAAGCATTTTGTGCTGACGATAATAACACGAAAGTTGTAGATGATTAAACATGAAATGAATGTTCTTCAACTTTTGCATTTACATGTTTTTTTAATCTGTTATCGTACTTACGATGTCAAAGCATTCACTCATTCACGAAGAGGTGTTTATCGTTTACAAGTTTCACATGAATTTATACTTACATAATTTACTGCACATTTGAGGATTTAGTTCACTTAATAACAAATTGTATTTGTCTCAAAGAAAAATTCTTTCATTCCAGATACCTGTCTAAAAATATCAGAAACATACCATAGGGCTTCAAGGATTAATTTCAGAGTGCTACTAGTATGAATATTTTGGGTTTTTCTCGGAACATCCCTGCATTTTTCATTAATAATTATTAATCTTCAAACGAAATGTCAAGTTCACATGCATATATGTAAGTAACACGTCGACTTATAGCTGTTTGCTTACAACCTAACCTAAACTACATATCAGAAAGTGATGAGTGATAATGAAAGCAAAGACACTTGACTTATTATTTTCTTGTAAGTCAAAACCATGTGACTAATATAAAAGTTACTTTTTTTGTAAGTTTAGTTATAGACGTGGTAGGAAAAGTTTATCATATGCGGAGACATTACAGAAAAGACCCCGTATTTTATCTTAAAACAAACGTATTTAAACATTTTTGTTGGCTGTTTACAGATCACCAGTATCTATTGTGGACCAGTCATCCGCTAAAATAGAACGTGTGCAGAACCATGCTTTCCAGAGTGGCTGACGCACGTATTATACCATGCGCCGCACATGTACGAGACAGCCGACGGAGGCGAGAGGGAGAGCGCGTATTAGAACCAGCAGACAGTGTACAGCTTGCTCCTACGACAATTTATATCTACGATCTCTTGTAGCACATAGTGTGTACAATTTGACCATTTAGTTACAAACGGTCTTGATTGGAATATTTAGTAGCATTGTAAAAATTAGTCCCAAATATTATGGAAATATTTTTTACTAATGCTTTACAAGTGCTTGATTTTTAAAAACAGAGCAAATATTGGTATGAATTAACAATAAATCAATAATTTAATAAGTATTGTATATGATCATTATTTACCAATATTTTCATTAATTTAAAAAGCAAACATAGTCTACGTGTGCAAATTAAAGTGTATTTAACTGATTTATAAGTTTTTATGAAATATTATACGTCACTGGTATCATAGTGATGTTTTTCTGAAATAGATCAATTATTTGGAAGGAAGTGATTTTTAGAAATAGATGTACGTCAATTAACATAAAAAAGTAATATAATTGGATATTTGTTCTTTTTAGATCATTAAAACATAGTTTTTCTTCAGAAAAACTGTACAAATTATTTTAATATTTGGATAAGTGGGAACTTATGATGGTGCTGAATAAATCTTAAATAAAAGGCACCCTGGCCATACCAGTGGGTAAGTTGTCACTAAATAAAAGGCACCCTGGCCATACCAGTGGGTAAGTTGTCACTAAATAAAAACAGAAGTTTCAGTGTACTGGAAGTGTTATCGATGAACCCAAAGCCGGTCTACCTAGAACAGACGAGGTAGTAGGAGAAACTTAGTATTGTCACAGAGAAGAAAGAAACAGAAGTCACATCAAATAGTGCGCTGATGGTGCGAGTAGTTATTTCTCCAGTTTACTATGCTGTTGGCAGGGCCAGCACCGTTGTCAGTCCCTCCTTTATTCCTCTCCAAATCCTAAAGGATAAACGGATGGCTTCATAAAGAAAGGTGTACATCAGTTGTAATATATTTATAACCAAGACTGAGGTGTTCGCTGTGACTATAAGAGAGCGATCTCTGTTTATTTTTTCTCTGTGGCATAGGCTAATATTCTACCAACCTGCATTAGTCAGATAGGAATGTTGCGCATAATCACAACTTAACGTTGTGGTCATTCATTAAGTCACACATTTACAAGAACTGAGTGAAGATGTTTTCGGCAGAAGGTAAAGATTTTGTGAGATGATCAACAAAAGCTCGAATCAAGACAAGAGGAATTTCTTCTTATAAGATAATTGTTACCGATTAAACTTAATCTCAACTTAATGATAAAATTAACTAATATAAATGTAGATATTGGGCATAAGAAAACACTCACTAGTAACAGAAGGCCATACCACAGATGATAAAGAAACAGAGGCCACTTTCTTATGGCCGCAGCGAATGCCTCAGTAGCAGTTATAAAAAGAGTCAAACTAATAGAGTCATATTTACACATCTTTAGTGGTATTACTATGTTTGTCCTTGAGGGTTTGGGGGGGAATAAGGGAGGTTTGGCAAGGTGTTCACTCTGCCATCGCATGAACAAATAGACTATGAAAACTAACATCGCATGAAAACTAACCGACACACATTCAGCTCACTATTGGATGCGACGTCTGTTTCTTTCTTCTCTGTGTCTATACTTGAATACTACATATGTTAAACATATGGACTGGTATAGTTAGCGACTTGTCTTAGGTCTCTTTGTCATCAACAGCAAACTGAATGGTGTAAATTACAACATGATAAATTCACAGATAATTCCAACTCTCTAAAACTTAATAGAAAAAGCTGAAGCACCAGAGGGAAATCGCATTTTTATCAGATATGCAAGATTTTTTTCAGATGACTGGGATGGAGGCTTTTCCTCTTTATGTTAGAATTGTGAAGGCTCCCTAAATTGACAATTTCCTATCAATTGGGCGGAGAGGAACACTCAAGTATCTAGCCAAAACATCTGATTAAATCCCAGTAGTTTTACAGATTTATTTATATATTTATTTATAGATTTATATATTTATTTATTTTGACATCTGAAATTAGTGGTGTACAATTCAAATCCACAATCTATCGATGAATTAAGAAACTGGATAGAAACCGAATGCAGGGGAATCAGAAATGAAACATTCCAGAAAATCTGGGAAAAAATTAAACAAAACTGTATTATTGCACGGAGGTCCATGCAGAGCAGTTTGAACAGTAACAAAACCAGATATGGAATTTATAATAAATTTATTATACTATCATTCATCCTTATAACTAAATCATTGGAATAGCTGGTTCGGAAACAATTTCGAGTAAGTCATATTTGTTAATGGTTTATGTTTTTTTAGATACAAAACATTGCTATTTAATACGTGTTACTCTCCACCCCGTGAGAGAAACATTTTGAACAGTCTTTTTGATGTAGCCCCGCAAATCCAGGGAGATTGCCGAAAAATTGATTTCAAATATCTAAAATAATAAATAAGTTATGAGGGGGGGTTGCTAGTAACTTTTCGATATCCATACATTTGGAGGTAAAATTGTTTCACGTGTGGTCGAAATTCAATGATTTTAGTATATTTTTCTCATCTTACAAAGTTCTTTAAAATGAGTTATTACAGGCCTAAATTAAATTTGAAAATGTTGAGCTACTCCTTACACCCAAAGGATACAAACTGTTGAAACTACCCTTACATTCAGGAAGATGGCTGAAAACAGATTTCAAATATCTAAAATGTAAAAGGGTAATGTAACATTTTAAAAATCACTATATACAATTATCATACATAAACATATTCATAGGTAGGCGATAGTAAATATATAACGTAAATTAGAAATATATTCATAAACAATATTAATTTACATATTATTCATTTGCGAATTATAAACAAAATGTATATATTTTTGAAAACAGTTACGGAAGTTCTTATTTTACTGGGTGAAGTTAGGACTAAATAGCTAAATAGGACTGAAGTTAGGACTAAATAGCCCTCTCTATTACTAAACCAGAGATTTATAGTTTTATTTTAAAAGCGTATACAAATTATAATTTGTAAATATAATACATTGGTCACATATATTACTTTTTGGGGCTGCGACTCCCCCCATCCACTTCCTAGACTGCCACTAGCAAAGACACACCGGCTAGTTGAACTCTTTAAGTGTCTAAAGCCCAAACATGCCACACTCGAGAACTGAAGCTAACTAAACTGACTGAGTGAAAGTAGTCACACAGTCAATATTTGTAAGCTGCTTTTAGCATCCTTAAAACCCTGGGGTAATCATTATCGAAATATATAAACTATGAAGCTTGTTCACAATGCTATTACTGAAGGACTTCGATATTAAGAATCACAGAGAAGAAATAAACAGAGGTCACATCCAATAGTGCGCTGAATATGTGTCGACCCAGTACACGATACAAAATATAAAACTCTAAGGCAGATTTACCCTGTAATCAAAAAAATATGGCAAACATGGCATATATTTCCAGTTTGTCATGCGATAGCGGGACCAACACCTTGTCAGTCCTTCCCTTATTCCCTCCAAATCTCCCAGGACAAACTTAGTAGTGATTGCTTAAGATTTATAAAGATGTAAATTAGTTTAAATCTACACCTATAAAATGCAAATACCACTATAACTAAAAAAGTACTAAGCCTTCCAGGCTGAAATTTTGTAGAGTGAAAGGTCTTATCTTGTAGATGTGCAATAAGAAGCTATTTTGAAAAATTCTTAGTAAATCGAAGATGACAGCCTTTTTAGTGCCAAACATTTTAAATGCCAAAAACAGCGTTTCTCTAATTGGACTGTAGCGGCAAAATGAACGATTCTACAGCAAAACTAACACCATTTTCTGAGAATGATTTGAGACGATCTACAACTTTGGCTCTATGACTTTTTGCTCTATCTCACCTCCTTCATCCTTAGGTAGAGCTAGATTTTAAATCTGTGCGTGTAAATCAAATTGGAATTTACGGCCTCTAAGAGTGGACTTACCGATTTTTCTAAACTGGGAAACTTTGTTATCTAGGAGAACATACTGTATTCAATGGGAAAATATACAATTTAATCTGTACACACGTACAGCCATTTCGTATGACCTGACGAGAAACACGATATTCCACTGATTCAGAGTCAATTACCGTACTTTGCGCCCTCTAAAAGTAGACTTACAGATTTTTCTAGACTATGAAACTTTGTTATCTAGGAGAACAAACTGTTTTCAATCGGAAAATTAACAATTTAGTTTTAAAGCATACATAGCCAGATCATAGGACAAGTCTAAACATGGCGAGAAACACAATATTTTATTGATTCAGACTCAAATATAGTACTTTGTGCCCACTAAAAGTAGACTTACAGATTTCTGTACAATTTGAAAAATTTTTATCTAAGAGAACAAACTGATTTCAATCAGAAAATTTACAATTTAATTTGACCAAATACATAGCCAATGCACAGTTCACAGGACATGTTAAATATGACGAGAAATCCGAAAAGTTCATTAACTAATGCTTTTATGTTGTCAAAAATATTTATAATTTAAATTAAGAAAATTATAAATTTAATAGATTCTGTACACAATTTGAAAGTTTGTGGGCGAAGCCGCAACGGGGGTACCAGCCTATTTATAACTGCCAATGAGGTGCTCGTTGTGGCCATGACAAAGCGACTTCTGTTTCTTTTTTCTCTGTGTAACAATACAATATTTTTCTAGAATTTTGTAATATACGCTTTTAGTTATATTAGATTAAACTATAAACATATATTGAAATTAAGTTCTGTAGAAAATAGTATAGACAATTCTCAAATGTAATTGATTTTTTTGAGTGAAATATGTCTAAAATTGACCTACTACAATATTAGCCGTGGCTTTCCGTTTCCTTATTTCACGTTCCTCCGTTAATATGACTTGAAACGTATAAACCTACACAATTTACTTATCTATGTCATAGGCACGACTGTGAAAACCGTTTACATATTGTTATCTGTTATCTTGCTTACATGAACACTTAAGTTTTTCTCAGTTGCTCAGGGAGAACTAAATATTTAGTCTTGAATATTTTTATAGAGTTAGGTACAAAAAGGTTGACGAAACCTAACAGTAGGCCTAAGGAATAACGAGAAAACCATCATGAGGAAAGTAAAAGGATTGTGTTAAGAGTCATATATTGATGTACTGTAGCTAGAGGTAGGGACGAAGGCAGGTCTACATTAAAATATCAGGGATCTGTGTTTTGTCCGTAGACAAATAACCAGCGTTAAACACGGTCAAAATAATCACGAATATAATATCTAAAAGGTAAATGTTTCAGGTAAATATAATATAAACCAATATTAAACGTACGAGATTTTAAATAAATCCGGCAATAATAGCCAAATAGATTTGAATTGTTGGGATTAATGATTAATTTTAATAAAACTTACGAAAAAGCACAACAAATAAATAGTAATAGCCGGCGATGAGATTAACGTTAAACAACCGATCACAAAACCAACATCTATATACATATATATATATATATATATATATATATATATATATATATATATATATATATATATATAAGGCAAACCCCTAGCTCACTCATCACTTATTCTCCAACTTTCCATGTAGGTAGAGAGCTGAAATTTTGTTACACTGTTTCTTTATATCTTAAATAGAACAACTAAAGTACTTTCATCTTGAAAGAATACTCCTAAGAGGTATAAATCGCCCCTATAAAAGATTGTGCCATAATGACAACATTGGGTTGATTTTAGTAAATTAATAACAGCTGATTTGTAAGTAAATAAATGTGTTTATTTTGTATAATAATTTACATTATCCTATTGATGCATTTTTAATATTAGAAAAGTTGTAATTCCTAGGGCTGTTATCTATATATATAAAAGGCAAAGCCCTCACTGATTGACTCACTCATCACTAATTCTCCAACTTCCCATGTAGGTAGAGAGCTGAAATTTTGTACACTGTTTCTTTAGAACTTAAATAGGACAACTAAAGTATTTTCATCTTGATAAAGTACTCCTAAGGGGTATAAAGCACCCTTAAAAGATTGGTCCATAAGGATAACATTGGGTTGATTTTAGTAAATTAATAACAGCTGTTTTGTAAATAAATAAACATGTCTATTTTGAATGTTTGACATTATACTATTTAATATTTTACTATGAGTTTAATCTTCAGCTGTTAAACAAAAATAAATGAAATGAACACTCTTGAAATAGGCTAAATAGGTGGCAAAGCAATTAGTGTGAGTGAGATACTGTACCGAAATGTAATATTGTAATTTTACGTTATATAGTTAATATACCGATTTTTGTATTGAATAGTTATATGCCGAGGCCGAAGGCCGAGGTGTATCAAGCGTAGCGAGCGGCGGGGTTGGCACGCGAAGCGTGCAGGGGTGTCCACTAGTTTATAATAAAGTTATAAAAAAAACAATAACTGAGCACCCTTAAATAGTTTTTTATTAAATTACCACGACCGGTTTCGGCATTTATGCCATCTTCATAGGTGAATTTACAAAATAAATAAAATTAAGTAAATAATTATCATAAAGGAAACATATGTTAAATTAGTAAATATTTTTGTTTTGGTGGTTAGTTGTCATTGTGTGTGTTGTTTCTTATATGTATAATTGTTTTGAATATTGGTTTTCTTTTTTGTGTTGTGTTAAGGTTGATTAAATTGTTGGGATTTTCTTGGTTGTGTTTATAAATTTCAAGTTCTTCTTGAGAATCTAGTTTTTTTTCTTTTTGAACCGAATTTTAGAATTTTCATGTTGGTTTTCATATTTGTGTAGTTGTGATTATTGTTTAGTAAGTGTTCTGCAAAGGAAGATTTCATTGAAGTTCTGTTGTTTGATTTTAGAGCTTGTATGTGTTCATTAAATCTTCGTTTAAATGATCGTCCTGTTTGTCCAATAGAATAGTTTGGGCAGTCTGAACATTCAATTTTGTAAATTCCTGATTTGTCAAATATATCTTGGGTTTTTATGTAATTTGGAAGTGGATTTCTTTTGTATTATGTTAAATGTATTATCTAAAATCAAACAACAGAACTTCAATGAAATCTTCCTTTGCAGAACACTTACTAAACAATAATCACAACTACACAAATATGAAAACCAACATGAAAATTCTAAAATTCGGTTCAAAAAGAAAAAAAACTAGATTCTCAAGAAGAACTTAAAATTTATAAACACAACAAAGAAAATCCTGATAATTTAATCAACACCATGTTAACACAAAAAAGAAACCCAATATTCGAAACAATTATACATATAAGAAACAACACACACAATGACAACTAACCACCAAAACAACAATATTTACTAATTTAACATGTTTCCTTTATGATGATTATTTACTTAATTTTATTTATTTTGTAAACACATATTCACCTATGAAGATGGCATAAATGCCGAAACCGGTCGTGGTAATTTAATAAAAAACTATTAAGGGTGCTCAGTTATTGTTTTTTATAACATTATTTTTAATATTATACTATGGGTTTACTATAGGTTTAATCTTCAGGTGTTAAACAAAAACAAACGAAATTAACAAGTTTGAAATAGGCTAAGTAATTCACAGATAACTAACTCTACCCAGATAGCTCACAGTATACGGGAAAAGCTGCGCGATGTTTAAGGAGTATGTAGGCAACACGCAATACACAACCGTGAATTTAGTATGTGACGTTGTCGCATTGAACAAGTATTGCTGATACAATTTATTATTTTAATGTTCGTTTTTAATAAGGTTAGTTGAATGAGTTCAATATGGCAACGCCGCCCAGTTGACAGCGCTTTAAGCGGACAGTTGACACACTACGAAACATGGGTATGAGCTATCTGGGTAGAGTTAGTCATCTGTGGTAATATTATTGGATGTTTATACTAATAAATAGGTAGCAACGCAAGTAGTGTGAATGAGATACTGTAAATAAATTATATATTGATTTTTTACATTATACAGGTAATCAACAATTATTTGTAGTCAAAAGTCGCTTGCCGAGGCCGAAGACCAAGGTATATCGAGCGCAACGAGCGTCGGGGTTGGCACGCGAAGCGTGAAGTCTATGGTTCCCTAGTCTATCCATAACTGCCACTGAGACGTTCACTGCGGTCATAAGAAAGCGACCTCTGATCCTTTTTTCAGTGCAATAACACACTATTCGTCACTTGTAAATTCGGGTTTTCAAATGAAATGACTTAATTGTAGCAAAATTGGTGAGGCTAGGACTAAAAAGTCCTCTCTTACACCTAACCATGACCGTTATTTCATAACCCTTCATCCGTTATTTAATACATAACGGCTTCTAGTTCGTCGATAAGCCTCCTGAGCTGCTTGTCGAAGGTTTTTTCGTCAACTTATAATTACACGGTCTGCGCAGGCTATTAATTACACGAGAAGTACACAGAAACTACTCAATTCAGTTACATTAAGGGTACTAATCAGAAAATAAAAAAAAATTAGTGTTTTTACAAGTAAAAATTGTGTTGAGGGGAAAAATTAAAAAAAAATGTCTTAATGGACATATGGCTGATTAAAGTTGCCAATTCAGCCTTTCCAGGTACATAACTCATTAAGAAATAATGCAACATATTTCATGAACATTTTGACAATATAGTGGACAAAAAGTAGATGGAATGAAAAATGGCTTTGTTGAGGGGCGAAGTTATGGCTAAAATTCTTCTCTAACACTTAACCCCAAGGTTACTAACCAACGTAGTTTAAAGTAAAACTTTAAAAAATGTTTTTAAGTGTGACCTTTATCTATAAATGACATATATAAAAATGTTGAGTTGAATTTTTTTTATAATTATCTTTGCCTGAAAGATTAGATTAATAGTATATAAAAACTTTATTGCTAGAGTTTACTGTAAATGAGGGAGTTAAGTACTTTTTACAATTTATGGGGCGAGACAGGCGTCAGGCGGGGACATTGAAGGAGAGAGAGGAAGAGGAGGGAAACAAATTGTACGTGCGTGTTATAAAGCAAGCTCCTTTGCTACACCTAGATAGTAATCTCTCATCCCCGTTTCACCCTCACTTAGCTCTGAATCAGTTTTAACTTCCCATGTTTTTCCTCTGTTTGTTTGTTTCAGGTGACATGATGCCTTGGGGCCTCTTTTTGGAGATCCGAGCTGCCTGCTTGCCTCGTACAGTCACGATCGGTTATCCTTCACCTACCTATCCTAGGCTGAAGAGGCCCTAGTGCCTACACCAGCCGTAGCTCCCTGCTACACTTCACGATCCGACTCCGACTACACCTAGTGACAGTTGCACGAAACCTAGAACTAAATTCCTTTAAGCGCTCAACTGGGCACCTGGATGAACATCCTTCAGCTGTTGCTTGTGGTATTTGCGTTGCGAATTGATTCAATAGTAAGGCATATTCAAACGTTAGAATATCGGGTAACAAGTTAATGTCAAACGTTTCTCAGTCTTAAAAAAATAAATAAATAAATAAATAAATAAAAATAATAGTAGTAATATAGTGAATTAGAGGCAAAAACGTAAAATGTTGAGGGAATTTGTGCTGTTATATATTTTAATAAAAACTGTCAATCGATTTAATTTATTTTAATTCAAACTAAAGATCAATAACTTGTTATTTGATCTCTAATTTTCTCTAGCAAATTTAATTTTTGTAAAACGTTATAGCACATAAAAATGAGATATCATTCCAAACTACAATCTCAAGTAAACGTTTTATTCAATAACATTATTAAATAGTCAGCCTACAGTATATCCCCGTCTATAAAGCACAATTTACTCGTACTTGACTAAAGAAACATGTCTAAAAGTTAAAAGTACAGTTTTCATGTTCAAGGCATTAAAATAAAATGTCCACCTTGTAGGTCTACTGTTCTGGTTCTCCCCCTTACTTTTTTCTGAATATTTTCCTCCTGCAGCTCTACAGTCTATGGGGAATGTGCGGTAACGTTTAAAAGATGTTTTGCATTTCTTTAGAAAAAAATCATCAACATGAGATGGACCTGCAAATTAATTTTATTGTTAATTGAGCATAATAACTAGTGGTGGTAGGTCAAACACAAAGAAGAAAGAAACAGAAATAGCATCCAATAGCGCTCTGAACGGATGTCGAGTCATAAACTCTTGTGATGTCGAGTACTTACCAAATTATCTGTGCGAATTACAGGATTACAGCACCGTTGTCAATCCCTCCCCTTATTCCCCTCCAAATCCCGAAGTTAACGTAGTAATTATGACATCACATTTATAAAGATTAGTGGTAACTGTCGCCGACGTTCGCTGCTACCACAGGAAAGCGATCTCTGTTTCTTTATCTTCTGTGGGTTAAATAACGTAACAACATAATTCATAAAGGCCTAGGAAGAAAATAGGTACAGTATTTAAAAATATAATTACTTATAAACTCACGGTATTAACGGAAACTATTAATTGGATATTAATTGGGTAAAGCCACAGAGAAAGAGAAATAGTGGTAACTTTCTTATGACTGCAGCGAACGTCTTAGTGGCAGATAGAAATAGATTACAACTTATGTATTTCTTTATAATTACTGCGTTTATTATTGATGATTTGGGAAGGGGGGCATAAGAGAAGGACTAAGAAGGTGCCAGGCATAACACATCAGCACGGCAAACTTGAGATGTAACTCTCGACACACATTTAGCGTTCTATTGGATGTGACCTCTGTTTATTTCTTCTCTGTTATATAGATTTTGTCATATTTAAGGCACAAACCCAATACAGGGACAGAGTCAAACAAGAAACATTTTTGAAAAGTCAACGAACGCCCGATATTATTTCGCCAGATACAATGCCTTTAGTGCCATACGAGCTTTAAACTTTTTGGGACTAGGATGGATATAAATGTTGGTTGTACAGTGTCCTACATATTCTTCAGTTGTGTTCAGCGTTCACCGATTCTTTGGTGGTAAACGCAACCACATTACCTTCAAAATGTCCCCAGTATATGTTCATTGTTTACATATCTGTGCCACTTCGATCACACGTCTGTTAGTTTACCCGGCTGCAGGTACACATCAATGTAAAAGACAAAGACAGCTGATTGACAGCACCAATCAAGAAGCAGCTGTTGGCTGTGAATGAGGTTATATATCTCGAGGTGCTGTGATCAAGGAGGCAGAGCAAAAATGTATGTCACAGCCACAACCTTCCTGATCGTCGCTCTAGCTGGCGCTGCACTTGTGGAAGGTAAGTTGTTACTGTTATGTTGAACTTGATTTCACTGTATTGATGTGAATGACCTTAACTGAGTTTTCAAATGATAACTTTATACTTTTATTATTGGCGAATGTGTGTTTTTATTTATTCTGTATACTATTAAAATAACCTATTTTACTTAGTTCCAATATATAGCTAATAACTGAAGTATATAGTAATGATGGTAAAAATCATAAACATTTTTTAGCAATGATAAATTAATGCGGATAAATCTACATTTTTACTGAGCCAGTGGCATAGCCTTTTGTTGTTATTATTTTATTCTTTGCAAATTTATTGAGGTAATAAAATGTTATCAGTAATTATTGTTGCTTGAAGATAGAGTACTTACTTTATGACCTTAAAAGTGAATCTTGTCTTTAGGTTATCAACTATAACAATGTTAAAGCATCAAATTTAAAGTAGCGTTACAAAAATAATTTAAAAGACCCTAATCCAAATGCTTGCTAGTAAATAAATATCATTTTATTGTCAGAAAGCCTTACATAGCATTAGACAACGTCAAAAATTTACAATAATCTTATTAATATTTTACACTAGACTAGATTAATAATTACATTTAAGGTTCCATTCTTACATATGAGACGCCGACACAACGTTGTGCGTATTTTAAGGCGAATATGAATGATGATATGAGTGTAGGATGAGTGTAGTCTGGTTACTAACTGAGTTCAACTGTTCCTCAGAAAGGGCAATTTATTAATAGCCGAACAGTCAGGGCAACTAAGGGACCGACTGATTTACGTGGAATCCGAACCACGTAGTGCTGGTCTGATTTTCAGCTAATTGACAAGCCTGATACTCAGTTATCTCCTCCACACAACATCCGCACAATGATCATCACCCAACATGGACACCCCAGACTTCTCTAGTAGTGTCCATGCCGATAGTAACCATTGAGTGGACGCCATGTCGGTACTAAGAGGACCGAGCATCCAACCTATCGCCTACAATCTTCCAAACACTTTGTCCCCAAGAAGCTCGGTTACAGCACTGCGCCACCAGTGCCATACAAAGCCTGCTAAGCTATACATAAATTAAATTAAACGTACAAACAAAAATTGCAACAATGATTCGTTGATAATAACTATACATTTTTATAGAAATACAAAAATCATCCATTAAGTTATGCACACACACAATAAGGAAGATATTTTACCATGACAACTATTCTTAATTCTAAACTGTTATAGTGATATATATATATATATATATATATATATATATATATATACATAATATACATCCTACATTAATATCAGTTGTATGAAAATGAGACTATTTTCAGTAACACAGTGTAAAACTTATTTGTATATTTTAATACTTATAATTGAAAATGAGTGCAAAATAAATGTTAAAAAATTGAGAGAGTTTCATATACGTAATATCTATCCTTTACACTTTTATTTACACGGGTTAATACATAAATAAAAAAACACCCATTATGTTGTATCATATATCAGTAATACAGATTTTTTCTATTCTTAACACTGCTAAGAGTTAAATGACTGAACAATTATCACAAAAAAACTTGAAAAGTAATGATTTTGATTTTCAAATCCTTTGAAAATATTACAGCCATATCCTTTTTAAAATAATTGTTCACTTATCACAGAATTAATCATGCAACAGATCAAATTTATTTTGTGTTTTCAAAATTAGAAAATTTAGTTGGAAAATTGACTAATCACATTACAATATAATATATACTTTAGATTTGATATTTAAAACATAAATGTAGTCAAGTTTGGGGCAGTACAATGCAGTTTTAGGCCGTTAAAAAAAAACTAAAAAGAAATCCTTTATGGATTTTACACCAGAATAATTGTAACATAAATGAGACGTTTTGGACTTAAACTTGGTCACACTGGAATCAATTATAAAAAAAATAGGTCACAAACTATTGTTCTTTTTACGTTTGTTTTTATCTCTATGGAAATAATTATAAAAAATTGCATTCAATTCATTCCAGGGCAAGCATCATGCGAGTTCAATCTGCAGACTGATCTGGACCCTAAGAAAGAACCATTAGTTCTTTCAGTCAAAATAATTGATATAAGAGGAAGCCCTGATGAAGAAGAGGTGGAATCTCTGTCTATAGCTAAACCAAGTGTAAGTGTAAAGATAGTGATGAGCTAGTTAGTGTCAAAATTCGTAAAACTCAATGTAAAAATAAAACTTTCAAATGTTTGTGTTCACAAAACTCAAAAAGTAGTGAATAGATTCACATGACATTTTTACTCAATATTGCATTTATATACCAAGCGTTGTTATGTTATGTATTTAGTTCCAAAATTGGTTAACAGGAACAGAGAATTTCTAGCTTTTCCTGACCTACTTAAATTTCACAAATGGAAATCAATATCAGTGCTGAAAAATATTTGGATATAATATCCTCTAAGTTTATTATTGTGACCAGATGATTGTTAATTTATGAAAACAACTGTAAGTTACTTTATTTCAGATATAATCATGTAAAGAAGTAAACCTTTATTTTTCTGCAACTGGAGTAAAAAATAATTATTGATAATTAATATTAGACTAAGCCACAGCAAAGTGTTGCCAGGTTTAGCTAGTTGGTTAACTATAAAACTTGTGCTATACTACTATGACTGCTATACTACCTTAACTGTAAAACTTGCGCTATACTACTATGACTAATAACCTTAACTATAACACTTGTGCTATACTACTATGACTAATAACCTTAACTATAACACTTGTGCTATACTACTATGACTAATAACCTTAACTATAACACTTGTGCTATACTACTATGACTAATAACCTTAACTATAACACTTGTGCTATACTACTATGACTAATAACCTTAACTATAACACTTGTGCTATACTACTATGACTAATAACCTTAACTATAAAACTTGTGCTATACTACTATGACTAATAACCTTAACTATAACACTTGTGCTATACTACTATGACTAATAACCTTAACTATAACACTTGTGCTATACTACTATGACTAATAACCTTAACTATAACACTGACTTGTGCTATACTACTATGACTAATAACCTTAACTATAACACTTGTGCTATACTACTATGACTAATAACCTTAACTATAACACTGACTTGTGCTATACTACTATGACTAATAACCTTAACTATAAAACTTGTGATATACTACTATGACTAATAACCTTAACTATAACACTGACTTGTGCTATACTACTATGACTAATAACCTTAACTATAACACTGACTTGTGCTATACTACTATGACTAATAACCTTAACTATAACACTTGTGCTATACTACTATGACTAATAACCTTAACTATAACACTGACTTGTGCTATACTACTATGACTAATAACCTTAACTATAAAACTTGTGATATACTACTATGACTAATAACCTTAACTATAACACTGACTTGTGCTATACTACTATGACTAATAACCTTAACTATAAAACTTGTGCTATACTATTATGACTAATAACCTTAACTATAAAACTTGTGATATACTACTATGACTAATAACCTTAACTATAAAACTTGTGCTATACTATTATGACTAATAACCTTAACTATAACACTTGTGCTATACTATTATGACTAATAACCTTAACTATTACACTTGTGCTATACTACTATGACTAATAACCTTAACTATAACACTTGTGCTATACTAATAACCTTAACTATAACACTGACTTGTGCTATACTACTATGACTAATAACCTTAACTATAACACTTGTGCTATACTACTATGACTAATAACCTTAACTATAACACTTGTGCTATACTACTATGACTAATAACCTTAACTATAACACTTGTGCTATACTACTATGACTAATAACCTTAACTATAACACTTGTGCTATACTACTATGACTAATAACCTTAACTATAACACTGACTTGTGCTATACTACTATGACTAATAACCTTAACTATAACACTTGTGCTATACTACTATGACTAATAACCTTAACTATAACACTGACTTGTGCTATACTACTATGACTAATAACCTTAACTATAACACTTGTGCTATACTACTATGACTAATAACCTTAACTATAACACTGACTTGTGCTATACTACTATGACTAATAACCTTAACTATAAAACTTGTGCTATACTACTATGACTAATAACCTTAACTATAACACTTGTGCTATACTACTATGACTAATAACCTTAACTATAACACTTGTGCTATACTACTATGACTAATAACCTTAACTGTAAAACTTGCGCTATACTACTATGACTAATAACCTTAACTGTAAAACTTGCGATATACTACTATGACTAATAACCTTAAGTATAGAACTTGCGCTATACTACTATGACTAATAACCTTAACTATAACACTTGTGCTATACTACTATGACTAATAACCTTAACTGTAAAACTTGCGCTATACTACTATGACTAATAACCTTAACTGTAAAACTTGCGATATACTACTATGACTAATAACCTTAAGTATAGAACTTGCGCTATACTACTATGACTAATAACCTTAACTATAAAACTTGCGCTATACTACTATGACTAATAACCTTAAGTATAGAACTTGCGCTATACTACTATGACTAATAACCTTAACTATAAAACTTGCGCTATACTACTATGACTAATAACCTTAAGTATAGAACTTGCGCTGTACTACTATGACTAATAATCTTAACTATAAAACTTGCGCTATACTACTATGACTAATAACCTTAACTATAATACTTGTGCTATACTACTATGACTAATAACCTTAACTATAAAACTTGCGCTATACTACTATGACTAATAACCTTAAGTATGACACTTGTGATATACTACTATGACTAATATCCTTAACTATAAAACTTGTGCTATACTATTATGACTAATAAACTTAAGTATGACACTTGTGGTATACTACTATGACTAATAACCTTAAGTATAGAACTTGCGCTATACTACTATGACTAATAACCTTAACTATAAAACTTGTGCTATACTACTATGACTAATAACCCTAACTATAACACTTGCGCTATACTACTATGACTAATAACCTTAAGTATGACACTTGTGATATACTACTATGACTGATAACCTTAACTAAAAAACTTGTGCTATACTACTATGACTATTAACCTTAAGTATGACACTTGTCATATACTACTATGACTAATAACCTTAACTATAAAACTTGTGCTATACTACTATGACTATTAACCTTAAGTATGACTCTTGTGATATACTACTATGACTAATAACCTTAACTATAAAACTTGTGCTATACTACTATGACTAATAACCTTAACTATAAATTTTGTGATATACTACTATGACTAATAACCTTAACTATAAAACTTGTGCTATACTACTATGACTAATAACCTTAACTATAAAACTTGTGCTATACTATTATGACTAATAACCTTAACTATAAAACTTGTGCTATACTACTATGACTAATAACCTTAACTATAAAACTAATAAACCATCAAACTATTCAAACTGTTGATTGAGCTTCCAATGAGTACATTAGCCCATCCCAACATTTTGTAAATGCACTTGACTTGGTGATTAATTAATAGCCATCTTAATTGATAATGAAAAAAATTTTTTAATTTGATAATACTTGCCATTCAAAAAGTTATTTGCATATGTTTTTTATTTATTAAAAATGTTGTATTACTGATCATGAAATCACATTTTTGAACACAACAAATATTATCATCATTTTTATTCATGTATAGTTGATATTTTTTTCTGTGAAGAGCAACGTTTGGAATAAAAATCTGTTTACCTGATATTATTAAATAAACATGGCAAATTTAAAACTGACCTTTAAATCCAATTGAATATAATATTAATAGACCTTAGATGTCAGTTCTCTAAGTTAAAAATTATTATAAACTAGCACCTTTTTTTAATATTTAATTTTTGTTTTCAATACAGCATCATTCAAAGCTATTAATACTATAGTATACATGAGTTTAAAATATATTTTGTTGTAATTAAATAACTTAATCAGTAAATTTTACACTTTTAAGATTCCAAACAGAAAAGTTTAAATAATTTACAAATGTTGATAAAATGTCTTTAATCTAATCTAATTTAATAAAACCATTATTATCTCATTTGGGGGATAGGAATTTAGGTATATAATTGTTGTAATTATGTTGATAACTTGAATATTTTTATGGTTTGGAAAATAAGAGTTTCGTCATTTGAATATTGCGGTTTATTATGAAATAGAACTATATCTTTCATTACTTATACAGGAAACTATAATGTATGTTAGCAGAGCTACATACAACAACTCATTGTAGAGAAACATTTAAATTTAAAAGAAGAGAAACAGTTTGTTTGTAATTTACGTAGACAACAAGTATTTAAAAGTATTACAATTTTAATTCTTTAGAACACAATATGATTGTTATTGGGAGGAAAATTCCGGTTTATGTATTCATAAAAAAGTAAATTGCTTAGACAGTTCAATTAGTAAAATTATTTCTAATTACAGTGTTAATTGTATTGAAGTGCCCATTTTGCAAACTGCCAAGCCCTCGCTGGGAAGTCAACAGCTCTCTGTAGTAGTGGATAATTTTAGTGTCAACGGGTTAACACATGCTTTTCTATTTCAACTGTATGGTTTGTGTTTATTATCATGACGAGTTATAGTGAACACTGTTTGATTATTAAAGATCCATTCTAAGGAACAAGAGTTGATATTATGAGGTTTTTAGTTTAAGATTGTAAAGAATTACGTTTAAAGTTTTATATATTTAACAGTACAAAATTCATAAAAATCCCTTTTTTACAAAAGCCAACATATGATCCACTAGAAAGGTTCCTCATCTAGTAAATGACAATTCAAGTGTTATGATATGATCATTATTTGGTCAAGGTCAGTACTGAGTCCTTGAAATAGAAATCCATGTTTTTGGTAGTTTTCATAGAGCGGCATTCTTAAGATATGTAATTCATCTTAGATCACAGTGTACAACATTCATTTAAAAAGGCATTTAAATCAGTGACGTTTCCCAGAATGTACTTTTTAATAACACTTAAACATTTGTAAAGAAATGTATTAAGTGTGCTCTGGTTATTTTTGTCCCGTAGGTTGTAAATGGTGACACTGGAGTGATCAAAGTCCATGATAAGAAGAGACTCAAGATAGCTTGTACTGGCAGCGGCAACAAAATTGCAGGCAATATCAAGGATGAAGATTACCTGACCTGTGATAACGGTAAATTCATCCTGGATGGCCAAGAAGCTAATGTGGAAACCACATCATGTACCAAGGGCTATGCTCGGTCATGGATGCAACAACAATCCGACGAAACTTGTGGAAGTGGGGACGACACTGGGATTGTTCTACAATTGGGCTTTATGGTATGCATTTTTCTTAGATAAAAAAAAAAATACACATTTGAGGGGTATTTAAATGTCAAAGAAGTTCATATTTAATTATATATTTAAGTTTTGTTTTCTACTTAGTCATATATTGCTTGAAGCAAGGGGAAAATAGGGCATATCAATTGTGTTAAGTGTAATGCTTAAATGAAAATCATATATATTCTGCATATGGCAGAGGTATAGCTCAAAGCACAGTTAAGAGTATTTAAATTTAGAAGAGTTTGACTATGGCTTCCATCATTTAGGAAACGGCCTTAAGAACTTAACTTGTTAGTTTGGGTAGCTATTTACTTAAACAACAAATCACATGAAAATTTGTATCCTTTATGAGTAATTGATAATTTTATATGTGCATTTACCAAATTAGGTTACTAATGTTACTAAACTGGATAAAGGGGATGTGCCATATTAGTTGTTTCTGCTAATCTGATGCCGCATCAGTTGCCGTTCCACATCAGTTCAATAAAACTAATGTGCGACATTAGGTTTTGACCTGTCTGTTGTGAGTGGGGATGTAACTACTAAGATACATATTAGATTGTATCCCTGATGTGTCCTGAGTGATGTAAGTGGATGTAGATGTCTGATGCAGTCCCTTAAACAGTTTGGCCGTTTTAATACCAGATTTTTGACGAGTGACAACTCACATCGACATCAGAACAAACATTAACCAGGTAATTAATGTGGACAGTTCAGTTGGTTTACTCAGCTGTTGCTAGTTGCTACCTAATGCGAGACATTAGTGGATTTTACAAATTAGATTCGCAGCGCATCAGTTGTGTTAAGTAAACTAATGTCAAAAACCTAATGTCGTTGTTTCGGGCCATCCCTACAGCACAGTATCCACTCAATGATTGCCATCAACATGGACACTACTAGAGAAGTGTTCATAATGGGTGGTAGTTAAGGTTCAGATGCTGTGTAGAGAAGAGAACTGAGTGTCAGGCTTGTTAATTAGCTAAAAATCAGCCTAATACTATGTGGTTCAGATTCCACGTAAAGCTGTAGGTCTCTTAGTTGACCTGGCTATTAGGCTATTAATAAATAGCTCTTTCTGAGGAACAGTCGACTTTAGTTAGTAACAATGACTACTCTCATTCATCTACACTACTCATTCACCTATCATATTCTCTCATATCTCAACAATCAGCGTCTTACAAACGAATAATGTTCCAGCACATTCTAGATCTTCCTTGAGGTCTATCCACCTTCCACTTCACTTCTTAATACTGGATTCCTTGTACAAGTAGAGCACTCTCCCATTTCTATATTTAAAAAAATTTCTCTTCCCTTCTTTAGTTGGACTGTATATTCTCTCTAACATTTTGTTTATGAAAGTAGTCATTTTTCTCCTGAACTTCTTCATTAAAGCCTATACTACAGATCCGTATAATAAAGCTGGTTGTATATAATCCTTGTTCTATGTATTCTTAATCTTGTGCCTTCAGACAATATCTTGCTTTTCAAAAACTTTGCCAAACCCCTTTAGCTTCTATCAGCAGCTGTTAGTCTATGTTGAATGGCATTCCCTTCTTGATTGCAGGTGGTTATGTTTAACTATATAAGTATTAAGTACTTAACCCCACACAAACAAAATTAACTTAAAATGAATATTGTACTCTAATACATACCATAGAAATAAAATTATATAAGGGATTCATGAAGTAATAATTATTATACAAATGTATTTTTAATTCATATTAAAAAAAGACTAATAAGTATTAAATAATTGTGTATAAAATATTTGTAAGATATACAATAAAATAAAGAAAATGGAGTGTATAGACTGTGTCCATACCGATAAATTGTTTTGTGTGTCTATTTTCAACAAAAATGACTAAAAAAACGTATGTGTGCGTTTAATATTACATGAATGGATCTAATGTTTGAAGATAAGGAGTTTATGTACTACAGCCATGACAATATAGAATTTATCACACTATTGGGGCATGAAAAAAGTGATAAATTTCAAAGAAGAACCTCCCCCGTTTATAATAAAAGGAACAGATTATTCACTACATACTTGTCACTCTCAGTCAAATAAGTATATAATAACCTCCATATTACAATATTTACAAAACATAATTATTTGATCATTGTTTGTATGCAATAAGAGTAAATAGCATAGACTAGGTTTTTGCCATTTTTAACTTATATTAAATAAGATAGGAAAAAGATAAATTACATATTTGCATTATTGCGAATTTGTTGTAAAGATAAGTTAACAGGCAAACCTGAAGTTACAGATTTTAAAAAGAATAACCTTGTAGCTTCATAACTTTTCCAACTATAAATTATTCTTGTTTTATTCTACAAATTCATTCCTGGAATGTTATGAGATACAATTTACTGAAACAAATGGAAATAAAATAAATGACCACTTTTATTTTGGGTCAATTGAAAATATTAATTAAAATTTTCTAGATGAATGACAAAGCATGGTTTCCCGTCATTGAGCTTTGCCACAACATCACTCGAGGAGTCACACTCTATGAGAGCCATACTCTTGCAGGACACTCTATCCGCGGAGCTGAAAAGTGCAGTGACCGTAAAGGCTTTGCCCGTGGTCTTAAAGACTTGTATCCTGGGATCAATCCAGACAAAGTATTTAGTAAGGTAGGATTCATTTTTCTTTTATTAAACATTCTTTAGAAGTAGGAAACTTATCCATAAGATGAATACTTAAATAACCATGAAGATCTTATTTTTCAGTATGATCAAAACTGTAATGGCTATACTATTTGTGGGAAAATATAACATTCTATATTCTTTCTTGTTGAATAGATATAAATTGGTATATAAAGGTCAATACAACTTTCCATATACAAGGTCAATGAAAACAGACTTACAATGCTCCAATTGATCTGGTCATGTAATTGCTAAAATAGATATAAGAGCATATAACAAATAGAATTAGTAATTATCTATATTCAGTCATATTAAAAATTGACTACACGGGAGCAATATCGAGGGTGAAACAGGTAGATGTATTAAGCTAAAATAAAATCTAACCCCACAAAATTAAGTCATTTTATGGAATACCATAAACATGTTTTTGTCTTGTTTAAACTACAGAGTATCAGAATTTAGAAACTGCAAGTTTGGTTCTTCAAATGTTAAAATTACAAAATAAGTAATTTTTTTGTGCAAAATAATATCTCCACAGGCTAAGCAGTTTTAAGGTAAAGTTCAAATTATTTGATGTGACATAAAGAAAGTATTTCATCATTATTTTTATAATGGCAATGGCATGTTTGAGATTTAGAATAGAGAGCTAAACTATTTTCATGTTTTTAATAAATGAACGTATCACTTGACCAAATTTCCATTTCATTGAACCAAACGTTTAAAATTCAAAAACGTTTTACGACAATACTAAAATGTTTGAACAAAAACATGTAAAAGCTTAGTAAAGAAGCATTTTGTTTCATTTAAAACTACATCTTTAGCTTATAAGTTATTTATTGTACCTTTAAAAGTTATTATTACAGTACCTACTTTGAACTATTTATGATCAGGATATTATGGTCTGATTGAACACTATATATACTAACATATATGTTCTTACAAGTAGGACATCTTAGAAAGTACCCTAGAGCTGGTGCACTTACTATGGTACTTACCCACCCGCCCATCCATACAAGGACTGTTGTACTGACCCACCTGCCCATCCATACAAGGACTGTGGTACTGACCCATCTGCCCACATGGACTATGGTACCCTTAAAAGTACCTTTTGTTAACCCTAGAGCTGGCATGAAACAAATTTTTGTCGCCAAGGGCTCGTCTGATTTGACAACGGCGAATATTCGTTGCCAAAACAGACGTATTGTTTTTGTTAAAATTTCGGCAATATACTTTATAAAATGACTTCTAATGATTATACTTTGAAAGAGCATCACTTATAGTACTAATTTATAATTTTTATTAAATTTTATATTACCTTTGTTAGACAAATAAAAATTTACTATCTATCGGCAGCGACCAGCTGTTGCGAACGAAATACTGCTTAGCCATGCACGATGTCAACAATGGGTAGGTTTATTTGTTTTGTTTATACATATAGAAATAAGGTGATATTTTAAATTTTGGTGTTAGCAAATATTCTTACATAAATATTTTTACTTGATCGAAATACCGCTTAGCATTGTGGCATTGCATGATGTCAACAATGGCTAGGTTTGTTTTTTGTTTGTTTGTATATATGAAAATAAGATGATATTTCAAATTTATTATTTTATTTGGTTTTAGTTCTAGCTATCATTCTTACATAAATATTTATTTTATTATATCATGTTGATTTATTGTGAGGGGATTGTAAATCTTAGCAGACATGCGTATTTTGACAGATAAGTAAAACAGCACACTTTTTCATTTTAGCACATATAAAAAAGAAAATTATAGGTAATTGTTTTAATAACTATATAAATTTGTAATCAGAATAACATTGTTATTAAACTATACCTTTACACTTTTATCACAAAATGTACCAGTTAACAGTTAAACAACAGAATTTTTTCAAAATTAAATTAAAAAAATAAATTGGTTTGTTACATGCGACGTAAAAAAATTATCTCTACGGAAACCTAAAATCAATCATATTATATTGTATCCCAGGTACTAGTTAATAAAATAAAATATCAATGGTTACATTTAAACCAATAGTTATGAAATGGGATAAGTTATAAAAAAACGCCTGCAAGTAAGCCAAAAAGAGGCCGTCAGTACAGAGGTGAATCATTGCCAGCTCTAGTGTTAATCCTATATATTAAAACAATCGGGTCATTTAGTTCACTCACTTTCTGAACTTATTACTTGACTAATTTTAATGAAATTTTTTTATTCAAAAGATAATTTTGATTTCTAAGTTTGTAACGGAACTAGATTTTTAAAATTCCCATAGGTTTTTGTTGTTCATGGCATCAAAGTTGCAATCTTAATCTTATGGAGACTAATTTTAATTGACCAGGTGGCGGTATAAACAAATGTTAAGTGGTCCACATATTTTTTTAGATTAAACATAGAGAGCAGCACTCTAAAATATCAAGTAAAGCCTTGTTCACACTTTTCTAGTAATTTAGTCGAGTAGAAAGTACTTTAGTACCTAAAATGCTCGCTACTGTCCAAAAATAGTTTTCACTAGCAGTCGAGTATAGTACACAAGTAATGAGTTCTACATTATAAAAGATAAATGCTCTCCATCGTAAAAAAAAAAAAAAAAACTGATAAAGCTTATATAACTTGCTATTTTAGAATGGTGGGGGAAGAAAGTTGTATGATAAATAGTAAGAAACAGATAGTTTTTATTTTGTAAAATAAGTGTTATTTTTATTTGATATATTTTTTATTTTATAAAAATTAAAAAAAACACACATTGCTTCAATTATTTCTTTTTGTAAGTTGGTGATTTAATATTCCACATACATTATTATTGAATATATTTATTAACAAACTTTAAAGTTGTTTCCTCTCTCCAGTGAACCACCATTCTTGTGGTAACTAATGAATTCGACTAAAACCAGCTGTTCAGATTGTTTAGACAGTGAACCAGTAGTTAGTAGTGGGGGAAGCTACTCGACCGTCGATAATAAAATAAAATGGATTGACTGACTAAATAATTCACTAAACAACTACTAAATTTTTTATGTTTGAACATATTTAGTTACTAAACTACTCACCACTCGACTAAATTACTAGTCTAGTGTCAACAAGGCTTTAATTATAAAAGAAGGAATACATGTATGTCTGTATGTAAAATGGAAGCATTTGAAATAACACTGGTTGTTTATAATTAATTATTATATAGTGTAAATAAAGTGAAAATCAAGTGCAGTGAGTAAGCTACTGTAAATTAATTTAAATAATATGATCGATATAATTAGCTTATTACTTAAGGTTATCTTATTACTTTTTCACAAAGTTAAAGACTCTATGTTGTTGTGTTTACCACCCACCCCTACACGAACAGTGATACTGACCCACCCGCCCGCCCCTACACGTACAGTGGTACTGACCCACCACCCACCCCTACACGTACAGTGGTACTGGCCCATCCACCCAACCCTACACGTACAGTGGTACTGACCCACCCGCCCGCCCCTACACGTACAGTGGTACTGACCCACCCGCCCGCCCCTACTACACTTACAGTGGTACTGACCCACCCGCCCGCCCCTACACGTACAATGGTACAGTGGTATTACTTAACAGTTCAATTACTAATGTTTGAAGTCAAAAGTTACATACTGAGGCCGAAGGCCGAGGCGTCACGAGCATAGCTCGTTACGGGATTGGCACGTGACATGTTCAGGAGTGTCCCCTAGTTTGGATTATATCATGTATTCTAGTTACCGTGGATTATATGAAGTAAATATAGACCTTATGACTTATTGTAATAATGTATCATAGCAACCACTCTAACAATACACAAAATAAATGGCAAAAAATAGATCAACTGTAGTGCCATAAATAGATTTAAGTCATCTAGCAAGTTATGGGGTATCTTGCAAAATGAGAAGAATCAAAGAAGATAAGAACCACCTCATAAATCTAGAAAACCACCTCTTCGAATAGCTTCTCAGTTAATTTCAAATGAATTTTCACCAAAAACCAACTGGGCGTTAACTTGGTTATGTTTTACATTGAAACAAGTTTCAGGCATCCAACCCTATGGCTGTCATCAGTGGAATGAATTTTCCTCCTAAGAAGTGGACTATGTTAAAGTCGCATTTGCTCGGGTGTTACTTTAAACTGGAAATATAAGCGGGGAATAGCAAGTGATCAGTCATTTGACTGCAGAAGTGAAATTGAAACTGTGGATGGTATATTAATCCATTGCCCATTGCGTTCTTTTCAGGAGGGATTAGCTAGTCTTCATTCAATCGGTGAAGGAGGTGTTGAATGGTCATGAAACCTGGATTTAGCTCTATGACGGAAGACCAATATTTAATCACTAAGATACAGTACTTTGTTTGTTTTCGTAATTTAAAAAAAATTAATTTCAAATAAACTACATATATCGTTTTAAACTTATTTTTTAACTAGTTCAAAAAATACTCCACTTGTTTGTAACATAAAAAAAACATGATCTGCATCAAGGATTTAATTATATTTTACTGAACATGGTTGGGCCAAAGAACAATCATGTTCAAGACAAAGATCTACTCTGAGCATGCTCTCTGAAGGTGGTTTTTTCTTTATGATTGATTGTAAAAATGGGATTTAGCATTCCAAAAAGGAATTCCACCAATGTCTAATTAGTATTTCAGTTGTAATTATACTAGTCCTGTTCTTTGACTGGCACAACACTAAAACACCTTGTTCAGTTCACTTAACAAAAGCTTTTATTTTCAGAATCTGACCAAACTTCCTTCAGAAAGCTCTCTATAGCATGACCATTTTGTCTGTTTTTAGATGACCTTCCTCAAATTAGGTTAAACCACAGAGAGAGAAAAGAATCAGAGGTTACATCTTATAATGTGCTGAAGGTGTCGAGTTAGAAATGGGATGTCAAATAGTTAGTTCTCCAGTTCTCTGGGTGGATTGCAGAGCCACTACCATATTATCAGTCTCACCTTTTATTTCCCTCCAAGTCTGATTGGATAAACACCATGATTATAACTTTAGATTTATAAAGATGTACATTGTTGTAACTGTCACTGACGCATTCGCTGTGGTCTTAAGAAAGCGACCTCTGTTTCTTTCTGGTCTGTGGCTAAACTGACATATTTATATAATTTAAACTTCTAGTACAATTAATTACCAAGTAAAAATACTAGTTTTAACTCTGGAATATTTCTTAAAAGAATGAAAATTTTGAGAAATATTCAGTTTATTAAAAAAACACCTTGATTAAAAATGTTTGAAACAACATACTGTGTAGATATTACATCATAGCATACCAAAAAGGAAAAGAATTTTATATCAATAATAGAAAATGATGTAACAAAACTCATTTAATATCACAAAGCTCTCATGTATGTTGGCTCCAAATTTAATGCCCTGATTTGAGATTTCAAGACAGTTACCTGACTTTTAAAAAGAATTTTATACAAAAATTGACTTGGATATATCAAATAAAAGTTAATTCAGATTTCAAGCTTTTCTAATATTAATTTTATTTTTGTTCTGTTTGTTATTTTGTAGTTAAAAGTTCCATTTCCAATTAGAATTGGTGTAGTCTTACAATCACATCAGTACTTTCTTTACAATATTAACTAAATTCTTCTCCTGAACAGAAAATGGAGTGATGAAATCAAAATCCCAAGGTTAACTCCACAAAGCAAATAGTTCATTGTTTTGTTGATACAATGAACTATTAATAACTCCAACTGTATAAAATATAGTTTTTGCAATACTTATCACTATTCTGATACAGGTTCAAACAAATATGAAGCAATACCAATAATTAAAAAAAAAAATAAAAAAAAAAAAAAAAACTAGCTAATGAATTAACATTTCAAAAGTGGCAATGTTGATTCTACCATTCCTTTTAGATAGCAAACAGACAATTTTACAAAGTTTCAAGGACATTCCTAAAGTATCAGTCCAATTGACAGCAAACAATATGTTGTTCTAACACAAATTTATAAAAGATTATTAAACTGAATTAAACAACAAACTGGTTTTATTGAAAATTAAAAATCACCATTTTTCTTCTTAAGAAGTTGTACTAAAAACTCATTGTTGTTTTTCTTTATTACAATAAAAAAAAAAAAAAAAAAAAAAAAACATCAAAACCTAGTAATAACAAAAACACGTGGTTCAAAGATATAAAATAATGTCCATAGAGTTCTTATTTTAACATATGTAACAAAAATGTTTTTAAAATCTGTGCAGAAAGGACAAAGGGATGCTTTCAGAAAGATCTTGGGACTCAGTGGGTATTCCAAGTATGTTAACGATAAAACTTTCATTGCTAGAGGACATTTGGCTCCTGACGCCGACTTCATATTCAACTCAGAACAGATGTTGACTTATTACTTCGCCAACGCAGCTCCCCAGTTCCAGGACTTCAATGCAGGAAACTGGGTTGTTGTAGAGAACGCTGTCAGAGATTTGGCTGCTAAGGTAAATTATGAAGTTAATATTGAAGGTACTTTCTTATATTGAGATTGAAAGGAGTTGTAGTATGGCGTGAGAAGTTACAGTAAAATAATAAATAAAAGAAACTCAGTCAAAAAGTGACGGATTGTTAAACCCTCTGTAACTACCTCCTATGCCGCAAATAGTCCCATGGTACAAGTTCAGCATCTGGGTAACACACTTCCAGACCACATCAACTTTTTCTGCCCATCTTTAAAATCCTTACTTCGATCTCTACATCAATAATTGTCCCCTCATAAATTCTGTGCTGAATTGTGTTCATTTTAGCGATTTCCAATGCTATTGTCATACTTATTGCTTGTTAAAGTTCTTTGTAATTTAATGGCTAAGCCGTTGGAAGACAATAAACAATATTGCACAATGGAAAAGCAGTGTAAGGAAAATAAAGAAAGTATATTCAAGCCAAAGCCTGAGTGGAGGCTTTACTAATTTTACACAGAATTAATTAAGGCTGCTTACTAGTCTATATTTCAATAAAACAAATGTATGTGTGTTTGTCCTTTATGCATTACTAAACCACTCTTTGGATCACCATGAAACTTTGGGAAGTTGTAGAGTTCACTCCCGTGAAAATTTCTGGCATGGTTTCAATCACTTCCAACTCAAGGGCTCCACAATCAAACTACATTGTTTAATCACTGAATCTCCCAAATGATATTAGACCCCAACAGCTTCAACTTTTTAAGATGCACAACTTTAAGTGGTGTAACTTTTATAAATTGAAATGTGCATAAACTAAAAATGACAAAAAGATCTAATCCTCTTTTTGATACATAATCTCATTAATATTTGAAGTAAATATTACTTTCAGATTAATCTTTAAATGCCCCAACATCAATCATGAGATATTTAAATGTAAACATATTAAATTGTATTTTGCGATATCGGTGGAAACTTAGAGAAGTCCCGAATTCAATAAAAACTGTAAACATTGCTTTTATATTTAATTAGAGCTAACGCCATTTGAATTATTATGAGGTAGGTACATGACAGATTTATGAAGTAATGCTTAATTTTGCAGTTACTATCTATGACAGCTGTACAATTATAGGGATTTGTATATATTTTATCGTTACAAATTTGTCAGCTTGAAAAATATTAATTTCCTTGAAATATTTTCAACAAAGTCACTAAAACTTCCAAATTTCTGTGTTCTAAGAAGTAGGATCTTAATTATTTATTATTGTTTTGTTTGCTTATGCAATTTATATATGTAATAATAAATCAAATGGCTTATCACAAAACCCTTGCCAGTGGGTTTTGACATTATTGCAAGATAATGGCATCAAGCAACATTTAGTGTGGCTGTTCTTTAGATGGGTGACAATCTGAGCAATCTTGTTCTTGCATACAGACCACCTGCCCGGTCACTGGTGGTGGTTTGGATTCACCTTTAAGCAGTGAGTCTCCAGGTTAAGTGTTAGAGAGGGCTTCTTAGCCCTAACATCGCCTAGTAAAATAAGATATCCTTTAACTTTTTTTGACCCTTACACAATTGTTAACAAACAGAAGATTCCAGTATAAAGAATTGTACTTTCTACAGTATGCCATATTACCATTCAAAAACAACTGACATAATTGGATTGTAATTACGTAAATATTAACAAATGAAGTGAAAGGATTTCATTCAATTTGGTTTTCAAAAAGAGAGTAAATTATATCTTATAAAAATGCTTGTAACAAGTTATCTGTTTACAGCTGGCCATGGATATACAGGTTTACACTGGGCAATATGGGGTTCTAGAACTCCCCGATTATGTTAACCACAAACAGCCGTTGTACCTAGCTCCAGATGAGAACATGGTTCCCGTTCCCAAGGTAATCAGTGATAAAATCAATGTTATTGTATATAAATTGTACATTTACAAGCAGATTTGAAGGAAAGGAGGAGGATAAACAGAATTCATATTTTTTTAAAGATAAAGTGAGTATAAAATGAAATGAAATAGTTGATTGGTACAAAATGTTACTTGTTGTATACTGGAGCTGTTACAGGTACTTTATCATCATTAAATGAATGTTATGATACATTTATCATTTACATTAGTATAATCTATATTTATAAAAGAGGATGTTTGTATATATATAAGTTTGAAGTTTATGCGCTGCCAAACCATCCAACCGATCGCCATGAAACTTTAGGATGTTGTCCTGTATACTCCTGAGATGGTTTCTATGAAGTTTGATACAGATCCGTCTACAGGGTCCCCACGGGCTCCTAAAGATCCCATGTTATTCAAATGGAGAATCTGAATTGTTTACAAAAAACATATGACTGTGTGGTTTAATGTAGTTTCACATGCCATAAGCAGATTGAAGTTCTCACAACAACAGTACTGTATATGTTTTGATTTATTGTAGTTCTACATTTCACCTTGAGAGTGTAGCACACACTACTTTTACTTGATCAGGTGATCTGTATTTGGTGTTAACCCTTTTTTCCTCGGTAATTAAAACATGTGGTGAAACGTGAAAATAAAAAATAAATAATTATTTGTTTTGCAGTTTACTTTTTATGACATGCCTCCTAAAAAAAATGTTATAAAATATAATATATTTTATAACATTTTTATTGCTTTATTTTGGTATGTCAATGAAAAATTAAAGGCCAGACAACGTCCGCCGGGTTCAGCTAGTATACTACAATATAGAATTTAACACAATAATAACTTATAATATAATACTACCTAATTAACTGTAAATCCAAAACTCCTCGAAAAATGATAGCTAGACTTCAAAAAGAGGAACTGTTTCAATTTATTTTAAACTTTGCTAGCATAATTGTGGTAATGAAAGTGAAAATAATCTGACGAATAAAATTTATGGAACAATATTAAAATTGTATAGTTATGAATTTTTCTTTTACTTTATTAATATTTTTTAGAAGAATAAGTGTTAAACTTAATTTTGGTATTAGTAAATTAATTATATCCCAAATATATGTGTTTTAAATGATTGTATCTGCTAAATTCAATTTTGATTGTAATTCAGTTATTTGGATGTGTTGAGCTGCAAGTGTGTGTTAAAGATTTACCAAATTTTAGTTTAAATGAATGAAAGACCTCAAATTATTTACAATAACAAAAGTATAGTGGTAATGACCCACCTACTGAAACGTTTTGGTACAGCTAATTGTGTTGGTATTGACCCATTCAGATGTGTACTGTGGTATTTAAATACACATAGACAGATATGTTTATATTAAATGTATCTTAGTATTGAACTTCCCACCCACTCATACAAGTAAAGTGTTTCCACCCACCTACTCATACACATACAGTGGTATTGGCCCACCTTCTGCCCATACATGTACATTAGTAATGAACCACTCACCTACCCAAAATGTACAGTGGTATTGGCCTACCCACCTGTGCATACAAATACAGTGGTAATGTACATCCCGCCCACCCACACAAGTACAGTGGTATGACCTTCTCACATACCCTTAACTTTACAATGGTAATATCTTCCCAACCACCCATACATGCACAGTGGTGATGGCCCTCCCATCTACCCATACTTATTCAGTGGTAATGACCCTCCCATCCACCCATACACGTACAGTGGTATTGGTCTACCCACCTACCCATAAGCTAGTGGTAATGATCCTTCCACCAACCCACACATGCACAGTGGAAGTGTCCCTGTCACTTACCCATGCAAGTACTGTGGTAATGATCCTCTCACCTACCAATACATGCACAGTGATAATGGCCCTCCTACTTATTCATACACTTACAGTATGACAGTATTGAATGATCCTCCCATCTACCTGTACAAGCACAGTAGTAATGGCCCTCCCACATACCCATATATGTACAGTGGTATTGGCCTACCCACCTACCAATACATGCACAGTGGATATGGCCCTGTCACTTACCCATGCACGTACAGCGGTAATGATCCTCCCACCCAACCATACATGTACACTGGTAATGGCCCTCCCACCTATGTTTACAGTGATAATGCGCCTTGAATTTGTGACTTTAAAAGGTTAAGAGGTAGTGTTGTTACTCTGAAAGGACTTGATGCTGGAAAATTTATTTTTAATTTAAGTTAATAACTAAACTACAATTATTTTTTATAATTAAATCAACTAATTTCTACTATTTTTAAATTTTTTATTTATAAATGTTCTAACAACTACTCTTTCTATTTTTAGTATTTTATCTGTTCTGTTTTCTGGTTTGATTTGAAAAGTGTTTCACTTCTATATGTCACATTCAGCCTGACTACCATTTATAATGTTTGATTTTAGTATTAATTGATATGTATTTTTCACTACACTACTATGAATTCAGCTGTTTTCGTTATGTGTTTATAACCTGCAAAACATCATATTTTCCAATGTTGACCGTGGAACATTTTTGGTGGTAAACAATGTTACTTTCGGTAGTAAACAATAGACAGCTGTTGAATTATGATGTTTCGCAGGTTGTAAACACATAACGAAAACAGCTGAACTCATAGTAGTGTAGTGAAAAGTATCGTTCAAAACTCGAGTGAAAGTGTTTTGTATGTTCTCGACCATTTAAAGTGCTCGACGAGTCTTGCACTTCAAACATATGGTCTCGAACATGCAAAACCCCACTTTCCACTCTTGTTATGAAATATACTATTTTATTGTATGTTGATTTTGTTATCTATTCAGCTCTTGATAGTTTCCTTGGCCTCTCATCCCAAGCATCTTTCTCTTTATTGTAGTAGCTTATTAGTACTACTATCGTGTTTTAATATAGTAGTTATTCAAAAAATTTTAAGGCCATGAATAAATTAATTTAAATTTAGAAAAGATAAACAGATAATTCAAATAATAATAAATCTTGTCTGTTCAGGTGTTTTGGAAAATGGTCCAACATCCCATCAACCAGGCCTGCACAATAGCTGTTGGCCATAACAACATCTTCCACCATAATAAACCGACTCCCATCTGCCAGCCTAAGACTCCCGACGGCTGGCCCACCCTCGATGACATCTCCAAAGGCTATACCTATTACTGTGACTACCAAGGGTTTGCTGAAACCGTTAAATTTGCACCTGATATCGAATGCAAGGACCTCTTTGAGTTCCCTGAAGTAAAAAGCTATTAATTAAGGCCAAATAAAATGTGATATTGTACAAAGTATATGGATAGTTTTTTCTTCTGTCATACCAGTACTGCTTGGCTTTATCAGAATTGTAGCTGAATAGAGGCTTATATGTTTAGAGCAATAACTATTTTAGTTTCTCAATACTAATATAATTATGGGATTTAAGTATTCTTGTTTTTTGTTAATTTAAAACATATATATAGAAAATCTAGTTTAAAGTTACCCCTGTATATGTGTGTGGGTGGGCAGACATATGGGGGTGGTATCTCCCACTATATGTTTATGGGTGGGTGGGTCGGTCATATTCCACTGTACATGTATGGGTAGGTGGAAGGGTCAATACCACCGATTGTCTAGTACAGGAGTAGTCTTATACATTGTGTAGAGACGAGATAAAGTGTGGTGAGTACAATAATTGTTGAGGAGAGCCAACCCTGGAGGCAAGCTGTCGGATCAGTGGAGGCTCCGGCTTATAGCTCGGCCACCGATTGTCTAGTACAGGAGTACTCTTATACATTGTGTAGAGACGAGATAAAGTGTGGTGAGTACAATAATTGTTGAGGAGAGCCAGCAGTAAGTGGTATACACGTACAATAAAGGCCCATACACGAACAGAGGTATTGACCTACCCACCCACCCATACACGTTCAGTGGTATTGACCCACCCATACACATACAAAGGTATACAGTGGTATTGCCCACCCACCCTCCCATATACATACGGTGGTATTGCCCACCCACCCTCCCATACACATACGGTGGTATTGCCCACCTACCCTCACATACACATATGGTGGCATTGCCCACCCACCCTCCGATACACATACAGTGGTATTGCCCACCCACCCTCCCATACACATACAGTGGTATTGGCCACCCACCCTCCCATACACATATGGTGGTATTTAATACCCTACAAACAATAAATTACATGTACAATGATATCAACCCACCTCCCACCTACACACTTACAGTGGTATCGACCCACCCGCTCGCTCATACACGTACAGTGATATCGACCCACCTGCTCGCCCATACACGTACAGTGATATCGACCTTACAGTGGGCACAATCGTCAGTAAGTAGTAACACTCTGATATATTTAATATCATTATATTTTATATGACTGATGGCAAACTAAATAATTTAATGCGTTTTTTTTTTTATTCAATAGAATCTGCATGAAATCGGCAAGTCAGTGATTAATTTTACTAAGCTACTGAGTGATTTATAGTCAATAACTTTTTAATGTAATTACTCAAGAAAACCAAAAACACAGAGATCTATAGTAACTTTCCCAAATATTCAAAGGGATATAGCTCTTCAACTACAAATCTCTCCCATTCCAAATTTTCTATTTCTCACTTGCTTTGGCTAGTCAATTTGGATTTGACATGTAACGTGCAATAATGTATCTATGTATAATATGCCAACAATTTTGAAACTGAATTAACTGAGCCATAGTCGTTTAAAATAGAACCCTACTTAGTTTGGGTTGATATGTTCACAAGTGTGCATCTCTTGAGCTCACTTAGCTTGACCACATGGCAGTTTAGGATTGGTGCTGAGCAACAAGATGACCTAGCATCCCCACTACTGTAGGTCCCGACTCTAACTCCAATCTCACGGGACCTACTAATCATCCACAAGGTTTTCGATCGCCAGTGACGTCTATGGTGTTAACTCCTGTTAATGAGAACGAGGTGGCTCGGGTCATGCAGGGACTTAGCTCAAAGAAATCATGCGATATTAATGGCGTTTCAGTTTGGTTGCTTAAACAATGCTATAAGTAATTGTTGGTGCCACTAACCAAACTTGTTAACATTTCATTTGAAACGGGGACCTTTCCAGACACCCTGAAAACAGCAAAAATCGTTCCAATTTTTAAAAAGGATGATCCTTGCATAATCAGCAATTATCGTCCTATCTGCTGATTTTTTACCACTGTAGGTGTATGGGCGTGTATTGAACACTGTAAGTGTATTGAAATACACTTGTAATAATGTTAAAAGAAAGTTAAATCATAGTCACAAAACTGCACAAAGTTGTAAAACAATAAGGTACCCCAGATTAAATCCTGTTTTGGGGTTAACTTCATTTCCGTAACATTAACATATTACTTACTAGTGGCAATCTGTTTGGACTCACACTAGTCAACGGGCTACAGGATGTTTGTGTCAGTGAGAAAAGAGTTTAGATCATTGTTTAGTAAATTTAAACTCTGCCTGCCATCAGCAAGGTTTTTGAAAAGATATTTCTGGCACAGTTGGAAAATTTTCTTTCACACTATGACATTCTGGATCCTGAACAATATGGTTTCAGGAAAAACAAGTCAACTGTCGATGCAGTTACAAATCTTATAGAGCTCGTTGTCGATGAATTGGAGAGAAGAGAACATGTGCTTAGCATATTTCTTGATCTCTCCAAAGCCTTTGACTGTGTGCAGCATGAGACACTGTTGCACCAGTTGGAGTCTTGGCGTTCGAGGTTTGTCACACAAATGGGTCTCGTCATACCTTTAAGGCAGGATCCAGTGTGTACAGGTTGAGAATGCCCTGTCAGGCAAAACACTTATTACCCTAGGTGTCCCACAGGGTTCAATCCTTGGTCCAGTTTTGTTTAATCTATATATCAACGGACTAAAATCTTCAATCCAGTTCGGAAAACTTATTCAGTATGCTGATGACACGACTCTTTGTGAGATAGATGAATCATCACGTGATTTAGAAGTAAAATCATTTATTGATCTGAATCAATGCATTCAACATTTTAATAAAATGGGCCTGAAAACAAACAATTCTAAGTCAAATTTCATAACATTTTGTCTTCCTCAATACTTTGAACAGAATCAAATTACAATAATGGTGGACGATGTACTCTTAGAGGAAACAGAGTCCACGAAGTTCCTTGGAATACACCTTGACAAAGGGTTGACTTGGGACGTTCACATTGACAGTGTGTGTGCTAGAGTTAACTCGGGCATTTTTGCTCTGCGCAACCTGGCACAATTCTGCTCCCTGGAAGTCTTAAAACTTGCATATTATGCCTTGATCCATACCCACTTAGCCTATGGTAGAAGACTTTGGGGTAGTTGTTCTAAATACAAGCTGGAAAGGGTATTTAGACTTCCAAAAAGAGCTGTCAGAACTATTTTAAAATTAAACGTCAGAGAGTTGTGTCGAGAAGCGTTTAGGGAGCTTAGATTATTGACCCTACCCTGCCTCTATATATTGGAGGTCTCCCTATACTGCAAGTCAAAGTGCACTTTGACGCGCAGCAGGGATGTTCACTCTTATGAAACTAGAGGGAGGAATAATTACAGAACGCAGAGGCATAGAAGCGCAGCTTTGAAGCGTCTGCCATCATAAGTGGGTGTAAACATAATCAATTTGATCCCTGAACAAATTAAAAACCTGAATTTGTTCAAAAGACGTTTAAAATACCTTTTGGTGGAAAGTGCTTTTTATTCAGTTGAAGAATTCTTTCAAAGCCGCTGGGACAATCAGTAAACACCCTATCATGCAATTCTGGTGTCAAGTTTGTGAATGTATGATGCATGTGCAAGATGTATGTATGAATGTGTCCGATTGTGTGTGAGTGTTTTAGGCTAGACTAAATTTTGACTTTTGCAACACAATTGTTAATTGTATTATGCAATAAATAATTAATTTATTTATTTACTACTGCCACCTACCTGGCAATAGTGGAAGCCATGTTAGTCTCTCTCTTCTCACCTGAGGAAAGTGCCAGTGGCACTCAAAATTTGTGCAAAATGCATCTGTTGTATTTGTTTACTACTACTGTGGTGTTAGTGGACTTGTCTTCTTAGGTAAGTTTAGTGATGTCCTTCCTCTCCTAATATACTTATTGTTTACTATTTTACCAAATTGATTTAAATACATATTGACTTGGGCTTTTAGATTTCAACTATTCTTTCTTAAAACATGCATCATACAAAAAACAAGTTTTAAAATAACATTTCAGAGATGCTCATTTTTTTCTACACATTTCCTTATCAATCACAAATATTATGCTTTCCTTGCATGAGAATATTAATGTTTTTTTAATGTGTAGAAATTTTAATCGTTTACTATCCTAAATTACTTTTGATCTAAAGATTTCGGAAAGATCTACAGGGTTGGTCAAACGTCTAGAAAATTTTTAATAATTTTAGAACTATTTAAAGACGAGCAATGAAACTTTGTAGTTACATACATATGTATCCCTATACCATACGTGTTCCTATACCATACATTTAGACATATTTTACTTGTTTTTCACATTGCCAGGGGATGGCCCATGAAGGAAGTTTTAAAAATTGTTAATATAAGCCTACCTCAAGTTATACCTCATTTTAAAGGTCTTTGTTTGTACAATACAAAAGTGCAAACCTGACGTCAAAAGGATGACCCAGTCAGAAAATACAACCACTCAAAGAATTTAATGTCATATTACTAATTCCTCTTAGTTACAGTATACGGCTATTTAACAGTTTGAGGTCCCTGTGTTTGAGTATGATGTTGATTATTAACAAACGTAACGAAAGATTGGTTATAAAAATAACTATGTTATTTAATAAAAATTAAAATAAGACAAATTGTTGAAACCCTTTAACAATAGGTTTACCTTAAAAATATTGTAAGAAAATTATTACCTATAGTAATTTGTTGCATATTTTTTATGAAAATGAATTGATTTCTCATATTCAGTCAGTTAAATTATAGTTCTACGCAGCAATAGATAATAATTATCTTATCCTTGTTTTTAATCAGTGTTAGTTATATGACATTATAATTCTTTGAGAGGATATATTTTCTGACTGGGTCATTTTGACCTTAGGTTTGCACTTTTGTGTTTTACAAACAAAGACCATTAAAATGAGGTATAGCTTACATTTAAAATTTTTAATTCTTCCTTCATGGGCCATTGCCTGGATATGCAAAAAACAAGTAAAATGTGTCTAAATGTTTGATATAGGGACATGTACATACAAAGTTTCAATAAATTTGTTTCAATAGTTTTAAATACATATATTCCGACTTTTGCCCAATCTTGACATTAAATTCTTTGAGTGGCTGTACTTATTATCTGACTGTATCATCCTTTTGACCTCAGGTTTGCACTTTTGTGTAGTAAAAACAAAGACCTTTAAAATGAAGTATAACTCGAAGTAGGCTTACATTTAAAATGTTTAAGACGTCCTACATGGGCCATCCTCTACCTGTGTGAAAAACAAGTAAAATATGTCTAAATGTTTGGTATACAGACATGTACATAACTACAAAGTTTAATTACATTTATTTCAGTAGTTTTAAATACACTGCAACCAGCTGAAATGTCAATAACATTATAGTGTTTGCACATTGTTTATTATTGTTAGTATGCAGATTTTGTTAATTCCTTAAAAAGAAAAAAATGTTATGATTGTCGGTTATAATATTTAAAATACTATTCATTCTTAAATAAATACAACCATCTTTTAAAAAATATAACTTGTAATGTAGCCTGTGGCAATTTAAGCCTGTACAAATGTATAGAGGAAGTTTTGTTATTAAACTTTCATTATACTTAACCTATAGGAGACTAATGTTTTTAAAGTATTTAAGTGGTTATTGAAGTAAAAAACTAATTCTTACCAATAAACAAGAGATAATTTTGCTTTGGGATTAAATTTTACAATATCGTTAAATAAGTAATATTTTGTGTGGTAGCTGAAAAAAGCTAGGAGATCACATAAATTCATGGCAATCCAGCTACCAGATTTGTTGCTCGTTTAGAACTATCAAGGGGGTACGTACACCTTTAAAGACTTGCTGTGGGCGCGAACAACCCCTCCCCTCTGTATACTGCTGGCATCCCAAACACAAAGTCTAGAACATTTATGCATATGATGTTGCTTTAGCTTATCAACACAAGGCCTTCAGAGCAAAGAAATCCTCACAAGTGACCTTGCAGCCCTTGAAGAATGTTTTAGAACCTGGAAGCTAAATCCTAACTCATTAAAAACCAAAGTGACCTGCTTCCACCTAAGTAACCGACTAGCTTATCAAAATTGAGCATCCTTATAAGTGGTATAAAATGCCATCATAATGATGACCCACTATACCTGGGAGTAACATTATAGATAGATCAGTATCATTGTGCTATGTTGGCAATTATTCAAAGAATTAGAAATATCTGAGAATTTAAGCGTATGCGGGTAGTGTCATTACTAGAATTTATATTTTCTGGTGACAACCGCATCAAGGTGCTATCTACATTATAAGCAGAAATTGTCCCCATGCTGTCTTGTGTTATCCTCAGTGGTATCTCTGAGACTGGGATCGGCGAATGACCTTCTAGCTTTTATAAGAGGTTGTGGGGTGAGGACTGGTTTGACAGGTATGTTGGGGAGGGGCAGGTGCATGAGCCATGTGACCTGCGGTCATTGGCATAAGAAAATAAATATGGCTGACTCATCCATTTTATTTCAATTTACTTAAAATGGGTTCCCATGTCTTTTGAAGCCATATACTACCATCCTTACTAAAATAATTTCTTCTTTTATATATTTCTATAGCTTCCTTTAAATTCTCGGGTAGTAATACAGGATGTTGGCAAGGACTTTAGTTTGGTCAAATAAAATTCCATGACTAGTTTTTGTGCAATGTTCCGCAACTTCTGACTTTTCTGTATCTTCTTCCTTAGAATTTCTTAAATGTTCCTTAATCCTTGTGGAAATTAACCCCTTGGTTTCTCCTATGTAGACTGACCCACAACTACAAGGTATTCCGCATACTCCAGGCATAGCTAATGGAATTTTATCTTTGACTGGTCTCAGAAAAGTCTTCAGTTTGTTCAATAAAGAAAATATGAAAACCATTTACAAGCCGAAAATGTTTTGTTTTTAATTTTTTCTGGGGGAGGACCCACGGCCTCTAGCTAAACCTTACTTTGGAGGTATTCTATAACCCCCCAGCCCTGGTCGTGCCTCCCCCCTCCACACTTGCAGTCCAACAGCCACTACTGTACTACACTGCTGAACATTGTGCTCACGTATGGCTAAACAATACACATGTACAAGAGGTTGGGTTTCCTCATTGCAACTCCTCTATATGGCTTCCAGTGCAGTGCAACATAGCTTCTCCAGATACAAAATAAAACGAGGCACTTCTCTGAAAGTTCAAAAATATACTATCTACTAAGAATCTCCTCATTTTGATAGAAATTTCACAACGTGCAAGGCGATTTAAATCTAGGAAACCACATCTCTGACTAGTTTCCAGTAATCTCAAACATATTTCCACCAAAAACCAATTGAGCGTTATCTTTGTATATCTTTGACGGTCGAAATTAGTCTCTGGTATCAGACCCTATAACTGACATTGGTGGAATGAACCTTCCTGGTAAGGAATGGATTAGAGTCACTTTCCCACGGGCATAGGAAGACTCAAATTTTGGAAATACAAGTAGGAAATGGCCAATTAATTATCAGTCATGTGATTGTGGAGTCGAAGTTTAAACTTATATTTTATGAGTGCCCACTGCGTTTTTTCAGGTGGGACTAGCTGGTCTTCATTCAATCGGAGAAGCAGGTTATAATATCTGGATTTAGCTCTGTGACGGGAGATTAATATTTAAACACTAAGATACAAGTATTTTGGACTGTCGATTTTTTTAAATTTAGATATTGTTTGTTAGTCTGGTCTTTAAAATTGTTTATTAATTTGGTAGCTGGCTAACTTGGGATTTCCCAAGTACTGTAGATGCTCATTGTGTTTCAGCCTTAACACCTAGAAATAGATGTTTATTTTGTGTTAAGCTAGTCTATTGCTCAGGTGAAATCAGGTTACTTCTTTCTACGTTATATATAGAAGCACGATGGTATTGACCCACCCGCCCACCCATACAAGCACGGTGGTACTGACTCACCCACCCAACCATACAAGCACGGTGGTATTTCTATATATTCTATATATATAAAATAGAAACATCTACTTGCTGCTTGTAGTCTAGCTTTGATATCCACTTCACTTGTACCCAGATCTTTAAAACACTTTACTTGTTAAAACTTGTGATTACTTACAGAGATCCCTTCATTGTAATGACACTATCTCCCAGCAACCATATATTCAGTTTTTGACAGATCATCTTTTAAGCCAGTCTTCTGTGCAATCCTCATCACTTTGTCCATTAGTTTCTTCAAATATTCCTTCGTTCAAGCCATAAGTACAATGTCATCTGCTGACACAAAAAAGAAAATTTCTTCTCCTACAATATCAATCCCATTAAAATTACTCTTAAAGACTTCCTTTTTGATCTTTTCTATAACCAGATTAAACAAACTTGGAAACAAACCATCTCCCTGCCTTCGCCCTGTGACTTTACCTATCTTGAGTTTTGCTTTTGTATTTTCTAGGCTAGTAGCACTAATAAATTGTTTCTAATCTTAAATTCATATCCTTTGTAGTTGTATGTATTTAACAACTTTCTACATCAACTATTTCACTATAAATAAGTAAATATTAGCCTTGATTATATACAACTGGTGTTTGCATGTGTAAAATTCAATGGTATTAGATAGTTAAGTTAAAATAGTTTAATAATTATTTTATGGGTACGGGCGCTTTTTATCTTAGAGGGTGGGACTTAAATGGTCAAGATTCTGTCTGCCCTCTATTAAGTTTTTGGAAATGATTTCAAATAAATGTCAAAGCTATAAAGGCAATAGTTATTCAAAAACCATTTATTGCAATATATATAAAGTGGGATATATTCAATCCTAATTATATCATTTAGTTGTTTGTGAGTACTGGATTAATTTAATCAACAATCCAATACAAAGAAAATAAAAATTAAAGTGGTTTTAAGTATATAAACAAAAATAAGAAAAAAATTAAACCAAATGAATAAAAACATAGAAAAGATAAACACTTAGAAATAAAACATGTGATATATGCTACCAGATGATTGCATTATTTATCAAACTTGTCAAAATTTCCAGCATCATTTTTCAGCAAGATTCCAAATTTACAGTAGTCGTAGTAGTTTTAATTCAAAACTAAAAAAAAAAAATGTGAATTTAATATGCAAGAAAACTTATTTCTTTTGTGCCATTTAATTTCCTGCTAAAGCAAACAGAAACCAGTTCTATAGAAATGCAGAGTCAAGGATCATCACGAAGCAATCTATTCCAGACTCAAGGAGCATCAAGAAACAATCTATTCCAAAGTCAACCCCATCATTCATTTGAGACAAACAAACCCATCAAGGGGAAAGTGTTAACAGTGTACTTGATCCTCATTTGTGGACTTGTAATATCTGCAATCACTGTTACGGTGCTCTCAGACTCAGCTCCTTTGGTAAAATTGGTCAAGGAACATTTCATCCCAACAATGATAGGGACATCTTTTCTGATGACTATAAACACCAGTATTTTCAACAAGATGCCTTATGACACACATATGCTATGCAAGGCAATTTCTTGGGTAATAAATTGTATGCTGGCAGCAGTTCCAATGTTGGTGGTACAAGAATCAATGCTGATCAAAAGCGGTTTTTACACGCTAGGGTTGATCTTAATTCTCAGCTTGAAGTCCTTTATTATTCCAGAGAAAGTGATCGAAGCATATATTCACCCTCTGACAGCAATACACACTCTGGTATTGGCCTGTACTGTGTACAGTGTACTTTTCAACTCACTAGATGTAGTTATCACCCCTGTATTCGAGGCTGTGTGTCTCTATGCAGGGTTTATAGTGTATGCAGGGCTGCTGATCTGCAACACCCATCGCCTGTGTTTGAATGCTAAACATCCGTACTTTGACCCGATATTTTCTGCTTTTATCTTCTATATGAATATCCTAAACCTGTACTCAAGAGTAATTGTTTATACAAGCAAACATTCAACCTTGACCATCCAGGAAAAAGGTTGCAGGCGTTATTAAAAATAAGATGCAAGAAAGAAAGTAGTTTCTGTTATGGAAAAATATACATATGAGTGTATTAATATTATTTTTTTTTTCTAATTGTTAATACAAAATAAGTTAATACCTATTTTCTGCCTGCAATTTTGATTCAGTAGTTCTATGATACCTAAAATCTATCAACTTTTTTATTCTAATAATTGTATTACTGTATTTATTTTTATGAGAGGATAGCTGCATTTATCAAATGACATTGAACTTTGAACTCGAACAAACAAAATTAATTTATTCAATTTTAAATTTTAACAAAATATAAGTTTAAGAAACATTTTAAAATCATTAATACAACAGTTTAATTGTTCAAACAAAAATTAATTTACTAAAAATAAGTGTTCAGTTTCTAAACATTGATTGGGGTGGGGGGACTATAGGTTTTCAGCGGTCTGGAATATTCCCTAAAGAAGGAGCTTGCATATTGTTTCAATATGACTTAAAACATAATTTTATATGCCAGGTTGCTTATTTGACTTATAAATGAAAATTTTATTTTGGTTTAATTTAATGAAGTCAAAAAGCTACATGAATGACTTAAACAAACTTAAACCAAAATATTATAACAAGAACTACAAATTAGACAGAATTTAAAATTATACATTTCATGGGATGTAAATTTGAATATTATATTGGAAGTTCCTTGTTTAGAAAGAGTTTTTTGTGAGTAAACAATATTCTCTGTAATGGAGCCATACTATACCGCTCGACGACCTAGGTGTGAGCAACCGAGGGTCTTATGCCCAGACCACTGCTCATTCGTTATAATACCCTTCGTAGACAAAATAGTCAAGGTTGCATACACACGCAATTTAAAAGTTGAATATTGGGTAATTGACTCTAATTAAAAATTATTTCAGCAGATAGTCAACTGAAATGGGTCACATAGTAAATAAATGAAGAGAAGATCCAAGAGAATGAATCAGTATTTGTCTGAAAAGAAACAAACATAGAAAGGAAACCTTTTTTATAGATATGATTATAATGGTCCAACAAAAGTCATAACACATTTAAAAATTGCCATGTTTAATAGATGTAATTGATTTTTAATTACATGTTATGCTATGTTCCAAATCAATAGTACAACATTTCAAGATTTCCTGTAACCTAACATAAAACAAATAATGTTATTTATTACATAAATATTGTAGTGATTTTTCATCTGGTGTACCATCTATTAATTTAAAAAAATATAAAAACTGTAATATATATTTGTAAAATCCAAGCGATTTAAAAAAAATATTAAGTGATCTCCTGTCACAAAGTTAAATCCAATCCATCAAGCCATTTAAGACCTGCCTCTCTAATTCTATTTATGCTAGCTAATATAAAGGTAAAAGAGGGCAAGGGGCACTAGTAACTATGTGATCAATTATTTGGATAGACTCCCTTCAATCACATGACTGATCTACTCTGTCAATCCCAATTTATTTTTCCAGTAGTTACAACTGCCCACGCTAGTCAGGAAGCAATTCAACAATGTCCATTCTCCATGAGGTAGGTTCCCTACAGGCATTGACAGATTGTTAATAAGGAACTTATTTCCTTAATCAAAACTATCCTTCGCTATGACCCAGCTAGTATTGGGTGATAAATTTGATTTGCTCAACTGGAAAAAGCAGTAAATAGAGGTGGATTTTGAGATTTTAGGTGACTGTCTGACTTGTGTAATCCTATATAATCGGAAGGTGCAGGGCAATCAAGATCTTATTAAATTCTTCAAGTAGTGCTGCCTCCTGATCTGTTAACTCGAGCTATATTGTGCAGCACCAGGAGCCAAGGAAGTAAAGTTGCCATGTGAGTGCAACTAATAGCTCTCATAATTCAATTAAGTTGGACATCAATTGCTTTACAGCCATACATGAGCACTGTATTCAGCAGCTGAATAAACCAGTCACAAAGCAGTTAATTAACTAAGCAATATTGATTATAATGCAGACTACATCAAAGTAAAATAGAAAATAAAAATACATTTTAGCAATAAATCAGTTGAAAAAGGGTCGATTTTAAATGTTTCTAGCCCAGCTGGGTTCAAACCAATTATGTCTCAATGCTGAAGGTGAATACCACCAATTTATAACTATCCCAGAGGGTGGAGGTAAGACAAACATGGCAGCCAGCTTTGTCGAACCCTTAATTTAAAATAATATCTACATAATAATTTGTGACCTGCAGAGACTCTCCTAATTCTATTTGCGACATGGTGAACCACATATAAGATACGCCGAACAACAAAGTGTAACAAATACGTTTTGACTAGCGAATTTTTTATCGAAACTAATTTGAATTTAGAATGATAATCCAGGCACCCTGATGAAAACCGTGCAGCATATTTTGAAATGATGTATTTAGAAATGTTGCTACAATGTTCCAGTTAGTTACATAATTTAATCAGGTTTGCCCCATTTACCCCTTATAACTCCTATATTCCTACGAGGACTTTAATACATCACTGTAATAAATAGTATTATTAATAAATACAAAGTACTTATCCGAGTAGGACGGCTTGTCCGCAAGATAGGAGAAAGCTGGCCAGTCAAAACTTCTTGAATAGCATGGCAGTTTCACAAATGTTCTCATTCCTTCCAACTGTCGTCTGCGTAGCTGGTGTGCGCAGCGCTCTAAAGGTTTTTGGTGCCGAGTTAAATGCTTACGTATACATAAAAAAGGCAAAGTCTCGTGCTTGGCACAACCATTTATTAAATATGCCTAAAATGCAGTCAAAAGGCAATAATTAATTCAATGAAGTATAAAGAAAACATTCTTCTGTTCTCTACAGGATTATTATTACAGTTTCTTGTATAAATCATGTTGTACTGCCACAGAACACTACATGTAGGAGAAGAAAATTAATCATAAATGTTATCATGGACTGATTGTGCATATAAAGAGATACCTATCAGTTCAATATCTTCAAAAAGATAAAACAAGGTATCTTTGAATTTAAATCCATCTCCTACAGATACAAAGTTGTGGAAAGCACAAACAGTTATGAAAATCTATTGAACAAAGTCTGGGTCAAAACAAATTACACTGCAGTAGATTCTCCATTTGTTCTTACATTCTTACAAATGAGACGCCGACACAACGTTGTTGGTATTTTAAGGCGAATATGAATGGTTATATGAGTGTAGGATGAGTGTGGATGAGTGTAGTCTGGTTACTAACTGAGTTCAACTGTTCCTCAGAAAGGGCAATTTATTAATAGCCCAACAGCCAGGGCAACTAAGGGACCTACAGCTTTACGTGGAATCCGAACCACGTAGTGCTGGTCTGATTTTCAGCTAATTGACAAGCCTGATACTCAGTTATCTCTCCCACCCATCACCCGCACAATGATTACCACCCAACATGGACACCCCAGACTTCTCTAGTAGTGTCCATGCCGATAGCAACCATCAAGCGGATGCCATGTCGGTATTAAGAGGACCGAGCATCCAACCTATCGCCTACAATCCCCCAAACACTTTGTCCCCAAGTAGCTGGGTTACAGCACTGCGCCACCAGTGCCGACTGTGGCACTGTACGCCAAAAACACACTCAACAACCTGACTACTACCTGGATCCCTTACAATCTTGATGCATGTTTGGTAGGAGAAGTACAATTTTGTTCATTTTGGATGCATATGAAACCATTGTCAGCTCCTTGTCAAACAAGAATAAAGATGACTCAACAAGCCTGTTTTTACCATTTCAGGTGGGATTTGCAGCTTATTCTTACACAATGTAATATTATGATTTTGAAGCATGTCATTGAAGAGTTGTACTGAGGTAAACCAGTTGGTACCATGAATAGTTTCTGATAACTTCTAAACAAAAAAAGTTGCTTGGGGTTTTCCTTCATTAACCATTTTTTACCAGTATATGGTATAGCTTTGACAAAATAACCATTGAAGTTGTAGAGCAAAACAATTTTCACCCCATATTTGGCTGGCTTATTAGGCATACAAGATTGACACTTAATCTGAAGGCTACCAGCAGCTATTCATCAATTGTAAAGTATGGTCCAGGCGTGTACAATTCTTTGCAGTGCTGTATAAATAAATCCAACGTGTCTCTCATTGTAGCAAAATGATCCAGCTTATTCCTAGCAGCTCGAGTGGTTTTGTCATAGAATATTAAATTGTTTATAAGGAATTCAAATCTTCAAAGGGACAGTTTTAGTTATTTGAAGCTCCTTTGCTGCATGCCAAAGAGTTTTACCTGAAATCTGGATTTGAGCGCCAAAGTAAAGTATAAGACAAAGTAAAGCTCTAATCTCAATTTCTCCGGTACAACTTTGATATTGTACTGTAATTTTTTAACTGCAATCTCTGTTGGTTTATAATACTGCTATTATGTTTATAATAGTATCATCTATAAGTACCTGTAAAGGATTAGTGACAACCTTAGCTGCTCCCTCAGGTCAAGATCTGAATAAAATTATATTTTGGGTGTTCAACCAGTTCTCAAAGGAGGCTTTGTAGACCATCGGTCTTTATTTTTCTTAATAAGTTGTTTTGTAAATTTTCCTGTTCTGAAGTTGAGGGGTCAGGTTCAACAGTACTTTTGTTCTCAGTCCTAATACGTTTATTTTTTCTCAAAGGCTGTTAAAAATCGTCTTCCTCTTCACTTGGAAAATATTCGTCTTCTGTTCCATAATGTGAAAATTCTGACAAAACTTCATCTTCTGCAACGTCATTTTCGTTTTCACTGTCAGATCTTCATTAAATTCAATATGGTCAGGTTCAGATGGATGTAACAATTCATTCAGAATATCCTTATCAGTCTCAAGATATACAGTCAAAGATGACTATAAATATTTTAACTCAAAATTTTTACAAATATCATTTATAGAAAAATAATTTGTAACACTTAAAAAAATATTTTTTTTAGATTTACTATATACTAAGTTGATTAGTACCTTGTTTTCACTATATTCTCAAAATGTTAATAAATTATATCACACGGTTTGTTCATGAGTTATGCACCAAAAAGGCCAAATTAGTCACTTTGGACAGCCATATCTCCATAAAGAAATTTTATTACATTACAATATTACATTACAAAATAATAGCACATTTATTACTTACATGGGTATCCATGTAAGTAATAAATGTGTCATGGGACAAAAATTCTACTCCCATTAAGTATTAACAATTTTACTCAAACATTTTTCAAAAATAATTTTTGATTGAACACCTTTAAAGAACACACGTTTAGCATTACCCAAACTGGACTGGCAACTCTTAAAATAAATGTATGGGTGAGTAAATACTGTACCTGTTTGGGTGGGTCAATAAAGCATTGATTGAAGCAAAATATGAATTTAATAAATCAATAAAGTGAACGCAAACACATGATTTCAAATATTTAAGCTTTTATTCTCCTAAACATAAAAACTATAAATAGTAATAATTCATCTACACAGCAAAATATGCTGAGACGACCAAAATATTCAAGACCACAACAATCTAGAGACATTAATAACATTAACAGCAGATGTTCGGAATATCTCACATTGAGAAAACTAAGAAAAATTCAAGTTTAGATGCACAAGTTTCATATAAGAAAAATTATGATGGTTTCTAAAAAAATATTGGATCAACAAATTAGAGATTCTTTTACAATCGAAAACAATAACATGCAAACAAACAAGATTTTCATTTTGTTAGTTTTTAGTTTTACTTTTGTATTTTCAAATACATGAATATACGTTTTTTTTGTTTCGCTATATAGTCTATTTGGTTATCCACAGTATAGTTTTAACCCTAGACCTACTTATTAAAGTTATTACCTGTTTTACACTCTAAAAATTAGACTCAAGGTTAGAATTTTTAATTTTGTTCTACTGCTATCTGAGTATAATAGACTGGCAATGCATTACTGTACCTACTGGAAGATTGATTTATCATTTTTTCTCTTTTTTTAGCACTAAACGTAAAAATACATAGTATCACCCGATAGCCCTTGCTTTGCTATGAGGTGGTTCTCTATGCTTGCTTACTCTTCCCTCCATGATTCTCTCCTTTTATCACATCAATATAAAAGCTATTCTGCCGTTGCTCTCATTAAATAAAAAAGTTTTATAGTATAGAAAACTAAGTAAGTCTACTTTAGGGGGATGCAAGGTAGTGCAATCATGACACAGTCAATCTTAAATATTTCAAAATGAAAACCATATTACCCAATCCTTTTTGTTTTTTGTATCAGCTGGTTGAAATAAATTATTACACTAAATGTAACGTTACTCCTATAGAAAAAATTGAATGTTGAGGGTGGCTGTTTCTACCTCTTAGGAATGGAATTTCGAGAAATCCTTTCTTTGAGAGTCTCTAACAATGATAAAAAAGCTAACTTCCATCCAAATTTCATCAAAATCTGTTCAGTGGTCCCAAAGATTTCATGATAAGTGAGTACTTCTGGATTATACTTAAAAATTAATTTTATTATATGAGTGTGGTCTGTTGTTTTTATAATTTACACTTAACAACTTAAACTGTGCAATCAATATTGTGACAAGAATTATTGTGAATTAAAGATTGATTTGATTACTGTATATGATTTGGTTACATATATTTTATATTTGGGTTAAGTGAAAGAAAGACCATGTGGCCCAAACTTTACCTTTTTATACAATTTCTTTGCTAAAATAAAGACAGTTACTTCTTTGCAATCAAATATGGCAGCATATGATTCTTGGATTATATCTCATAGTTATAATAAAAAATTACTTAAAATAATTCATTTCTATTTGCAATATAATATTGAAAGATATTCTTTCCATCCCTCAAATTAATCCATTCGAGAGGGATCACAGACAGTGATTGCCTTAGGTTAAGCGTTGTTTAAATAGTGAATAAATGCACCGAACAATCAGTAAATAAAAATGGATAGAGACAACATTTTCACTAGAGCTCCACCTGTTATGAGCATTACTAGTGGCTGTTATTGTACATGTACGGGTGGGTGGATCAATACTACTGTGCGAGTGTGGGTTGGTGGATAAGTACCACCATACATATGGGTGGGTCAATTCCACACTGAACATGCATGGGTGGATCAATACTAAAAAGGTTCATGTTTAGATGGGCAGATGAGTCAATACACTACAGCCGTCCCATATTCAGTCAATAAGATACTAGAGCCATACACTACAAAATTCTCTCGTAGAGAACTCTTGCTGTATGTAGTGGTTTATACCCATGTTCCGTCACACTTCGGAGGTCTAGTGATTAAAGTCACCGTCTTCTGTGGCCTTGGTTTGAATCCCAGTTGGGGAGTAAAAAGATAACTGATGCAATTGATCTTCAATGAGTATAGGCCTGTCATGCCCAGCACGAACCTTAGGCTCTTGGTTAGGGAAAGGTGTAGCAACATGACAGATGGGGTTGTAAGATACTCAGGTAATGTTGACTGTAGTCAACAGCACCAATCACCATATCAGTTTTAGCTCGAGTTTGCCTTGCTTGCTCTTACTTTTTTTTTTACTAATTCTGTCACCAAGGTGTTAATAGTCTAAAGATTAGTGAAATTAATGACCACGACCTCAAAATAGAGCCAGTTCTTCTAATGCTTTATTTTAAACATGAAAGTATAATTTTATTCTACTTCTTCAACCCAACTAATCATTTACATTGACGACTGTTTAATATGTATAGATAAAAGTCTCTTGAGTAGAAGGCTATCACTCGGGAGAATAGATTCATGATATTCATGTAAAATACAAACGCACTTGGTAGGGCATTGAAGAACGGTTGTCCGACGTTCCACATGAGTCTGTGCATGTTTGCCAACAAGAGTCCAGCATAAACAATAAGCCCTGTGTAGATAGTGAAGTCATCTATGTAACCCTCCATTCCATCGGTTAAGTGTTTGACAAATATTCTGCATGTGGTGAGTACAACTATCACAAAATTGACCACACCTAAGTAGTGTAACGTGGAGCGTGTTACTTTGTCTGGAATGAGTGTCGATAAAAAGGTCACAACTAGTGATAAGAGTAAGGTATATAAAACAGATTTTAACAGTACTTCCTCTTTACAATGTACAACCAAGAATGCAGGCAATATACAAATGACTGCATAGCAAATGACCATTAAATTTTTATTCTTAGTTGTACACAAAAGTTCAAACATTATTATAGTAAGTGTTATTATTGTGGAAGTGATAACCCCAACAATGAACTGATTCTCACTAAGATAGTGATGTAAACTCTTCAAAGAGAACATTGACACTGTTGAAAGTGTTGTTATGACCAAACCAAGAACAAGAAACAAGACAGTAAGAATGGCATTCTCTTTTGAATTTGCTGGTGGCCGTTGTGGTGCTTCGTTAGGTGGCCGTTCAACTTGTTCCTCCATTTATTTTCTTTCTAGTTAATTTATCACTTCATTATGAAACTCCAAAGTTGGAAAAGTATGTATTGTTAATGCATGATGGATAAATGTTACTGCAAAATTTTGGGATATTTCAAAATGTAAATAGACTTGAAAAAGTAAACAAATAAACAGCTGAAAATAATCTTCAATACAAAGCAATATCAATGCTGTCATGACAGCACTTAACACATTTGGTACACAGTAGTCTATCTACACAGACCACATAGATTGATTTCATACATATACAGTAAAATAAGTCCAAGGAAAATTATAAAAATTCAAGAATTAGGGAAACTTTGGAATTTATGGTAAGTTATGATTGACCATAATGGTAATAAATGACCATAATCTCAAATTAGAGCCAGTTGTTCTTACCTAATGCCAATTACTTCTTTGGAAGATGTGTCTAATAATCTACCAGCAAGTGCATTGAATGCAATGCCATTCATGCTTCATCCACTAACACAGTGCAGAAAAAAACAAATAGACACAACACAAATTTTCAGAGCCACTGGCACTTTACTCAGGTGAGTGGAGACTACTACTTAAAGCTGCTTTCACACAGCAGTTTGCAGCTTTGAAGAAAGTTTGAAATTTAACAAAACACAATTTGTAAATTTGTTGCCGACTTTTATAGTTTAAAACGAAATCCTCAAGTTGCAAACCTAATTTCATGTTTCCACAAAACGTCACGAAAATATTAAAACTTCCTTTGATCTTTGTTTGAAACTCAAATGTGCACTAAAAGTTGCAAACAAAAAACTAGAGTGCCGAGCCGTAACTTTCCTTTGATGCATAGGGGAAACCGGACAACAGACAGTTCGGGCTCTGCTCGCAACGACGCTCAGATCCACTTCACACTACTGTTACATGTTAAAATGTTAGGCGACAGTGCCCAGCCTGGTAATGAGTGGCAGGCTTCAGGTATTCAGTAGTGTTATGATGGAAGTTGTATGATGAAGTGGCTTGGTTGAAGGAGAATGTAATCAAATGAATTCATACGTACAGGGAAAGGTCAAAACTCTTTGGAACCCAACAAGAGTTATGTATAAAGATAAAAATTAAAAAATATGCTTTGCAAGAGATGGCCGATGAAATGAACACTAAAAAAATTTAAGTTAAGAACAAGATTCGTAATTAAATAATTCAATTTAAGCGAGATAGCAAAAAGCCGAAGAAACTGGTCTGAATAAAGACGTTACCCATCCAAATAAGACATTTCAAACACTTTTAATTGCAAACATAGCATGTTTGAAAATTTCTAGTTTCACAAAAATCCTGAAACTAAAAATGGTGCAAAAAACATAAAGTTGCAAATTGCTGTTTACTTCTAACAACATGAATTCACCACTATTATCCCAGATTAGTTTGGCTGCAGAAACTGATGACAAAGCTTGTCAGACTGATGAGCTTTTTTCAAGACCAAAGAAGATCTCATAAACAGAATTAACAAATTATAATTCCAGAGAGATGGTTTGATCGGCAAGGTACAGGAACAGACTCTACAGCTGGAAACATCGAACAACACAAGTGACTTCAAATATTTTGACTGTTCAGACAAACTGCAATTTTTATTAAATGAAAAGGAGGCACTCAAGCAAAAATTTAGTTATTTAGAAACAATGTTGGTAAAAGTTACTGACGATTTAAAAATCAAGCCAAGAAACTAGTATATCCCTCAGTGATATAGAATTTTGAAATTCCAAGTATTTAAATAGCAAACTAACAGTTAGTATTGGCAACTTACAAAATAGACTAGACAGATGTAGTACTGATAGGGTGGAGGCTTCATCACTACAGCAACTTATCTTTTGATTATCTAAGATGGCGCCGGGCAGTACAGACGCGTTTGAAGGTAGCTTCATTGAAATTCGTCACTGTTTGTGTAAGTTTTGTAAAAAGAGAGTTCTAAAGGTAATACAGTGTGATAAATGTAGTTTCTGGATTCCTACAAAGTATGCTCAAATTGAAATAGCTGTCTTAAATGAGGAAAAAACTTGGTTATGTCACGCTTGCATCATTAGTAAAAAGAACGCTGAGACTGCCACCATTCTCTTAAGCAAGGGCGTCATGATATCACAGCTAAACAAGGACATAAGTCAGCTTAGGCTAGTATATGAACAGTTGAGTAACGATAAGAAACTTTTAGAAACTAAGCTCAATGAGTTTTATTTAAAGTTGGAAGAACCACATGAAACACGTTTTAGTACACCTAGGCCTAACCCAGCTAGAGGCTGGGAATCTGTTTGTCGCTCTAAGAGACACAACTCATCTACCAACTGTATCTGTCAGTGATAATGATCACTTTCCACCTTTTCGCAATAGATTTTCATCTCTCTCTCAAATTGAACCTGAGTTCTCCCACCCGAGTCTCCTATCAACACCAGTGTGCAAGAGACCAACACCAACATGCATCTGAAGTCCATTTGTCAGCCCTACAAAAATGTACATAACGTGAACACAACTAACTGAAAGTGCGAGAATCACACTCACCATGGGCATCACTTTACTTTGCAAAATTATGCATATAAGATGTTCACTTTCATGACCCACCAGGGCGTTTAATGTAATTACCCGCCAAACATATTTTATGAAATATAGTTCTCAAAAAAATTATTAGAATGTAAAATTTACTGTTTTAGGGTTGTTTTTACATTTTACGTTATCATTATAGAAATTAAGTATTTCTTTAAATATATTAAATTTTCATTTATTTATTTATTATTATTATTTGAAAATTAATGCTACAGTATTTAATAATAATACAAATAAAATTAAAAGAACATAATATGTAAAAAAATCTATTAGCTGTGTGGTTATAAGTGGTTTTATTTTTAAGCTTAATATTGACTTAATTTCCTGAAGTGATATAATAACTAATTTATAAAACCTCGAATCCATTGTCTTGTCGAAATGATGATAGCCCAGGTTAAGCAATCAACAAATTTAAAACAAATCTGATAAGCAAATATTAATAACAATAAGAAAAATAACAAAATTTAACGACTGTATGGGGAAGATCTTGATTCAACAGAGTCTCTTAAAATAAAAAAGTAAAGTTCTGAGCACACATAGGGAACACAAAATCATACCTAATGAGAGTGAAGTCAAACAGCGGTTGAAACAAAAGAATGTGGGGGAAATCTGCAATGCAGACAACCGTCTGTGATCCAAGGGGAATTTAACAACAGGAGGGTGCCGTGGGCTTACTAGTCCCGGCCAACTTTCAAATAATCATGGGCATGTTTTTGTAAACAAAATTTCCTGAGCAATATTGGACGGAATTAATGAGATCTTATTAATTAGTAACATAGCAGTCTAAAACCAATTGAACTAGCAATGAGACTGGCAGACACAAGCTAGTTTAAGTCAAAAACAAATGTTCAAAGAAGTACAAAAATACTTAACCTAAATAATGCTTCAGTGTTTTATTCAACATATTCTTTGCTTTTGTTTATATAAACTGAACATTAACCTTATAACTTATAGAATACTAGCTGTTTACCCATGCCTTGCTACAGTATAATTATATGGGTTAATCTATTTTAAAAGTTTTAATTTCATTTTTTTTTTTTTTTAACATCTGATGATTAATTAAATCAAGTAACTCCGTAAAATTGAAACTATAAAGGCCAGTGGCGTGGAGCCCTATGGTTGGATGTGAAAGAAACCATGCCAGAAATCTTCATGGGAGTGAACTCTACAACTGGGAGTGATTTAGTAATGCACAAAGTCAAACACAGATACATTCGTGTTTAAATGTATAAAAAAGTAAAGCGTAAGATTCCGGCTAGTTTGTAATAATATGCAGCCAGTTATATGTTTCCAGGACCACTAATAGTAATACTACTTTTAGCTTGTTTTAAGATGAATATAAATTATTAAATTAGTGTGGCCTATGTGGACTGGTTGCAATTAACGTGAACACTACTAGAGAAGTCTGGTTTATCCGTGTTGGTCTGGTTTATAGTGTTTGAATCTATTGTAGTGAAGAGAACTGAGTATCAGGCTTATCAATTAAATGAAAATCAGACTAATACTGACTTGTTCGGATTCCATGTAAAGCTGTAGGTTCCTTAGCTGGCCTAAAATAGTAACAATGACTACATCCGTTCTCATCTACACTCATCAATCTCTTTAACACCTCATATTCGCCTATATCTCACACCATAATAATGCATAAATGAGATCGATAAGAGAATAAAATCAAAATCAAAATATCTTTATTCATAAAAAGTACATACAGAGTACATTGAATAGTGTCATTTACAAGAAACTAAATATAAGAACCTACATTAGAATACATTGTTTTAGTTGCATAATAATATGTAGGCTACTTAATCAGCTGACCTTCAGCTGTTTGTAAGCCGATGAGTTCACTGTACTCGCCTTCTCCAGTGCTGTTGATAGCCTTGACTCGAGCATTGTACATGGAATTGAAGTGTAAGCCGTCCACGGTACAAAATGGTCTCCTTACCACAGTATACCTCCTACCAAAACAACCAGATTGGATAAACATATCACTATTATAAATGTTGTTTTACATTCAAATGTACTTTTATTTTATATATATATATATATATATATATATATATACTATCTGAAGAACCTGTGCTTCCCTACAGTTTATTATCGTTAGTATTTCGGACTACTTATATTAGTAAAAGTTAAGTTTAACGTTCATAATTATTACTTAAATAAACCTAAATAATTCCAATCTTAGAATAGTTTCAATAAGCAAATTGAACTATTTCCAAAAGTTAATAATCTTTATTTTTTATTTTATGGTTTTTAATCTAATTAAAACCCCTAGTTGTATACCTTCTGCTAACAGCCTCTTAGGCAAGTGCAGCTACCAAAGTTGATTTTGTTTATTACTTCTTAAGTGCTGAGTACTTCTTTGTAGACAGCATTTTTAGTCTTTTTTTCTTGCTGAAGGACGACCAGGCTCTCGGACGAGCTTACTCTGGAACATGTTACATACAACTGGCCATGTGAGAAACATTTACTCCTCAGATTGACACCAGCCATCTTCAAACTCTGCTCTTGTGCTTTGTTGATAGTCATGGCATAGTATAACTTTACAGGGAACTGGAGATGTTTGAATTCAAAATGAAAGTCTGACGGAATAAGAGGCATACGGGAAATAAAGACAGTTTCTCCTTGACCTACTCCTGTAAACACTATCGCTTCAATAACATGTTTATGCAGAGTTTTTACTTGAAGTCTGGATCTGAAGTTTACATTTACAGAGTTTGGGAGTGTTTAACTTTCAGAGTAGCATTATATAAGCACCATCTTTGAGAGTAAGAATATGAGGTGGTATTCCAGGGGGGTTCAGTTGTGAAGAAACTCCTCTGGATAGTGAACTGCACGGTCTGTATCAACCACAGAGTCCATTGATTCATACCTCACAACGGCAGAAGGTAATTGTTCCAACAACGAAAGGTTTATTATATTTGCAGAGTCGTTAGTTGGGGTAAGAATTGCCCTCTCCTGCAGCCATGTTGAAATTTTGTATACATTTTCATTTATGTTTGGATATATCTTGTCAAGCAGTGACTTCATATCACTTACAGTGTGACAAAATTTTGAGGTATTGCACAGTCACCTTCATTATCTTCTAACAATTTACCATCACCTACTTGTAAAAGTAATTTAGAAAACTATTTGGTTCCAAATTGTCGTACAAGTGAACTTTCATGTTAATTTTCAAGGGCAGGATTTTAATATTTGGCCATAAGGCGGATGACTTCAGGCACGCTTTTCACCTCATCAATGTGTGTTCCTTGAGGTATCACAGGCAAGCCTTGCCTGAAGTCTCCAGCCAGCATAACTGTCACTCCACCCATTAGACGTTTGAAGTTCTTGATATCTTGGAGTGTCCTATCCAGGGCCTCTATACCTCCTTTGTGGGCCATTGTACACTCTTCCCAAACTATTAATACAGTACCTGGCCCACAATAAACTGTTCACAATTAAGATTACAGATTGTAAACAAATCATAATTATATGTATAAGCTGTTTTAAATAAATTATTAAATTAAATTAATGCCAATGTTATTCTTATGAAAAATGGAACGTTTGAGGGGCTGCTTGTACCCCTTAGGAATGGAATTTCAAAAAATCGTTTCTTAGTGGGTCCTTTCGATACTAATGATAACTTCCTTTAAAATTCCGTGTAAATCCATTATATGGTTTTTGAGATTTCGTGATGAGTGAGTGAGTGAGTGAGTGGTATTTGGCTTTTACATATATATATATATATTAAAAATGCTTAAATTTCAGTTTAGAATGTTTAACTTCATACTAGAATATATATATATATATATTCATTCATACAAAATATGAATGAAAATATTCTTAACATTATAATTAATTGTTGTTATTTTTTTTCAAATTTAAACAACATTTACACACAAATAATTGCCCTGTTATCATAGTTTTGTTTTTAAATAGTAAATATACTTTGAGATGGGTAATATTTCAAAAAATGGCAGCATGATAGCTAAGCTCAAACTAAAGCTATCATATATTTTACATTACATTTTAATTACATTGAAAAATCAAATAATATTAACTAGCTAATTTAAATACACCCCATAAAAAGAAATAAAAGTCTTAATTGACATGAACTTCTGTCATTAGGCATCAAATTAGAGTACCTAATGATCCTTAAATCAATGAAGTAGAAATGTTGATATTAATTAACTTAAGTCTGCTAGTTCTTAAACTTGATTTGCTCGTTTTGTGCAGATTTAGCGAAGATGTGGGATTATTTAAGTGGCTTCTATAGGCAAATATCTAAGAACAGAATTTTCAAGTAGCGTAAGCATTACTTATAATTAATATATCTTACACCTTTATGTACAACCAAATTTGTGCTGGAAATCAAAATTTTGTTGGGATGGAGTTAAATATTAACAATAATATTGGGGAAATCTAAACTATGATTTATTAGTAATAATAATCTCTGAGTGGACGCACAAGGATCACTCATTGTGGATAGTTTTTTTTGTCAGAATGGTAAGTATATCAGAACCCTTGCCGTTAGAACCAGTTTTCATTACCAGAATTCGCTATGTAGCCATAGGTTTCTAATTGCCTCACAATGCAGAGTCAACCACGGAGGACTTGAAGCGCAATTATTCTATCTACCACCCCGGCACCCCAAGCTTCAGAGGCAAGTAGGATACCAATCACCAAGCCCCCAAATTTAAATTTTTGTTTTAAGAACAGTCTAACCTCCTTTTTACTACTACTCTACCCCTTCCCCATAACTATTGATCTGTGCGAGAACTTATTATAAGGGGTCCAGGCCAGATGAATACTTCCAGTCCAGGCCAGAATCAAACCTGAGTTATCTCTAACCCAGGCTCAAAGTCCTGATGTCTTAGACCGCTTGGCCACCAAATCACTCAATATTAGGCCTATTAATAAAACTACATTACAGAGGTTCTATAAGTCCCAAATTATTTATTTTGGTTTAAACTCATTAACTACCAGTTCACAACAATAGTAACTAATTAATACTTGGGCAGAAAAATTGCACAGTAATTCACAATTTTTAACAAGTAATATGGTCATACCCTGAACTCTCCATCACTGCCATCATCCAGTTCCAGCACGTACCCTACCATGTAAGAAGTGGGAGGGAGCTGCCAGGCGACTGTCACAGAGTTGTTCTCAGCACTGCACCACAGAGCAAAGAATATCTTTGCTCTGTGCACTGCACTCTTCGGGGATGATGCACGGTGCACTTGGGGCTATAACAGAAGCTGAATATAAAATGTTTACTAGACAATTCTTAAAAGGTTTTGTCAACTAATTTCTCTACTACTACAATACACAATGAATTACTGGTGATAACTAATTGGCGTCAAACCTGAACAACAGATGTGTTTTACATGACGTGGGACGTAAAGCCATCAATACCAACATATTCAATGTAAGTAAAATTTTGTTAACTTTTCATAATTATATTTAAGAATTTAAAAAATATATGCTGTGTAAATGAAAATAGAAGTACCCAATAAATATTTTTAAACCAGTAAAAGCTTATAATAAAAGGAATAAAGAATAAACAAGAAGAATAAAGAGAACGGTTAAGAATAAAGGTATGTAAATACAAGTATATATTTATCTTTTATTAATTTACAATAATATGTATACTTTTTTTGTAAACTACCAATCATTTCAAACACTATTCAAAACAAAGATGGTAGTTAAGTCTAAGTTAAGCACACTAAGAATATAATATACACTATATATGGGCCATGAGTATAAATATAAAAATAAAGATAGATAGAAGATTCCACCTATGGAGAAACTGCGTATGGCATGCTATCAGATGCTGGTACTTCGAAACTTAATTGATTTTAAAACAAAGCTAATAGTTTACTATGCTTAATTTTTTTCTTTAATGCAATATGGAATTGAGTTATGGGGCACGTTCCAAGATTCATTGACAATTTTCAAAATTCAAAAGAAATATTTAAGAATTATGACCTTTAAAAAAAAAATACATCATGTAAACCTTTATTCGATCAGTTAGAAATATTAACAATGTAGTGTCTCTACCTTAACACTGTACCTGTGTGGGTAGGTGGGTGGGTCAATAACACTGTACGTGTACCGGTATGGGCGGGCGGGTGGGTCAATAACACTGTACGTAAATGGGTGGGTGGGTGGGTTAGATGAATCATGTGAAATTCAATAGGCATATTCTTGGTCAAATAAAAATGACAATTGGTCAGGCATATTTTGACAATGTCACCTGTTTTCTATCTGTGCTAGACCATAAAGCGTCATGTGACAATAAAGATATATTTCATTTCATTTCTAACTGTAAAGGTGAAATAATAACTTGTAATATTACTAAAATACAACAAAATAATTGTCAATTTTCAACAAAGCTTATTAATCAAAACTGTAATCGAAACGGTTAAGCCTAGTGATGCAACATACATTAAGTCAGCAGATATTTACTCCTGTGTTACTGAATCATGAAGATATTATAATAGATTAGCTATTTTAAATGATGCACATTTGTTGGATGGTTATATTTTAACGTAAACAACGTTTAGTCTCCATGTGAAATGTTTAACCTGTTAGTAATCTAATATATTTAATGTTTTCAAGACTGGATATAAAAATTTCACTAACTGTTGTATTTTTTATTTACCCTATATTATGTTGTATATTTGCCCGATCTTTTCAGACTTTGGCAAACCATATCAGTAGTATCTCCTACCCATACCATTACAAAGTAATTAAGCTATGAAACAAAAGTCATTACCAAAAACAGTTTCAAACTAAACACTTTCAGGCAGAACAGGAGGTTTCTCTGTTTTTAAAAAGGTTCAATTTTCGTATAGGATTTAGTGCTATAAAGAATATTAATGGGTTACATTAAAAAAAAAAATAAATTATGGGTAGTATGGTTATTATAGAATAACAGTAGAACAATCATAAAAATTAATTATTAATTACTCTTTCAACTAACATTCAAATGACAACAACCTTTAAATTTGTTTAACTTGTTTCATAAACTGTTGAAATTATTTCTTTAGAGGGTAATATGCAACTAATTATTTTCGACAATTACACTTTTGTTCAGCACTGCATTCATCATACTGCTTTATCACCTGTTTATTTGCTTACTAAACTCACTTTATTTACAAGTCTAACAAAAAAAAAAAAAAAAAAAAAAAAAAATAAAAAAAAAAAAAATGAATATTTAGAATATGCAACATTTTTAATTCCTTAAAAAAAGTAAAATAAAACTGATAAAGCAAATCAAAACTTATAGATAAACATAACAAAGAAGTAATTCAATATAAGATTTTAAAATGTCTAATAAACAAGCAATAGAGAAACTAAGGATGATAAAACAGAAATGTATCAGAGATAGCAATGTAGATTAGTAATTTACATAGTAAACTAGAAGAGTGTGTACCTGCTGGTTGTCGTTCCTCTCTTTCTCGGGCAGCTTGACAAAAGGAATTTTAGTTAGTCAAGCAAACTAAAAGCAGACTTATCAGTGCTTCAATTTAAAAAGGAAGACTCTAAAAAGGATCTTGTCTCACTCATCCAGGCATATCATTTAGCATAAAGTCAAAATAAAACAAAACCAAAAACTGAAGTCGATGGGTGATATTTTTTAAATTTTGGAATTGAGAGAATAAAGGTATTTTGTAATATTTGGTTGGTTGTTTCCATTATCCTAGATTAGGAGGTGAGGTATAAAAATGAGTCGGAAAGGGATTGCTGTGTGACTAGAAGAGGTTAAAAATAGGAAACACAAGTTTTTTTTCATAAATGACAAATTTTGTAATCTGAAAAACATTACAAAATACTGTCACTGATATGGTACAAGGTACAAAAATAATTTTACATTTCCTAAACATCGCTTGACACTTTTTGAAAAAACACCACATTATATGGTAATAAAAAAAGCATTGACCATATAGGGTAGAAGTTTAGTTTAATTCAGTTAGCCAAAAACATTTTTGTAAATGTAATTTTTGATAGGTGTTTGTTTTTCTGACATTATGTGTTTTTAGGTTTTAAGCCTTAAGTTTTGAAGATGAGTATTGAAAAGTCAATTACACAAATCAATTACACGAAACACAGATAGTTAATAAATTCATCTAACTACTGCTTCAGCAGAGAAAGCAATTACATATAGTTGACAAAAGCCTTGAGGTTGGATAGTTAACAAAGGTAGTTATGATATTAGTACTTGCACAGACATTGCTTGGACTGGTTTATCAATAATTACAAGTTGGGAGGAACATAATCTTATTAACTTGTTTTAAAGTCCCTGAAAAATATGTTTAAATAAAAAAATACTATCGTTTCAAATTTGTTAAAAGATAAAAACATACTTGATTGGAACATTTAGTTTGAAAGAACAAATAATTTTAACAGCAGTTACTATTCTTCGTTTCAAAATGCAATGTACTTGAGTTTGAACCTCTTTTATAAAACTAATATTAAAATATTCATGATTAAATAAACATTTATAAATTACATGGTGAGATGCAGAATTAAATCAGCTTAAAATTGGTATAAGATTGTTAGAAATTGAATGAATTGATTTTTACTAGAGTTTCAAACACGAGTACGTTGCATTTTGAAAACATGTTGTTGAAAAGAACAGTAAATATAATAGCAGTAAGAATTGTGACAATATATAGAGATGCATTCATCTCTGGTTGAACTATTTTGCACATCTAACACAAGATTTAAAGGGGGACTGGAGTGGTGGGACATTTTGGACCTTAAAACCAATGGATAAGTTGATTTTTAGATATTTTTTCCAATAAAATGATGTGTGATAATATGTCATTTTGTAGAGAATCTATGATGGAGAATGTTGAATGGTTCACATATTTTAATATATGTGATATGTGTACTTACAATTTTGTTCTAATTTCAGAAATTAAGACACCCTCTTTAGTCACCTGAAGAAAATTTCAGTGGCACAGAAAATGTGTGCAACATGTTATTCTATTGTATTTGTTTACTGCTACTGTGGTGTTAGTGGACTCGTCTTCTGAGGCAAGTTTGCTGATGTCCTATCTCTTCTAATATACTATTAGATTGTAGATTGTATCTGAATAATAATAATTAGTTTATGTGTTTGTGAGCAAAGAGTTATGTAAGAAAATTTCTGCTAGGCAAAAAAGAACTCCGTTTATGGTATAATAATCAAATAAATTTGATTCTTCACTGATAGGTCTAATTTTATTACACGACACCTTTAAACATGTCTACTGAAATTAATAAAACAGACAAACCATATGCTTAATTTTTTAAGTAAAATTTGAAATGTAGATTTGTCTGACTTGTACTCACATTTCATCTGAATAAAGTTGAGTTGTTCGATGGCGCGAGCGACACTCTTGTCATCTAAGGTCAGATCGCACTGTGAGCTCACCCGTGGTGAAGCTGTCATGTCCTTATGCCATGTAATATCTACATTGGCTACCCTCTTGATCAGCATTGAATCAACCTGCGCAAATAAACATCTTTGTTTTAGTTCAGTTATGCAATCTTAGAAAATATATTTTTATCATGATAAAGTACTTTAAACGGTTTAGTTCCTCTTTGTTGTTAAAAACTTTAAAAAATAAATATATGGGTATATCATTATTTATTTAATTTTGTAACACAAAAATGTATATTGTGAAAAAAAAAAATATTTTCTACAGGAGAGAACCTTGATAGTTCAACACTCAATACTCAATACTTTGACAGTCCTTATACTTCGACACTGGTCATGGTGACGTGTAATGGTAAAATTATTGTCTGTGACAGGTTGTGCACGGTTTAGGCTGATGGAGATAAGAAAAATAACAGTGTAACATTAATAATAGTTAAAAATTACCAATTTTTCTCAAGGTACTGTATAAGTACTGGACTGTCCATACTTCAATAACTCTAGACTAGTAGTTAGCACTTCTTTTTCCAATGCAGTTGGTCACGGATTCAAATCCCGGGAGGTCCACTTAAATTTTGTCATAGGGGTTTGGACTATTACCTCTCAACAACTTATGAATATAATGTTAAAAATGCCACTGGCGTAAACGATAAAAAAAACTACGCAAACTGTAACTTCATACTAATTCAGTAGGACATACATTGTTACATCAATACATAACTTGTTTTTGGTTTTGTTAAACGTTTAATTAATCATAAAGATAATACAGTACGATTTCCATATAATATATTATTTTTCTGTTATAGATAGCATACATTCCTTATAGTTTTACATGGCGATAATTTGTCAACTCTGTAGTGTCCAACTATTGAGGTTTTACCGTATTACTAAATGTATTACTAAATAAGCATAATTTTATTTTACATTTTTAAAGTTTTCTCTTAGATCACATTCATACCTGGAGGAAGGCTGCAGAATCAGTTTCCTTGAGAGCTTCAATGCAGAATTGTAACAGGCCAGTGGTGTGTTGGAGCTTGCAAGTGCACGTTGTGACTTGCTCCTTCAGCACTCGCACTTTCATATCTTTGTCTTGACGGATGTACTTGATGAGTTGTTGTTTACAAGCTTCGATAGCTTCTATCAGTGCATCACACTGAGCAATCACTACTTCTTCAAACTCTACACAGTTCTCCTGAAATTACAAATTTCTATTATTAAAGCAATTTTGCTGATGTTATTCTATTTTTATTGCTTTTTCATTCAATTAGGTATAATATATTTGAAATAATATGCCTATTTTATTGATGTTTCATCTTTGTTAATTTTTTAATAATTTGGGACATATCACAGAGAAAAAAGAAACAGAGGTCGCTTTCTTGTGGTTGTAGCAAACGCAGGGGTATTTATAATAGATTACAACTAATGTAAATCTTTATAAATCTGTAGTAATCATTACTTAGGATACATCCTTGAGGAATGGGGAGGAATCAAGGGAGGGACTGATCAGAGGCTGGCCCTGCAATCCCCATGGTGAACTGGGGATATACTTGACATACTAACTTAACATTTAGTGCACTATTGGATGAGACTTCTGTTTCTTTCATTTCTGTCGATATTTAAAACAAAAGCTGCAATCCTCTTTAAGTTATGTATTATATTGTTAATTATAGCAGGTAAGTGCAATAACAATTAATTGGAGTGTAAATAGGAGTTTTGAATTAAAGTGCAGAGAGTGGAGTGTTTATAGGGTCCCTAAATTATGTAACGCCTAAAGGGGGAGAAAGGGGGTTTTTGGCAGTGTTATGCACCGTTATGGGGGAGGATGGGAGGGTTCTATGCAGCGTTACATAACTATTAAACCTCAGCAATTTGTTTAAATTCATTTGCAACATTTTACTGTTTTTCGCCAAGAGTTAAATATATATCCCTCCCCCCATCAGAAAACGAACGGAATAAAGTCTATATAATGAATGACTTTATCATTAATAAAAAAATGCATGAAAGTGGATGACAAAAATTGGAAGAGGGGGTTGGTGACAGTGTTATGTAATTTTTGAGGAGATGTTAGTATTACTGTTATAAGTCTGTTACATGGGGGGGGGGGGGTAAGGGGGTCTGAATTGGCCAATTTTAGCGTTACGTTATTTAGGGATGACCCCTAAGATCCATGATTGGCAAGATCGCCTCAATCTAATAACTATTAGAATACCACTTACAAAATCTACTAATAAAACCACTGATGACAGCTAACATACTTTTCATACAACTTATTTTATAGTTAGATTTTTACAGCTTTTAATTTGCTTACAGAAATAAAATTTTTCTCAATTCTAAAAGATTTGTTGATATTTAAACGAATAGAGTTAGTAATCCAATTAAAAAATGATTAAAAAATAACCATCTATGAATTGGATTGAATTGTTTTATAGTCGGTTAGTTGATAAAGATTTTTCTTCATCAGTAAACAAAACACTTAACAAGTTTTTACTTAACACATTTCAAACACTTTGCAAAGTTAATTCATTTTTAAAAGGAATTTTTTATGTTTTTATTGAATACGTTTTTGACTGTCAAAAATGAAATAAAATAAATATTTATGCTAGAACATAGCTAGTGAGTGATATATTTGCCTAATAGAACAAAATTGCAAATTAAATGCCATGGTAGCTGGTGAGTAATTTTTAATTCAATGGTTATGTTAATTTATATTTCACTTTAAGCAGTTTTGTAAAATGTATATATCATTGAAAACTACAAACAAGCTATTCAGTATTGAAATATTTTCTATGGTATATCCTGAAGAAATAATAAAAGAAAGCTAGAGATAAATCCTGCAAGTACGCACTGCACCTGAAAGATTGCATCAAATCCTACTTAAATCGGAACACTTGATACAGAGCTACCTCTTGAGGAAATACACTTATTCCATTTGCACAAGATGTGCAGCTCTGAGCTTATATCTACTTTTTATTTTTAACATCATTATTGTGGGTTCATCATTCTTGCTAAATAGAAGTTTTCATTAAAAATAGGTGTTAGTATCCCTGATTCTCAATTTCCATTTTTTCCTTAATTGATACAACCCCAACTTCCCAATTGATTTTCCACAAGTTTCAGTTGCTCAAGAACGTATGCAAATTCACATACTATAGGGAGACTATTCAACTAAAGAAAATATTTTTAGTAAAATAAAATGTGTTAAATTGGTTACATTTAGTTTAATGATTTGGTCTTATACAGCCAAACTGTTTCTAAGATGAACACACCTCCAAGGTTGGTTAAAATGACATACTCAGTAGCCTCAAGTACAAAAATAAGTGAAAGGAAATGTTTAAAAATATACTCTTTACATATTTATTAGATACAAATACATATTTACATAATAAAATTGAATTTAATTTTTGAAATATTTTGGCTGCATCACCTTACTTCAAAGGTTTATTTAGACTTCACTATCAGATTAGTCTATAAACCTCCACTAATGCCTCAAGTATCAGAGTGCAATCCGCTTTGAAGATTAATTTCATAAAATATCTGGTAGGTTGCCTCTTTCCTCCCTTAGTATGGATATTTAAAAAATCTCATATATCAATAGTTTTAAAAATTGCTCGCATACACTAAATCCCCATCGCATTGTGTATTTATCGCTGTTCTGTAATCACTCACTGTCTCATAAATAAATTAACAATATTTTAATCAGAAATCGAAAATAAGAAGAATTTCCTACAGTGTTTACTTAATTGGTTAATTATTTGTAATTAATCAAGCATACAAGATAAAGTGCAAGAATAAAAGCCACAATGCTTATTTGATCAACTGTTTCTGAAATTAAAATGCAATAATGCAATTTTAACAGCTGACAAATTAAAACATACCAAACTAACACATTTGTAAGATCAGTTTATAATTGGTAGTGATAAAAAAAACATGTTTTATTTTCAAGAGAAGGTGTACATGCACCTGGTGTATGGCCTTGCACACTGCAATTGTGCTGATGCTCGTTGTTTGTAAGTAGAAAGGTTTTTAATAAGAAATTTATCTATTGTAAAACATTTCATGATTGCCTTGTGATGTAAAACATTTCATGATCATTCACACCTGTGATGCGTGACTGCGGAGGGCCCCAAACCACTACAACATTGGATGTAGAAGAGCGAGTATTGGAAGTTGTTCCCCTGAACAAGACTCTAGAGTGAACATCAGAGGAATTGTGTGAGTAATGGTAGGTAATGATCATGTCATGCAACCGTACCATATTCAAAGAGTTCAAGCACTTCTTCCGACTGACTATCTTTTGTAATCCATTGCCAGAAAAATGTGCTCACGACCCTTTATTCATGTTGTCTGCGATGTTTCCAGGTGAAGCTGGTTTCATCAGGCACAGAATTTGAAATTATCATAATACACAAGAGTGGGCAGAGGAAAACCCTTACAAGACAGGCAATTTTGACACCAGCATCTTCTTGTTGCATGTATGGGCAAGTGTTATTGGTGATGCGCCGTTGATTGACTGTCTTTGATTGGTCCTGTACTTCCGCCTCATAGACTGAATGGTGAAAATGATTGGCATTTCGTTCAGAATGAGTTGTTTGAATATTTGGATGACTTGCCTGCTGCTACAAGACAACGTACGTGGTTTATGCGTGATAGAGTTCTTCTACACTTAGCATTCATGTACGGAAAATTTCCAACATATAATTTGGAAATTAGTGGATTGGTCATGGTGGACTAGTAGCTTGCCCAGCTAGTTTGCCAAATTTGAATACGATTGATTTCTATATTTTGGGGCGTCTAAAATACCTGGTATATTGATTGAAAAATTAGTCTGTGCACATGGAAGTGTTACTAAAAACCATATTTATAACAAATATTACAATAATAAACATCAGCTGGCCATAATAATAGATATTTAACACTTCTTCAAGACAACTGTTTGAGTAAGCTAATATTTTCATAAAAGAGCCTCCCTCTTCACTCCTCACCTATGCCCAGCTGCCACTGGCCGTGCGCTTAAACTTATTTTTCAGTCAATACACATGTACAATTGATACAATTGAAGCCTTGCAACAACGGTATAAGAAGGTGTAAAGTGCATTAAGGTTGCACTTCAACCAGAAATCCTTAGTCGACAACGGCAATGTGTTTTCAGCCATGGGAGACATATCAAATATATAATAGAGAATCGAGTTGATTGTTACACTGTTGAATTTTAATTACATAAACAGAGAATTAAATAAGAGTAATGACTTTTATTCCTGCGCTTATCTTGTACAGTGTATTAATTACTAATAATTAACTAATTCTTAAATAATTAAGTCAACACTTTAAAAAATGCATCTTCATTAACTCTTTTCCGGTTTAAACAGTGCTAAATTACATGCCATTCACTTTTCATGTGCAACGAAAACTTCTATGAATTAGTTATTTCTTAATGGATTTTTACAAAGACGGTACCCCTCGAAAGGGAAAATTATTTTTAAACTTTTTTCAGTTTGATTTAAAGTTTCTTAGATATTTCATTTTTTTAACCAAGAGGCTATTTTTTTTAATTTTATTTATTTATTTATTCATAAGACGCCGATCGTCAAGATATGGGCGAATATGGATTTCGAATCAATGTGATGAGTGTATATGAGCGAATGTAGTCATTGTTACAAACTAAGGCCGACTATTCCTTAGAAAGTGTCATTAATTAATAGCCCAATGACAAATGAACAGCCGGTGGTTATCAGCTAAATAATAAAGATAATTTTAAAATATGTTTTCTTGAGATATTACCTTTTAACATAAACTCATTGAACAAATTTGGTTCAATCATAAAATAGGGAAATATTTTGGTGATAAATTAAAAATGGCGTCAAGCTGCTAAACAAGGAGGAAATTAAAAAAAATACATAAAATTAATACTTTGCTTAGAATTATGCATAGAATCTGAAAATGCTTGACCGGTCCAACCTTTTTTATTACACCCTGTATACTGTAGTATAGTAATTAAAAAGTATATTTAAAGTGGGTAATTGGATCAAGTATTCAATTGGTTTATTTTTTTAAAATTTATCAAGGAAATATTGTCAATGTCAATAACATATTAAAAGTTATTATTTAATATGTACAGCATTTTTAACAATACCAATGAACGACAAATACTCTTTTCATTAAATATTCCAAACACAGTTAATCTCAGTTTTACCAATTGTATTTTTAAGACGATTCTGGAAAGAAATTCATACCCAAGAGAAATACACCCTGAATACAAATGAGACAGTTTAATGGGCAGAATATCACAGTCCCTCGAATAATTCTAGACTATATTTGTCTCAATAAAATTATTTTTTCAAGCTTGTTTATTATTTGCATGTAGTTTTCTATCTATGTTTTTTCTCTCTTCAAACAATATTTTTATCATTTATTCTTAATTATAATTTAATACATACTAATCTGTTTTTACTGTCTTCAAAAAAAAAAAAAAAAAAAAAAAAAAAAAAAAAAAAAAAAAAAAAAAAATGCATATTAAATTAAAGCAAACTTAAAATATTTGTTTGATTAATCATAAAACTTCCTCTTGTTCTCTCCAAGTTAATATAGAATAAAATGATCTGATATTTAATATGTAATAAATATTTAAAGTTCTTTAAATCAATTTGGAGATCTCTTTCACATTGAGATTGTCCAACTAATATCAGATATATTTAATAATAATAATAATATAATAATAATAATAATAAACTTTATTTATTCCTCAAAAAATATATAAAAACATTTTACATAAACTATAAAGGAATTACTAGCCACTGTTTCCAGTAATCGTGGCTAGCTCAACTTAAACATTCTAGTAAACAAAACAAAGGACAGTCAAAACTTATCAAAAGAAAATCAAGCGGTCCGCCGCAGTGTGCACAGTCCAAGGTTGACGTTTCCTGTCAACTACTTGATAGGCTAGAATGTGTATAGTATTTGGGCTTACGTATTATTAATTACCTATTTAATATTAATTTTATAAACTTGTTACTTAGGCTAATACTGTAAATAAATGATCAATTTCATCTAAATTAAATAACCACTTCTTCACTTTAATAGAATACTTTTTAAAATTATTACAGTTTTTAATTTCTGATGGCAAATAATTTATAAATTTTGGTCCCAGAAAAGAAAAGCTTTTTTTGAAGATTGATTTATTCACCTTAGGTCTTACTATCAGTCCCATTGCATCGCCTCTTGTTCTTGGGTAAATTCTATCATTTCTGATGTTTCCGCTTTTTTTAAAGAACATTTTTAAAACTTTAAATACAAATAAATATTTCAGTGGTAGTATTTTTAAATCCTTATAAATTGGTGCTGCTGATTCAAATCTATTTTTTCTGGCAATAAGTCTAATAAAATGATTTTGAGTTACTTTTAACGGTTGAATGGTTACGTTGTCAGTACTTCCCCAGTTCTCTATTCCATAATTTAACTTAGAGTGAATCAGTGCAAAATAAATAGTTTTTAATAATTTATCATCAATAAAATTTCTTAGGTAGTAGAAGTTTCTGATACTTCTTCTTAAACCAGCTTGTAGTTTGATTATATGCGACTTCCAACTTAATTTTTCGTCTATAATTAATCCCAGGTATTTTATTTCTCTCACTTGTTCAATAGTTTCACAGTCACATATAGGTGGTATATATTGGCAATTCAGTTTATGAAATTTTAGTGTGTTATTAAATTGAAAGCCTTTCAAATCAAAATTTATAAACTTAGTTTTTGAGGCATTTAGTACCATTCTATTATTTTCGCACCATTTCCTAATTGTTATTAAATCCTCTTTCATGTTGTTCCATATACTTTCCCACTGTTTTTCCGAGTATTTAATGGCAATATCATCCGCGAAACCTGTGATTTTTCCTTTCAATGGCAAACTTAACATATCATTTATAAACACAAGGAACAAAATTGCAGCCATAACTGAGCCCTGAGGCACTCCTATTGTAACAGTCTTAGATGTACTTAAAGTATTGGACACTTTTACTTTCTGCTGCCTATTTTTTAAATATGTTTCAAACCAATTTAAGGTGTTACCTCTTATTCCTGCATATTCCAATTTCTGTAACAATATTTTATGATTCACTAAATCGAATGCCTTACAAAAATCAATAAAAATACCGGCCACTTTGTAGTTGTTATTGAAGCTACTGTAGACATGTTCTATAAAACCAGCAATTGCTCCTTCTGTATTTTTACCTTTTATAAATCCAAACTGATTAGTGTTAAAGAATTTTTTATTATTTAAATATTCCAACAGCCTGATTTTCATGCATTTCTCAACAATCTTAGTTATTACCGACAGCAAAGTAATAGGTCTATATTGCTCCACCAAGTCTTTTCTACTGAAGAGTCAGCAGAGGCTGACGGCCATGTAGTTTTAATCCTATTAGAACAATGTTATTTACGAATCCATATTTTTTCGTTATTTATTGATCATAAGTTGTGTATGAGTTGTCATTTTAATTGTTATCGCATTGCGCATTGGGTTTTCTTTTGGTTTTTTGAATATATATATAAACCTAATTTTGAAAAATAGGTGAAAACGGAAACTTCAAACTAAATATTTTAATCTATAACACTAATTAGGAATTTGCAAAGCAATTCCAACGTGCAATTCCAACATGCAATTCCATTTTTGATAAAATGCAAATCGTTTAGAAAAAATCTGTTTAAAAATGACTGTTTAGTTTGGCTATGCGTGATCGTATATCCGGTTTGAAAATAACATTGTTCTTAAGGGATTAAAACCAACATTGTCGTCAGTCTCTGACAGCCTCTGCAGACTCTTAACCAAGTAACTGGCATACAGTTTCCCACATCAGTTTTACAACCATCACATTTCAAGATCCGCAGACAACCAATGGATCAGATATCGCTTATTTTCAACTGAATCAGAGAACTTGATTAACCAGGTAACCAGTGCTCGATTTCAGGCGGAACGCGGCGGAACGGCGTTCCGGAACCTCTCTCTGTAAAAAAACTAAATTATTTGAAAACAGTTAAAATTCTTTGTCAGTGAGTTAACTTACGAGCGTGATTAAGAACATCATGTATTTAACTGATTTATTAAACTTATGTTATTATCTATTATCTATTACGGTAAATTAACTCGCAATTTATTAATAAAGCATATAATTGTAGCTCGAAGCTAACAGATAAACAGATAGACTCATCCGCCGCCGCGCACGTGCAGTATAGCTTCCTCCCCTCCAGGTTAGAGATAGACTCGTCCGTCTGGCGTCTACTCCCCACTTCGTTCATCACTAGATGCTCAGTTGCTCAGTCGTAGTCCCGTAGTCGGGAGTCCGTGTTGTCCTGTACTGTACTCTACTACGCGCTACCCACTTGCACACACGGTCTTCTTTTATTTATCTCTGTTACGTTACTTAGGTTAGTTGTGTTGAAGTTTATCAATGTATGCGAGTGTGATTGTTGTGAAATAAGATGAACAAAAAGTTAACCGATTTTTTTTACCCTCGGGTGATACTAAAAGACTGAAGCGAACCGTTGATTGTGAAGACAACCTCACGCAACCATCTTCAACGACCTTACAACTGTCAACTAGCACTGAAAAGGTAACCAGTTCAGATTCTGACGAACATCACTCTAAAGAACAAGGACAAAAGGTTGAGTGTAATGACAATGCCTTGCCAGATTGTTGGACTAATTTTCAAAAAACTGAATTTTGCGAAAAATATGACTGGTTGTTAATTAAAAATGGAAAGTTAGGATGCAGTACTTGCAAAGAAGTAGGGATCTTATCTGTTAAGAAAAAAACAGGTATGAAAATTTCAAAAGAATGGGCAAATGTTGAAATAGACAGTTATGGTGACACTAAACAGAAAAAGCAAACGTCTTTAAAGAAAAAGATTTTTGACCACAAAGAGAGTGCTGGTCATAAAGCAGCTGCTGAAATCCTAACCGAAAGTAAAGACGGAAAACTGGAGAAAACTATTTTGAGACAGAACTCTCATGAAAAAGAAATAACGGGGAAAATTTTCCGAACGGCGTACAAGGTTGTTAAAGAAAATCAGTCTTTTAACAATTTTGAAACGGAAGTTGATTTGCAAGAACTAAATGGGATTAACATGGGTCGCATTTTACACTCAGACAAAGCCTGTGCTAAAATTGCTTTGCATATCAGTAAGGAAATGAAGAAAACCTTTGTAGCTGAAATCATTAAGAATGATACAAAACTTGGTTTGATAATTGATGAATCCACGTCCTTAAGTAATAAGTCAAGTTTAATAGTATACGTTCGGTGTTCTTTGCCTAAAACTGGTATGAGTGGCTCCACTAACGTCTTTTTGGATCTAATAGAACTAGATGGCGTTACTGCTACAGCTGTTTTTGACTCTTTGATGAACTGTCTTCGGTCTAATGGAATATCTGACGTATTTTTAAGTAATAATTTAACAAGCTTAACTTGTGATGGTGCTGCTACTATGATCGGTAAGCACAAAGGCGTTGCAACATTATTTCGTGAGAAATTTCCTTCTGTTATTGTTTGGCACTGTGCAAACCATAGACTTGAGCTGTCAGTGTCAGACGTTATTAAATCTGTTTCAGGAGTTAATAGGTTTAAATCTTTTATTGACAAACTCTATGTTGTCTATCATGCTTCACCAAAGAACAGCAGGGAACTTCGAAGCTGTGCAACTCTTTTGGATACAGAAATTTTAAAAATTGGAAGAGTCTTGAGCACCCGTTGGGTGGCATCTAGTTTTAGATCTGTGTCAGCTGTTTGGACGTCATATGAAGCATTAGTCCAACACTTTAAAGAAGCTTCAAATGACCCGTCTAGAGACAGCAAAGATAAAAGTACTTTTTCCGGACTTCTTAACAAAATCACAGAAACTAATTTCATTCTAGACCTGGGATTGATGGCAGATGCTTTGCAAGAACTGTCAGAACTAAGTGAAGCTTTACAACATCGGAATGCAGATTTGAACTATGCGAACAGAAAATTGCTAATCACAGTTGGTTTATTTGAAGAAAGAAAAACAGTTCCAGGGTCCTACTCAACAATGGCTCAAGAAGCAGTAAACAACTTGTCTTTTTTCGGGGTTCCTCTCCATACAAAAGAAGGGAGATCAGACAATCAGCCGTTGAACCCCAAAATATTTTACGAGGCCCTTAAAACTTCTATTGAAACGAGACTACTTGATGACAAAGATGTTGAGTTAGCTACAACTCTTGAAGTTATGGATACCAAAACCTGGCCGACGAAACTCCCAATAACTTTTGGGGAAAATGAAATGAGGAAACTTGCTTCCAGGTTCAAACTTAACGAAAGACAGTTAATTACAGGTTTACGCGAATATATCTACTCCAGAGAGTTACCAGAAAGCCTCAATCCTGTAAAACAATCAATTGACTCGGTTGCCATTTCATCAAGTGAATGTGAAAGAGGATTCTCTCAGATGAACTTAATAATTACACCGCTGCGATCTTCACTCAACATAAGAACGGTTTCTGGCCTGATGTTTTCGAAAATTAATGGACCTCCTCTTAGACTGTTTGATCCAGAGAAGTATGTTAACTCTTGGCTGGTTTCTGGACACCACTCGGCGCTAGCTGTCAAGAGTAAGGAAAGATCAAGAGAAGGCAAATACGAAGAAAACATGATGAAGTTTTGGAGTATATTTTAAGAACAATTTTTGAAACAGTTATGTTGTATTGTTTTACTGCTTTTCATTATGTTTATTAAAAAGTTTGAGTTCAATAAAATATTTCTTTCTTTTTAACCGAATACTCCCTTTCTTACGTGGTTGGCAGTTTGACTTGTTGATTGACTGTGTTAAAGTGTTGATGTTGCTGACTGAAATTTCTTCTTACTTGATTAGTCAAAATATTTGTTTCAAGCCTTACTTTTTGAACACTAAACTATTGTTGATTGAGAACTAAAAACAGCCTAAAAATGCGTAATTTTAAACTGAAATTTTGAAAATTTTCCGAAGGCTCCCGGACCCCCCTTTTGCTGGGGGGGGGGGGGGGTATGGAATACCCCCCAGACCCCCCGGTGTGTCCGCCCTTAACAGAGTTCCGGTACCTCAATTTTTAGAAATCGAGCACTGCAGGTAACTAATGTGTGCTACTTTTCTGTGTATATGGTGATCAGATGTTATCTTTGGGGGACGGCTCGTTAGGAGTAAGAAGACAATCTTTAATGGCAGCCTATGCTGACTTGGACATAATTTTAAAGGTACTTAAAAAGGTTGATCCAGTCAGAAGTAATTGCTGTTCAAAGTTTTAAAATATTCAATACATTGTACTTATGAATAACAGAAAGTTACAAGTTATAGAGAATACTTACTGAACTCCTTTAAAAGTAGGTTTTCAAAATGTTCCCCGTTAGCTTTCTGGCAGTGTGCTAACCGGTTACAAAAGGTGGCTACTGCTTTTTGTATTTATTCTTGTGGAATAGCTTGAGCTTCCTGTGCTATCCTGTGTCTAAGATCAATCAGATCTGTAGGCTGAGTTTCATAAACTTTGTCTTTGAGGTAACCCCATAAAAAAGTAGTCCAGCAGAATTAGGTCAGGGGAACTAGCCGGCCACTCAATCGCTCCAAGTCTTCCAATCCATAGGTGACGGAATACTGTATCTAAGTATTGCCTCACTTGAACGCCATAGTGTGGCGTCTTGTTGGAAGAAACATGTTTGAAGTCAATGCCAAGACTAGCTTGTAGATTAAGAACTATCTAATTTGGGAGCATATCTTGATATTTGTTGGTATTTAAATTTCCCTTCAAGCATTCCCTATAACTTGTAACTTTCTGTTATTCGTAAGTACAATGTATTGAACATTTTTAAAACTTTGAACAGCAATTACTTCTGACTGCATCAACCTTTTTAAGTCCAGTTTGTGGCATTGTTTTCAGTTTAACTAGACCCTTAAAATTATGTACAAGTCAGCATAGGCTGCCATTAAAGATTGTCTTCATACACCTAACAGGCCGTCCTCCAAAGGTAACATCTGTTCACCATATACACGGAACAGTAGCGTACTATTACCATCAACGGAATGTCAAATTTGGTTGTGATATCTCTTGTCGTTTAAAAGTTGTAAAGTTGTCCTAAGACTTAATTGTCACCCCGTATATAGATTATGAACATGCAGCTACTATATTAATATTATTTGCTTTATTTCTATCACTGCCTTTTTTCTATCACTGCCCTATTTCACTGCTATCGCATGGCAAACTGGAGAAATAAATACTTGACACACTAACATAACGCACATTTAGTGCACTATTGGATGTGACCTCTGTTTTCTTCTTCTCTGTGCTATTGGTTAATGTAGGTATACCAGTTATTAGGTTACGTTTTCTTTCAGTTAATTTATATTCTGGGATTATATAAGTTACTACAAGAAAGATAAATTAAACTTAATTATTGAGTTTTAGCTTTGGGAATACGCTGTGTAATATAAGTTGACTGTTATATTTGAGTTTAGTTGTCAACATAGGTTTAGAAAAAAATGGACCTCAATCTGAATTTAAATTTATTACATTTTCCCCTATTTTCTGATAGATTTTGTAGTGTACCATGTGTGATACATACAACACATGCAAGAGAGATAAATCACTCTCAGATTACATTAACTCGATATTACCAATTTAGATTGTTGGTACTACGACAGAACTATGTCTCTTTAATCCTATCGAGTATGGCTCCTGTTTTTCAAAAATATGACGGATAAATGTTGTGCACAAAAAGAGGCCAATAAGGAGGAATGGAGAAATTATTTAGACAAGGACATATAAAGAAAGGAAAGCTCTTCTTTATGTTAAAAAAATCAAAAAAATGTTTCCAATCCTAAAATGATGGAAAAATATAGAATAAAAAAGCAACTTCGTAAGAAAACAGCTCAAGAAAAAAAGTCAGGAAAGACATTAGAAAGTATGATGGTTCTTATTCATAAAACCAGAATTTAAAAATGACTGTTAACAAAGTTTAACGTTTACTTCCTCACAGTCCTGTTAAAAAGCTGGCTGTACTCCAGGAGTTCATCAACGACACTAAAAAATTAAGTGTTTGTCCAATCAAGAGAAATATCATACAGGGAACGTTTTATTAAAAAGGAAAGAATGAAATAGTTCTTTATTTATGTAAAAGGAATAACATTTGTCATGAAGTTCAAGGAAAGAGGGACAAATATCTGTAAAAAAAATAAAGATACAGACACTTAGCTTGGTACAAAAAAGGCACATTTTAAGCACTATAAATGAATCATGAGAACTTGTCAAAACAGAAAACAAAAACTGTAATATTTCTAAAAGAAAATTGTATTAACTCCACCCTGACCATAAACCTGTATCAGAGATGCAACATAATTGTGTAATTTTACACATTACGTACATTTACCTTCTATTTATTATACTTGCGCTCACTAAATATTTTGAGGGTAGTGATAAAAAGCTCTTATTGTTGGGGTGTAAATATTCAGTACTTGTACAATCAAATTTAGCATATCAATAAAAAAGGTCACTAAAATAGTTTTGTTTACTTTGTAACTTATTTCTACAATTAAAATGGAAATTTTTGTCAGACAGTTTTTGTTTTCTTAACTAATACCCTATTGATAGGTTGTTTAAATTTAACCACTTAAGACTTTGAAATTTAAAGAATTAAGGCCTATAAAGCAAGGTAAAGTGAACTTGACCCTTCAGTTATACAAGAGTGTCCCGTCTATTAGATGGAAAAATAATTATTACCAAGAAAATAGAATTTTGTATCACTAAAATATAATAGGTATCGTTAAACTTCATTTACTATGAAACAAGCCTTTTTTTATTAAAAGACGTCATTCATGAATTGACCAGAAATGCTGTATCAAAATTAATACGTCAGGTCATACTTCCTCAGAGTGTCCTGTCCTTTACAGTTACAAAAACGTGTTTTAACCCATGACAGAAATATACTTTGCTTATTATAACATTGAAAGTATAAGTTATTAAACTGTGTATCACAATAATTATACTTGCATTCATTTACTTAATTTATTTAGTCTTTAAAGAAGTGAAATATTAGTTCAAATGTCCCGTCCTTTACAAAAGAATGGCTGAAAACTGCTTCAATGTATTTTTATGAGAAAATCACAAAAAAGTAGAATTTCTGACCTAACTTGAGGAAAATTTAGAATAAAAGTTTAAAACCTTCACAGTTCCACACGCGTAACAAACCTACACCTTATATATGAATATCAGCCCAAAAACTTAAAACTTTTGGATATCGGGGGTCCAAAAACTGAATTTTTTCAAAATGTAAGCATTTTTAATACTGATGTTATCTACTCAAGTGGGATATAAAATTAAAGATATTTTTCTCTTGAATCCAAATATACCATCAGATTTAAAAAAGGGCAAATAATAAGGAGCAAATACTCCCAAAACAAAAAAGAAAAATCTGAAAATAAAAAATTGGTAATAATAATAATATAAACCGCTTCAGTGGGGTATCAAACCATAAGTATTTATCTCCCAAATCACATTATATCATTGTTTTTTTGGAAGAAACAATGTTTAAGGACTCTAGGCCCCTAAATAAAAAAATATACTCCAAAACCAGAAATTCGGTAATATTAAACTAATATACTCAAGTGGAGAATCAAATTAAATGTATTCTTCAGTTAATTATTAATATACCATCAGATTTTAGAAAAGACTATGTTTATGGGCTCCATTGCTCCTAAAACCAAAATTCATGGTCAAACTGGTTAAGAATCCAAAGGCCGATCTCCCTCACGAGGCAACCTGCCGAGACACAAAAATTGGGATTGTGCCGAGACCCATATTGAGGCCGCAGGCGGAACTTTCCAACGCAAAACCATAAGCTGAATTTCACAAAAGGGGCTTTAACAGATCACTCTGGCAAGGCCTTAGGCAGAGTCTCTAGGCGAGGCCGAAGGCCCAGCTTCCTTCATGAGCGTAGCGAGTGATGGGGTTAGCACGTGAAGTGTGCAGGGGTTACTCCTAGGACAATATATTAATTTTGGACTGAATGCAATTATGTCAATGCTATTTATATTCCAACCCCGTCCATTGTATGGGTTATAGTTTTTACAATTTAAATAAGGGAATTCATTTGTTTACATTATGTCTCATATTAACTTTGTAAATTCCATGAGTGGATGGAAATACCATATGCTCAGGTAAATAGATTTATTGTTTTGACCAGTGTTTTGTATTGTTTTCAGTTTGTTCAGTTATTTTTATTAGAATATGTTTCATGGTCTTAAATGGTGTATTTAAAGTTTATCATGTTTTGTTGAATGTTGGTAATTCAAATGACACCAGTTAGACGTACCAACTTAGGTTGCAGAGCTCGCAATGCTGCAAACCAAAGATACATACGAGCAAGACAAACTGATGAGCAATGCGAAGCCAACAGAGAAATGTTTGTTTAATCCCAATCGAGCTGTGTTCAGTTACAGTGTGGCAATCGAATACTATTAACTGCCCATCATTACAATTAGGGCAATTAACATTCAACAATGATGCCAATGATAATGGCAATGAACATTGCAAGGCATTAAAGTTTTCAAATTTAACCCCCGGATTGTGTTGCGCAAGTGGAAAAGTTAAGTTGATGCCATTAGTACCACCACTAGAACTGCTACAGTCATTGGTTTTCGGAAACGGGCCAGCTTCAAGAAATTTTTTGACTCATATTCAGCAATACAATAATTGCTTTCAAATGACAATTTAAATATGCTTACAAGACAATTATGAAAGGAGTGAAGGAAGGGACTGGTGGTATTTATTTCTTAGATGCTCCAGGTGAAACTAGAAAAACCATTTTAATATTATTGGTTTTGGAAACAATTCGATCAGAAAATGAAGCTGCAATTGCCTCATCAGGTATTGGAAGGCGGTCGAACAGCGCTTTCAGCAGTCAATCTGCCGTTGAATATGCAAACAAGTGAAACTCCAATTTGCAATCTTTCAAAGAATTCTGCACTGACCACAGTGTAATACATGATAATTAGAGACGAATGCACAATGACACACAACAAATCTTTGGAGGCATTAGAATGCACAATGCAAGATTTAAGAAACAACAAAAAACTTGTTTGGTGGTGCTATGATACTTTTGGCATAAATAATGAATTTCAACAAACATTACCAATGATTCCAAGATGAACATCAGTTGAACTTAATCCGTGTTTTAAATCATCTAATTTATGAAAGTATATCAAACCACTTGAATTAACATGAACATACGAGTAGAGTTACAAAATGACCGATTTAGAGAAATGTTTTCAAAACAACTGCTCGACATTGGTAATTGCAAAATTCCTGAGTTGATGCATCGTCAGGATAAATTACATTCCCTAAAAATGTTGTCAATTTACTGAATCTAAGGCTGAACTCATCGAAATGGTATTCCCAAACCTTGCACAGAATTACTATGATCTGGTTTCGTTGAGCAAACTTGTTATATTTTCTACAATAAATGTTGATGTTAAAGAAATAAATGTTCAAATTCAAAATAAGATAGCTAGCGATCTGAAAACATGCAAATCAGTTGATTCTGTCACCAACACAGATGATGTTGTCAACTATCCCACAGAATTTTTAAATTTACTTAAATTGCCTGGTTTACCACCTCATAATCTGCAATTGAAATTTGGTGTGATAATCATTATGTTGCGGAATACTAACCCAGCAAGGCTTTGTAATGGTACTAGGCTTACAGTGAAAAAATTAATGAACAATATAATTAAAGCCAACATTTTGAATGGAAATTTCAAAGGGGAAACTGTTTTGATCCCATGTTCTTCCATTATTCTTAACGACATGTCATTTGATTTTAAACGATTAAAATTTCCTATCCAAATGCATTTGCCATGTCTACTTAAATAAATTACAGAGGCAATCGTTATGTGTATGCGGCATAAATCTCAAAATCCACGTTTGTCACAATGGGCAATTGTATGATGCCTGTTCTCGAGTTGGAGCACTATCATCATTATATTTTTATGTCCCAGAAAAAAAAAAAAACTAAAAAATGTTGTGAACGAGAAAGCATTGCAACAAATAATTTTTATTTGAACATTTTTTATATTTATTTATTCTAATTTAAATTGAATACTCATGAATAACACAGGGGAACACCTGTCAAGTCAGCTAGTAATAATAAATAGTTGGGATTGAGTGGAAAAGAAGACTTTATAGTCTTGGCTATGTCCATAATAAAGGCAATTTTCGTTTCATTTCATGCTCATCAGTTAGTTAAATATTTTACACTTAAGAGAGTATAAATAGTAGACTATTCATACATACATTGAGCTTTTCTGTCATGGACTTAAGCCGCTGAATGAACTCATTCGTTGACCATGCTCCCTCCGACAACTGCTGCAGGTTTTGTGAAAGTTTTTCTGAAAGAAATACATTGATTTAGTACTTAAATTGACTGTATTCTTATTAATTAAATGAGGATTTTAACAACATCTGTATTTCACCAATCACAGTCAATAAGAAAAAAGACATTGTGACAATAACATGGCTTCCTTATACTTTATCCTTGGAATACTTTACTGAAACTTAAAATTTAATATTTATTTAAGCAAATTAATAATGCTTAGTTCCAGTAATACAGGGAGGACCCGAAGCTTCTAGGTGTGAACCGAGGAAACAACCTGATTCTTAACTTGCATAGGTAATGATTCTGTGTACTTCGATTACTTTAAGAAATAAATAAGTATAAACAATAATAATTTTCAATAATACAGTCATGTAAACAGGTATTTATATGACAGTCAATTCTTTCATAAATGATGAATATAAATACTGTATTCACAAATTTACTTATTGTTTAAAAAATACACTCAGTATGAAAATTACATACAACAATCAAAAGTCTCATATATTACATAGGAAACTTCCTCAATACTGTGTTATGTCTGAAGATGACACAGCTTTTATATATGTATATATAAAAGTCATTTACCACTCATCACAATTTCTCTAAAAATATGTCCAATTGACTTGACATTTTGTACATAGGTTTATCTTGGCCCCTAGAGGCTCACTAAGAAAGGATTTTCCTCTCAGGACTCCGTCCCACTGGCCTCCAAAATTCTCATGGTATTTTTATGGAGCTATATTAATTGATCTATTTATTTGATTAACATCTGTCAAATAAAAACAAATTGAAAACATTAAATTGTGGTAGGCTAAACTTTTAAAATAGTGGGGAAATACAGTTTAACTGAAAGCTTGATGCACATTTTGATTATATAATCAAATTCATTATTATGCCTGCTGAAGTGGGCAGATACAGCTAGTTTAATAAATTCAAAAAAAGTATACAAAATTTTATTGGATGTACCTGACTCAATACATACATAGAATTTTTAAACAAATATCAGCTGATAGCCTAAAGCAGCTACTTTCCAAAATTAAGTGTTTTGATATTGTTTTTGTAGATTTAGTCTGAGATAAACATGGCTGAAGTTCAATTATCTTTAAAACATCGAAAATGGCTTTGGAAGACTGAAAATCTTCTAGAGGTGCAGAGGAAGTGGCAAATGGAGTTTGGAACACAACTGCCGTCAGTATTAAGGATCCAAGACTAGTTTGAAATGTATGGGACAGCGATGAATGTAAACTAGAAACGCTTTGGTAAAAAGAAAACCTCTTCAAGCAAAGAAAAATTAAATGTCAATGTGATCTTTCAGTTATTTACTCAATATCCTGAAAAATCAAAAAAATAAAATTTTTTACCCCAATATGTTCAACATATAAGTATTTTAAAACACACAACACGCCACGATTTGTATGTGTATAATAGCTGTATTCAATAAAATGTATTTGTTGAAAATGTGTATACGTACATTTTTTTAGACAACCTGTATGTATATAATTATTTGATTTTTAGTACTGGTACTACATAACAAATCTACTTCAGTTATTTTTAGGGATGAAAAATAATGTAACAACAACAATTAGCAATTGTTGAAATGGTTTCCATTGACGTGGACACTACTGGAGAAGTCTCGGGTGTCCATGTTGGATGGTAGTCAAAGTTCAGACGTTGTGTAGGGAAGAGAACTGAGTGGCAGACTTGTCAGTTACATGAAAATCAGACCAACAGTACGTGGTTCGGATTCCACGTAAAGCTGTAGGTCCCATATTTGCCCTAGCTATTGGGGTATTAATAAATACCGGACCAAAATATTGACATCTCAAAGTTAAAGTTCACATTTTATATAGAATATTTCTGCAAGAAATTGAATAAATCTAACCAACATCAAAACAATTACTTCCGAAAAACTAAATCTTTACCCAAAGTATAATATAAACATACAGAAGCGAAGGTCGGTGGTATTACTTGCAACCAAGCGATGCTATCGAACCTAGCGGTGAGGTTGCAAACAACTTTTCAATTACTAAGTAAACTGCCGTGCTATCTAGGGGAGAAATGGCGTAGCTCTGAGACACGTCGACTACGAGTGCTAGCGTCCAGCCGGTTGCATTTCTCTCAATCATTACACCAATTCAACAGCTGTATATCTGAACAAAATCTAAAAAATGTATCTAATCTAAGCTAACCAAACCATCTGTTACACGAAGTGTGGAGTTTGTTAAAATGTATTCTCTATATAGAAAGTCATAGACGTATACAATTATTTTCCATATTATTGTTTTATACTATAGTGAATAGTTATTGTAATAGAAATTATGGGAGTAACTACCAATTATTGTGTTTTAAACTCTTTCAAATATCACATTTACAATAGTTCATTGTAATCATTAATCATTAATTTTACTATAGGTTCTATTTTATCGTTGACATTTCTTAACAGAATTCATTAGTAAATTAATAATACCACACGTAGATTTCAATATATAATAATGTATTACATAAACAAACTATTTTGATTGATACAGATTTTTATATAAATAAAATATTTATAGTTATATAACCAAAGAAAAAAATTAATTAGTTCAAAACTTCATATTATACATTACAAAATATCGGAAAAGATTCGGAGTTAACAGCAGTAACCAAAAAATAAAAATAAATGCATAACAAATAAAATAGCCCAGTTGATTTTAAGAAAACCTTAGTAGCAGAATCAATTCGAAGCCAACAATAATATATATTATTGGACTAAACATGATAGGAAATATGTCACCGGGAAGTTTATTTATTTATCCATATCTAGATTATTTCTCCCTTTATTATCGAATCTCTATCCCAGCGCTTTCTTGCTCAGACCTTTTCCACCACTAACATTAATACGAAAACAAGTTAAGGTTATTTCGTATTATTAATAAAATTGGTCAGTAACAAATTATATATTTTAGAGACATAATTATGTCTCATTTCAAAATAATTTAAACACAATATTAAACGAAAGTGGGCTTTCTTGTAAGTCTATGCTTGGATAGTCCAGGCTAATTAATTAAAAAAGGATTAATTTGCTAAATATTAATACCCAATTCAATGTAAACCACAGCATATATGACAATGAGCAAATACAAATTGGCCAAATAGTTAAATTTATTTCTGTTGTAGTTTAGTTATATATTTTTTTAAAATAAGCTTTAAATAGTTTATTTATATCACTAATTAAATACATAAATTACTTTGTTATTTATTAACTTGAGTTTGAGAGCTGTATTAAATTACTTTTATAAGTTTCATTAGACATGTTATATTATATTACTCAATTAAAAGTTAATTGGATTACAATGAAAATTTAATGTTAAAATCTAGGAGGCTGTGTCGTCACTTTTTTCTTCTTGAATTGCGTCTCTCTACTTATCTCATCCCCACCCCCATTTACTCGATCATTCATGGAGGGAAGTGTTGAACTATTTTGTAATTAACTTTATACCTAAAATATTTTAGTGATATTGTTGAAACTTTAGTAAAACCGAGCGTAAAATTATTCTAAGATTGTTAATAAGCCTATTGAAACATGAAATTTCAATACAACGCTGACTACAAAAGTGGTAAGACATCCTGTACTTTTATTTCTAGAACATTTTACTTTGGGCTCATCAAGATGGCGGGAGGATTACGTAATCTGTCTAGGGGTGGAGATTTTCCATCCACAATACGAAGTTTTTAACTATTGTATGTTATTCCTTCTCTCTTTACTTATAGTTTAGGTATTAAAAAAGCGTATGTTTATATTAGTATTTATTTAACAATATGTATTTTGACATAATAAGTTGTTTAAACAGTTAGTTATATCTTATTACATTGATTGTTGCAAATCTGATCACAAAAGGTATGGAATTCAAACTGTAAATTTAAAATTTACGAACCAATTTGATTTGTTTCTTACGTCCAATGGAACATCTATTATTTTATACTAAAATGTAAAAATAAATATTTATATTATAATAGGCTACAAATTAGGCTTACTTTGATTACTTAAACGTAGCTTATGTATTATTAATTTTATTTGAAATGCTTGTTTGTAAGTTTTATGCTATTAAATAAACTTACTGAGGTTTCTGTAAGTAGCCCTACCGTACATTTGAAGGTGAAACTTAATAATTTTCAATAGAACGTTTATTACAATTTAATATGTTATTTTATTCAATATAAAGTTTATACTCAGCTGCCAATAAGTGTTAGTAGACTTTAATTAGTTTAAAAGTCAACCTGTTACAATCAATATTATTCTTTGAACCTAGTTTTATATTATATCAACCTAGGTCTAAATAATACAGATAAATACATAATATTTGTATACTCCGAAAAATTCAGTTTATTTTTCGGCAGGTTATGTTAATTTGGGATAGGTCAACTAATTAAGTTGACTAATATACAACTTTAAAATTAGTCAAACACCTGATATTTAAATTGTTAACTTAACATTTTTTTTAACTTCCAGAAGAGCCTGTTTCAGCATTTTTTAAACTAACGTGGTTGTTGCCAAAGAGATTGTGGTTGTGTGGTTGTAGCAAAAAAGATTTTAATATTTAAGAACTTACAAGAATAGGTTTTTGAAAGGGTTTCAGTGTCCAGATATCTATAACTACTAGATCTGCTAGGGTTTCTTTTAGCAAGTTTTGTCCACCACTTTGAAAATGACTACATGGATTAATTTCATTGTTATAGGCCTATTAAAAAATATTCCATAACAATGATTAATATAAATAAAAGTACTATGAAGTTAAAAACTATTGCTATTTACGTATTTTTAGGTTGTAATAAATTTCAAACCGAGTACCCTTTAACTTTTTTATTTAAATTATTTCACACAACATGTTTCAACTTAATAGTCATTTTCAAGCGATATGAATGACCATTAGGTTGAAACATGTTGTGTGAAATTATTTAAATAAAAATTTTAAAGGGTACTCAGTTTGAATTTTATTACATCCTAAAATTAATGTACGTCTGACACTTTCTCTACAGCAATGTTATTAGATAGAAGAAGGTAGAAAGACAACTCTTTGCTACTCTATTGGTTTCATATCAACATTAGTAATAAGGTATATTTTGTATTTTAATTAAAACGGAAAATTATGAAATTCGCTTCAATAATTTACAACTTTATAAGGAATAAATATGTACCAACCTGCATTCTGCATATGCAAAAAAACGTAATTTTAACGAGTATGTATTGAAGCTGATAAATACACACCACGTCTTGACATATGTATTTTAACACTTTACATACACTTTAACCCAAGACACAATATATTGGTAGATTATTCCAACTTGCACATATATCACAACACACAAACTGGCTTCACAAGAATACAAATTTATTTTGATAAAATAACACATACACAGAAATAAAGTAATAATAAATAAATCACAATCACTTTAAAACATTTGAGAGTAATAAAAATCATTGCTACTTATGTCAAAAATAAGTATATTTGACAACTGGCCTTGCAGACGTTACGATTTGGTGCTTCTTGTGTTACTGGTAATAATATAAGCTGTGCTGTAGGAAGAGTGGTGTTGAAGAGTGGGGAGGGAGTTATATTTGAATTCAATTCTTTGTACAACTATATATGTGGTTGATAATGTTGGGAAACAGACTCAACCCAACGGCCCCCTGCTCATTTATAGGTCAAGCAAACATAAATAAACATTTACAGTACAACTGGAATAAATTTCCAAAAAGTATGTTATGCTTAAACAGTAAACAATTTTAAAAAAAATATTTATATGCTCGTTTGTTTTTCTTTAATCTTTGAGGGAAATACTCCAAACCATTAGAGATTTATAACTGTATGTATCAGTTTTGTTAACACGATAAAAACAAAACTGTTAAAATACCGATCGGCAGAACAAAGCATGAATTTAATGAACATTTATTTTAACTAACCCATCCTATATTTTTAAACATACAAATTTACATGTTCACACATGAGAATCAGTTGGTTAGGTGGATAAGTCCTACTTTATGTGTATAGGTGAGTGTGTCAGTGTTACTATACGTTTATGTATGACGGGTAGGTGGGTCAGTACAATCGTACGTGTATCAATAGATCACTGCTACTGTTCGTGTAAGGGTGGGTGGATCAGTACCATTTTACGTGAATGTATGATGGGTGGGTGGGTCAGTACCACTGTACTAGTTAGCATGAATCACTGTCACTGTTCGTGTATGGGTGGGTAGGTCAGTACCACGGTAAGTGTATGAATGAATCTCTGCCACTGTTCTTATACTCACTGCCACTTTTCGTGGATTGGTGGGTGAGTGAACAAGCATGGGCGTGTATGGGTGCGCGGGTTGGTCAGTACCACTGTACGTGTACAGGTAGATGGGTGGGTAAGTACACCTGTATGGGGGTGCGGGTGGGTCAGTAGGCTACCACAGCTCGTGTATGGGTGGGTAGGTCCATGTATGTATGATGTGTGGGTGGGTTAGTACCAACCACCATATGTGTAAGGATGATTCACTGCCACTGTTCGTGTATTGGTGGGTGGTGAGTAAACCTGTGCGTGTATGGGTGCGATGGTTGGTCAGTACAGTTTAATTCTTATAATGGTAGACTAGGGCTAAGGAAGCGGAGGTAGGCGAGGGGCAAAGAAGATTATTGTAAAGGGCGTCTTACAAACACTCGCTCTAATTATGTTACTCCATGCAGTTTAGGACTGAATTCATTAGTTTAGGTTAGTAGTGCGTACAGGAAGGTGGGTGGGTGTGTAAACCTCTGCGTGATTGGGTGTGTGAGTGTGAGTGGGTCAGTACTGCTGTATGTCTAAAGGTAGGTGATGGGTGAGTACACCTATGCGTGTATGGGTGCGCGGGTGGGTCAGTAAACTGTACGTGTACACTTGGATCACTGCCACGGTTTGTGTATGGGTGGTAGGGTCAGTGTTACTGAACGTGTATTACAGATGTGTGGGTGGGTCAGTACCATTGTACGTGTATGGATGGATGACTGCTACTATTTAAGTATGGGTAGTAGGGTCGGTGTTACTGTACGTGTATGTATGATGTGTAGGTGGGCCAAAATCATTGTACGTTTATAGAAAGGTGGTTGGATGAGTACTGAAGTATGTGTATAAGTGGATGGATATGAGTCAGTACCACTGTACTTGTATATGTAGGTGGTTTGGTGAGTACTACTGTATGAGTATAGGTGGTTGGTTATGAGCCAGTACTACTGTACGTGTGTCGGTAGTGGATGGGTGAGTACATTTGTATGGGTACTTGGGTGGGTCAGTACCACCATTCGTGTATGGGTGGTTGGGTGCGCACACTTGTGCGTGTATGGGTGGACGGGTTGGTCAGTAGGCTACCACAGTTCGTGTATGGGTGGATAGGTCCGTGTATGTATGATGTGTAGATGAGTCAGATTCAATGTACGTTTATAGGAAGGTGGTTGGATGAGTACTGCTATACGTGTATATGTGGGTGGCTATGAGTCAGTACCACTGTACGCTTATAGGAAGCTGGTTGGATGAGTACTACTGTACGTGTATAGGTGGGTGGATATGAGTCAGTACTACTGTGCGCGCATAGGAAGGTGGTTGGATGAGTACTGCTATACGTGTATATGTGGGTGGCTATGAGTCAGTACCACTGTACGCGTATAGGAAGGCGGTTGGATGAGTACTACTGTACGTGTATAGATGGGTGGATATGAGTCAGTACCACTGTACGCATATAGGAAGGTGGTGCATATATGAATCAGTACAACTGTTCGTGTATAGGAAGATGGTTGGATGAGTCCTACTATACGTACTTAGGTGGGTGGACATGAGTCAGTACCACTGTACGCGTATAGGAAGGCGGTTGGATGAGTACTACTGTATGTGTATAGGTGGGTGGATATGAGCCAGTACCACTGCACGTGTATAGGAAGGCGGTTGGATGAGCATTGCTGTATGTGTATAGGTGGTGGATATGAATCAGTACAACTATACTTGTATAGGAAGGTGGTTGGATGAGTCCTAATATACGTGTTTAGATGAGTGGATATGAGTCAGTACCACTGTACGTGTATAGGAAGGCGGTTGGATGAGTACTACTGTATGTGTATAGGTGGGTGGATATGAGACAGTACCACTGTACGGTATAGGAAGGTAGTTGAATGAGTCCTAATATACGTGTTTAGGTGAGTGGATTTGAGTCAGTACCACTGTACGTGTATAGGAAGGTGGTTTGATGAGTACTACTGTACGTGCATAGGTGGGTGGATATGAGCCGGTACCACTCTACGCGTATAGGAAAGTAGTTGGATGAGTAGTAAAATACGTGTCTAGGTGGGTGGATATGAGTTAGTACCACTGTACGCGTATAGGAAGGTGGTTGGATGAGAACTGCTGTATGTGTATATGTGGGTGGATATGAGTCAGTATGTATGCGTATAGGAAGGTGGTTGGATGAGAACTGCTGTATGTGTATAGGTGGGTGGATATGAGCCAGAACCACTCTACGCGTATAGGAAGGCGGTTGGATGAGAACTGCTGTATGTGTATAGATGGGTGGATATGAGCCAGTACCACTGCACGTGTATAGGAAGGTGGTTGGATGAGAACTGCTGTACGTGTATATGTGGGTGATTATTTTCATATTTACTTATGTTATACTACAATGTATATAACAATTCGTTGTACATTTTAATATCTTTATTTGTAATAAAATGTGTAGATTTGAGGAGGTAGTGTTTTGACATATCCTGTAAAAGTCCTTCAAACCTTTATTATTTTTCATGACATGAAAATGGAATTTCATTGTAGTAGTTTCTTCGCACTACGATTCCACTTTTTGCGTTAAAATGCACATTGCCCAGGCTACATTTTAATTACGTTATTGTTTGTTCCAGGTTCAGTTGTTGATGACGTGTTGTATCGACTACTTGTAAGTATTGATTTTCCAAATTTAATTTTACCAAAAGAAGGAAACATTTCAAACAAGAGTTTTAATACAATTTCTTGCAATTTTACTTGCGGTGATCCTTATTTTATTGCAGTATAAACTTTTGATACTTATTTACAGTAAATTTTCTTAATATGCAATATACATTTGCACTTCCCGATGTAAGTTTGCCAATGAAAAATCTTATATTTTATTCTGCAATCCAACCTACTTAACTTATAAATTTCTTTATTTTTAAAGAAACATCATCAGTTGACAAATTTCGTACGTTTCTGGCTAATATATCCATTAAAAATAACTTCAAATAACCGTAAAAAATTTCAAAACATTAATAATCGAAGTTGTTGTAAATTTCACCACTTCCTTCCTGAATACTCATGGTAAGTCTTAAATAATTAGCTTAGGCCCTGTTTATTTTATTTACTTTTTTGTATTTCTCAAGTTCTATTTCCTCATGGTCGACTAGAGACCATGTAAGCAAGGCAAGATAGACGAGGCCGGTGGGTGCTGTGAGGGCCCGGCTCAGCCACAGAGTGTCATAGCCCTGACTCAGGAGCAGAGAGCCAGTGTGGCGGCCGAGTATCCTCACAGTGGCTCATACACGCGTTGCTATTCCAAACTCATAATTTTTGATGAAATATTTCGAGTCCAGGTCAAAATCGTCTGGTTGTCTTGTTTTGGCCTTTATATTTATGAGTGCATTTGGTTGAAAAACTTAACATAGTTTAATAATATTAAAAACAACAACAATAAATGCAACTAAACTTGCATTAATTAAGTGTTGAAATGTTTTTATAATTTGCAAGTAAATATACTCAACCTAAATTATCGCTCATAAATAATCTTAGAGTAGGTCTTGACTCCACAAACTGTGGTGTCTTTATTGTTGTGCTTTTTTTGTATATGTTTTCAGAGGGGAATTGATTAGGTTTTTTAAATTATTCCTTTTTTATTTTTAATTAGAAATCACAACGCATTAAAAATTAATAGGATAAAATTAGTTAGAATTAGGTAGAATTTGACTTTTTTTTTAATTAGTCACATTTGATATACACTTTTCAGTTTAATATTTTGCTATATATCAATAATAACATTGCAATTAAAAAACACATTTATTTTAAATATTTTTTTCAATTACAGTTTTGAGTAAACATTTCATTTTTATTATTAGGAGAGCGATTTCAGGAGTGATCTTCTCGACTCGACGTAGACCTTCAAGAACTTCAACATATCATCATTAAGTAGTAATTTTAAAATTAAATTTTTTTTCAAAACAATTCACAACATAAAATCTATTTTACAATTTTTTAGAAAATAATTAATTTTATTAGTTATTAGGAGAGCGATTTCAGAAATGATCTTCTCGACTCGACGTAGACCTTCCAGAACTTTTATAAATCATTAGGCTGTAATTTTAAAATACATATTTTTTTCAAAAAATGAACTATATAAAAATCTCTCTTTTCAACAACAGTTTTTAGAATTGATTTAGATAGGAATGGGGGGAGCGATTTCAGGAATGATCTTCCAGACTCTACGAGACCTTCCAGAACGTCCATGGTACTGTGCGCATGTTTTATTTATTTTTTTGCATGATAGGTTAAGCATTTTTTAGCTACCGCGTCGGTAAAAATCAATACTCAGTGCCACTAAAATTGTAATTTAAAGATGTATTACATTGTTGTATCACGAACAGGTCATAGAGAGACAAACAGTATTGGTCAGGGGAGGATTTTGGGGGTGATTTTGTTCATTTGATTTCAGATATCAGCACATGACTACAAACTAGTCAACTGGCCACAAATGATCATAAATTGTTGGTAAGTATCCATTATTCATTATTTTTTTAGTTTTAGCAATAAGTATTTATAATTAGATAATAAATATAATGACAGGAGACAACTGTATATCATTGGTGTGCAAGTTTAAACATAAATTTATTGATAATTTCCCGGTAAGTCTATGTTCAGTTGTGTCTATCCACTTTTGCACAGATGATAAACAACAATAAAATGAATATAACTCAGTGGCAACAATGCTTTATAACATGTGTTATAAACAATCATCAGTTCTAGTTACATCAGTGTTAGTAGCTTAGGAATTAAGTAACCTTGATAGAAATATAGGTATGAGTTGATGAGCAAAGGAACTCATCCATCAACAATGAGGTTATTTATTTTGTTCAACAAACTTGCCTCACCAACTGGTTTGGGAGCTCTTTCAATATGTCAGGAATTATATGGTTGGGTCAATTTTATCATTTAGGTATTACAACAACGTGGGCAAAGTTGATGTATAGAGTTTGTGTTACAATGTTTATATTCAAGTTAGATTTTGTGGTGATTGAGATATGTAGCACATAGTATCTGTACATCACTACTGCTTCAAGGCAAGGCTGTGAGACCAATGGACATATCTACAACTCAGTATCAGACTACTGAATATAACAGGACTATCTGATAAAAAAAAATCAATATTACCTGATCAATTATTATAAATTATATTTACAAATATCTTGGACACATTTATAAATATACTTTTGTTCACTCAACATAAGGATCTTTTTCATTTATTATTTTTTTTTAATAAGGTATAATTTTTAAAATAATTTTTTAGGTGATAAGGATCACCTAGTATTTTTTTCTATGGGGCTCCTACACCCCGTCAATTCACATACTGGCTATAACACCAACCTGTTGAACTCTCAAGTTTCCAAACATGCAACACTTGAGAAATGGGGCTTAACTGGTTGATTGTGACTTTAGTAACAAAGTCAATAACTATATGCTGCTTCCAGCATCCTTGGAAACATGTCATCATTATTATTTCAGTGTTACTAGTGCGTTTGTTACAAACATATGATTTGTTAACAAACTTAATATTTGTTACATTGATTGTAAACTAAACCACTTGTTAAAATAACTAAGTTAAAATAAATACTGTCCAAATTTCTAATCGTGCTTTGAATTCCAGATGTAAACAACGCCGCCTATAATGTATGGGCGGTGTCACCTGAGGCGTTCCTGCACGATATAACACACATCAAGGTACGTTTGAGAAACAATAATTAAGTATAAAAAAGTATAATAAGTAGGCTTCTCATCACGAAATTAATAACTCTGTTTGAAAATATTTGTTTTTAATATCTAAAATAATTATCAAGCCAATTTACTTGAATACAAATAAATATGTATTGTCTGATTGATTAAAACATCCATTAATATACGTTTTTAAAACTAATAATACATATTTATAATCTGTATAATTCAGTTACTGTAATGATGTGTCTTTTAATTTCATTTTCAATTGCATGTCTGTACATTAAATTAAATGTTGTACTGGGTAGTAAAATACTATTGTTTTCTAACAACATACAAGCAGCTTCTTTTAAGTTCTCCTTTTCCAATTGTGTTTCTTTATTTACTGTACTATACTTGCTCAACACTTCATGTTCAGTATTTCAAATATGCTCAGTTTATACAGAATGACTTTCTTTTTTTATATTTTTTAGTTAATCGATTTTCTTTTCAACTGGTAATGAATTAATTATTGTTCCATACACACGGTGCTTCATAAAAAATCGTATTTTATTTTGTTCTTCAGTATATAACTTTGTTGATTTTTGGAAATTGACTAATTATGAATTTAGATATTAAGTCGAAATATGTCGAGAAAATTATTTTATTAAAGTAATGAGAGTCCTATTTATTATACTTACTTATTTATATTTCAAACCAGAATAATTAGTCGAGCTCCAACTAACCAAATTAACGATTATCCGAATCGCTTTGAGAATGGCATAAAAGAAACATTAACATTTTGAAGTTTTTAGATTTTTAAATTTCCGTATGAAAAACTGAAAAGCTAACAACAACGCACAGAAGTATTTTCAATGTTTAAGGTTTGTCTCATCACATTTCAAAATACATTCAGTAATTAAAAAAAAAGACCGTTTGTTTACAAAAATCCTACTATCCGAATTTATTTACCACCCGAATGGAGTATGGTCCCAATTCATTCTGATATTTAAAATTCTACTGTAGTGAAAATGATACACCATTGATTTTTACAATTATTTTAAATTAATTTTAATAAGTACAATATGTGATGAGATTATAAACTACTCTCCGGGACTTTCTCTAAAGTATAAGAGTGAGCTCTTAATCTAAAGGGCTGAGTGAGGGAACAAAATGCCACTCCTAGATTTGTGGCGATTGCTGTTAAAATTGCATAGACTAACTTGTTATGAAAAACTTTCGTAATTGTATAACTGTAACCCCAAGTAAATACAGAGTTCCATCCAAACACCTATAATTATATAAATTATACATAAAATACATTTTTAGATAGTATTTTACGTCTACGCAATTATATAGTTAGTTTAATTTAGAGAAGTCTTAAAATAATTTCATATAAATTTGTTATGCATGAAAATCGTTCCCATTTCCCCCTTATATTTATTTATGAATGAAATGGTATCCTTCTTTAATTGACCTTAAAATTGACGAAACTTATTTTCCCGTTTTGTTTGAAGATCCTGAGCCAAGCCGCCCGTCCTGCGCCAAGCCGCCCCTCTTGCTGCTGCTGCTGAAGACTTCTAGAGTGTTGGTGCCATACTCGAGTGAGTACAAGTTTTCATTAAAGTGGCACAGATTATTGATAGTGTTGCGTTAACTAGCGAGTTAGGCAGGTAGTTAACTGTTGTCTGATGACAGAAGGGAAGACCAAGAAGACACGTAAGTAAGGTGCAGACAGGTGAGACAGTCTGCGGCCCTCCCCCGAGGGAGGGTGTAAACACCTGCTCACTCTGAAACACTTCTTTACACAACTGTGCAGTGACAATATATTACATTTAATATTAGCTGAAAAAACGATATAATGCGAGTACCATTGTATTGTAATAACGCCATTTAAATGGCTCTGAAATATACAAAACAGAAAAGATTGTTCGAAAAAAGATTGTTCGAAAAAAGATTGATTCGCAAACCAAAGATAAACTCTCAACATAAATTATCAATTGTTAACATTTTGTTATCGCGATATTTTGTACCATCCTGGTTGGTATTCTGGTGGTATATTCTGGTGGTACAAACTGGGTATATGATACAATTCACGTAATAATTTATGTTGTAAATTTATTATAAGTTGTTAGATAATGTTTCATATTTACTTTTACATGAGGGAGTGGTACTACTTAATACAGGATTATTGGGTCAACTGATTACAGCTTCATAAAATTTTTTAAGTTTTCAGTGTTTTACTTCTCCTTCTTAAATAATTATAAAGGTGAAGAAGAAAAGTCCAATTACTAGCTACAGAAAACCCTGTCATTTAGGTTTGAATGTTTTTAAGAAATAAAAATGTCAATTCCTGCAGAATAAAATTCTGTCGAGCTAACTACAAAAAAAAAAAAAAAAAAACATTCTCAGTATTTTAAAAATCAGTAGATATTTCGTTGATAATTTATTAGATTATATAAATTAAATGATTATTACCTCGGATTGTACTCCTGTACTATCAATAAGCTAAATTATTAAAAATATATTTAATAATTTACATAATTTTAAACATTCAACCCAAAACAATGTCTCTAAGAGCTGTTCGTTCAACTGACCATCACGTGCCTCTGGCAAGTTATTTATTTTGCTTACATTTTTTTACTTTACACTTTCAGTGAAAGTAAAGCTTGTTTATTTTTTATTCGTTACAGGTTGATAGTTAATTTAGTAGAAATTATGACTAGAAGTATTAAGTCATTTTATTTTATACTTAAAATCCACGCAAGCTGTGGAACACTCACTAAAAATTTTAGATTAATAACACCTTACTAATTATGACTAGAAGTATTAAATCATTTTATTTTATACTTAAAATCCACGAAATCTGTGGAACACTCACTAAAAATGTTAGATTAATAACACCTTACTAATTATGACTAGAAGTATTAAATCATTTTATTTTATACTTAAAATCCACGCAAGCTGTGGAACACTCACTAAAAATGTTAGATTAATAACACCTTACTAATTATGACTAGAAGTATTAAATCATTTTATTTTATACTTAAAATCCACGCAAGCTGTGGAACACTCACTAAAAATGTTAGATTAATAACACCTTACTAATTATGCTACTTATTACATGTATAAAACGTTCAGTACAAATAAATCAATCTTAGAAGCCCCTAATTAAAACTGTGCCGAGTGACATCACTATTAATTATTGATGTAGTGAACAAATTTAATATATTAAATATTTCAATTCATTTGGCCGATAATGATTTGAGAGATTAAGCTGTTTTCGGATTTCATTCATAACGTTTTTTTATATTATAACTATGTTACGCTTGTTTATGTTTAAGGGTTTTAGTTTTGCTGGTTTTGCTTTGTCGTTGGTTGGATGTTCTGGTCTGGTTTAGCTTTGTTACTAGCTGGATTATTTGGTCTGGTTTAGCTTTGATACTGGCTGGATTTTTTGGTCTGGTTACTTTGTTACTGGCTGGATTGTTTGGTCTGGATTTCCTTTGTTATTGGTTGAATTGTCTGGTCTATATTTCTTTTGTTATTAGTTGGATTGTTTGGTCTCGTTATGCTTTGTTTATGTTGTTGGGTGGGTTATCTCCTTTGGTTTTGCTTGGTTGTTGATTGGATTGTCTGGTCTTGTTTTGTTCAGGGTTATATTGTGTTATATGGATATGATTGGTTGATTGTTAGGTTGGTCTCCTCTCCGTTTACATTTCTGCTGGTTGGTTATATTGTTTTCTCTGCTGGTTATTTTTTGTAAGTTTTATTCTCAGTATTCTGTTTTTTTATTTTTTTAAAATTTGAAATGCCGAAAATACGCTTATAAAATACTCAAACACCTTTAGCCTTACAAGTAGAGAAAGATTTTATTAGTTATTTTGCACACAGTAACTTTATAAATCTTTGTTATTTCAATTTACTAGCGTCAAATAGCTTGTTATGTAAATTTAGTCGCAGAAAAGTGAAACTTGTACTGTATATTAACATTTCTTAAAATATAACAATTTATTTACAGACGGACTAATTGACTACTATTTTTATTATTATTATTTTTAAATTTAAAGTAGGCCCTCCATCCTCTAACTCTCGTGACAGTTGGACAGTTGGTTGTTTTTATCAAAGGTGTATTTTGTTGGTGAATAAAATTGCTTGTCATGAGGTAAGTGTTAAGGTTAGTAATAAGCTCAGAGACATGTCACACACGTAATGGGCATTCACAGTAAAAAAAAAAAAAAAAAATAAAAAAATGTACACTTTATTGTTACGAAAAATTGTGTTTTATTAAAAAATTTATGAAGAACGAATTGCACGTTCCTTCAAAAATCTTCACATACCAAAGTAAAATGGTTTTAAAGACTAAGTTAAAGGACTCAAATTTACAATACTATATTTGGTGGTAAGTACAGTTGTTTAAGTGTAGCATTAAGTGTAATGTACAGTCCCTGGGAGAGCCACCAGTGTGCAGCCAGGTTTGTTCGAACGTCCGATATAGTAAACATTTCAAATATCACTTTTAAGAAACTCAGAGCCATTTTAGTCTCAAAGTGATTACATTTTTACTTGAAAATCTGTAACATTTCTCTTTAAATTTTAGTAACATTAAATTTCTTAAATTTATTTCTAAAGTGAAAACTTCACCCAATGGTGATTTCCATTAAAATGGCATACCAAAATACCAGGTTTTGCAGATAGCAAAAATAAAATATTTCAATTTTGTATTTATACTTATTAAAAGAGTTTACATTTTGAAATGTATTTGGTGTTTCAGAGTTAGCAGTAAGATAATCCAAAATCGGTATCTTCTTCCCCCGTGGGCAGAAAATATCCTTGGATCCTCTTAAGGTGTTATATGCTATGTATAATTTGTGGTTTACCTGAGTGTTGATTTTATACGGCCATTGTCCCACCCCCGCGGGTGGGAAATGACCTGTAAATCACTTTCAGAGTAAACGTTGTTTAAATATTGCATTTGTTCATTCACAGCTCAAGGCCTTTGGAAAGAAGACCGATAATTGTTGATAGTTTGACAGTTTTTACGAAGCGAGAAGAAGACAAAGAAGAAAGAAGACATCTCAAAACTACAGGTGAGTTTCATTCATGACAAGGTTTGTCCATCCCCAGGGTGATGTACTCTACCCCTGGGGGGAGTCTCTCCCCAAAAGAGGCACCCAGGCGGAGGTGGACACTGTGACGCAGTGCCTGGGCTTTTTACTGAGATCCACCGAGTAAACAATTTTATTTAACTAACAAATGTTTTATTATAATTTCGTAATTTTATTCTTCGTGAGACAAGAATTGCTTTGAATCTAGAGCTGCATATTTCTTACGGAAATGTTGAGACTGTTTCTTGCTTATTTAATTCACGTAAATTTTGGGACTCGGAATTTTTGGGACGACACGATGTGCATGGGTATTGGTCTAATTAGCGGCTAACTGATAATCTTCATACTCGTCTCTCCTCCCTAGACACCCCGAAATCTATAGTTCGAATAAAATAACTTTGGTACTGGCGGAACGCCCTCCCTCCACTAGTCTGAAATGACAAAACTCTGAGCTTTAATTTGCTGTCAAACTTAAAATAAGTAAGCAATAATTTTCAAACTAATTGTATAGTGTCCACCAGTTTATATTCTTTAAGGAAAAATTATGCCGGAGATTTTTCTTGAGCTAAATTGCTTTTTATAGCGATATTTGTATTTAAAAACACGGTTTTATGAGTGAAATTGGGCGTGAGTCGTCTTCAACCTGTCACTGTAGCAAAAATAATAATAATAAAATAATTTCTTGTGGATGGATGACAGTTTAATTCATTATGATTAGTTTGGTAAAAGTCTCATTTAATAATTCAAACAGGTTAATGAGAAATTAATTGTTTTGTAAAACCTTGCAAACTCGGAAACGAAAAACGCTAGACAAAATTTATTTGAGCAAACATTAACTGTGTTATTTATGTATAGTTAAAATAATACTGTGGTACTAATAAAACATGCGGAAAAATAATGAAGAGTTGATGAAGTAAACTCATAGTTCGTTTACATCGAGGCTGTGTCGGACGCGTAAGGTATACTCTGCTCAAGGGAAAGTGTAGACTGAATATTCAGTCCTAGCGTAAAACGAATTCCGATCGACGATATTATTTCCAGATAAGAAATGTTTCTCCAGTAAGAAATAATGTAAGTTAGTTGACTTTTGACTTTGAGGTGTGTTCGTGTTCAGTTCTTTATTGATTTAACAGTGCTTAGTATAGTTTAATCACTAGTTTGTTTTTATTACAGTTATTTAGTTTTAGTGATATAACACGTTTTTATTTATTTAGATGTGACAATAATGCTACAGGATTCAGTGTGTATATAATTATCAGTGTTTATTGCAATTATAATAGTTAGGCTCTTTCAAATTTTAGGAAGTGTTCTATTAGTAGTTGACAAGAAATGTTTGCAATGGAAGAGGCAAGATCTGAGCCAGTGACTGTACATTGTGCGTGTGGTATCACTGCCGCCTTGTTGACAATCCAGTTTTGAAAACTTCTGAATCTTTCTTCCTAATTCAAGAAAATTCTATTTAATACGAGAGTACGATTTTAGTGTCACTGT